>JAJJWW010014174.1:0-112084 GCA_023531295.1 Papaver armeniacum
CACTTCATGAGATCATGGTGTTTTTAATTCCAACAATATAAATAAGTCTCTCAATCATGATTAAAACAGGGATAATCTCACGTCAAACGATAAACACGAGATTAACAATCCAACTCTCAACAGAGCAAATTCAATCATTCGAGAACTTATCTTATTTTCCAGAATACACAACACACCTACAATCTTCGATCACCATTGATCTCACACATTTCTCAGCTTCCCTCCTACAGACCGACCCGTCCTCTCTTGTGACCGAATTTACTCTGAAACGGCCATTGTCTTGGTTTAGGCCGGAGTACTACAGATCGATCTCTCTAATTCAAAGCACTCCCTTCTTGCAGTGCATCTGTGTGAGGTTAAGCATTTCGCTCGCTTCAAGGAGTCTCCTCCGTGCGATTATCTCCTCAATTCCGTAAAAACCAGCGAATCGTTTTTCCACATATACAAAAGTATGGTAGTTTAGTATCAGACATCACTGAATAACCCTCAATGATTAAAGACTGAAGAACAAACAAAGACATTTAAGAGAACTTCATCAACAAAGAGGTATGTGAAGAATGACCCATCCTATTTACTCATGTCATTTACCATTCTATCTTATAAAACTATGTTATGGTTTTAATGTATTTAATATTACAAATGAGAAATTTCGAGTTCAAGCTTGTCTTGGTTAAACTCTCGAATATGATTCAAGCAATGGATGTTCGTAGATCCTTAGCAATCTTAGGTAAATGCAAACAATTTATTGTTCACAAGGTATTTCTATTCCAATTTGACCATTTGGAAATTGCTTAAGAAGCAGTGCAAAATGTCTATCGCTATTGGGAATGTTTCTAATTTAATTATGAGAAATTTAGATCTACTTGGCGTAAGGTATACATACTTGTATGAAATACCTAAGTCAGTTTGAATTTCGCAGACTGTAGAGGTTTGTAAACCAGGTTTGCGAACTCTTAACATCTGAGTAACGGAATAAGGTAGGTTACAAACCCCTTGAATCCGACTTCGTAAACGTCAAGGTTTGAAAACCCTTAGGGGATGACTTCACAAACTTCTGGCAATTTGCAAACGTATACAGTTCCAATTTAGCAGAAGGTCACGAACTGTTTCATATGACTATGTTTGCTTTTGTTACAACTTTTATAGACACTTCTAAAACAACTTTATTCAAAAAATCACTTTGGGTTTGTGGATCATTGTTTTGTCTTGAGTATTATTGAGCACGGTTCCATAACTCTGGACCATAATTCATTTTTTTTTTTTTTGTAATTTCAAGGTGAATTTTTCACATGCTTATATGAATTCCTAATAAGAATTTCATCTAAATTGGGAAAGTCTTCACTTGGATCTCAAGCTATCTTAGCTTGAATTCAGATCTACCTAGAACCGTGAAAATGTATAAATAGAGAGACACTTGCAACATGCCTTTTCAATCCCTGGCACTCATGTGTCCTAGTTGTAAAACCATAATTGTCCTCTATAACCTAGGTTCTTCATAAAAATGTATTACAAGTGTGAATACCAATATTCTGTGGAGCACGTGTCGCGGTTTTAGTGGTCGCACAGAAGATAACTGTATATCCCTCGATGTATAGAGAAACCTGAGTAGCAGAAGACACCTTCGCAGATCTACTTTATCTTGTTCCAAGAAGGGATACCTCGACGGTCTAGATGGTAAAAGTAAAGCCTAGTCTAGAGAGAGGCAGCTGGCGAAGGGACAGAGGTAGATAACATATCTAATCAGCATTAAATGCACAAATCTCTTAGCTACACGCATAACCAAAGCACGTGGAGAGAGATGATGTGGAGAACCTGAATGGAAAAGGATAGCGGTGAACGAAGGTGTTGATGGTGGTTTTTAGTTCAGGGCTAAAGTTGTAAATTTCACGCATTTAATATGCTGTCACTCTGCAAAGAGACGGAGCCATGTAATAGTGATGAGTGTTCAACCTCTTCACTGGCGCATTTATTGAGCAATTCAATATATTCACATGAAATTTACCCAGAATGGTGCATGTAGCAACAATCCCATATGTTCTGTAAATTTCGGAGCCCTGCCTATATTATTCATTAATATAAGAACCACTGAATACTTTTTTGTGCTATGTTCCCAGGCTGAACCCTTAATATTGGTATGGCATGACAATTTTTGTTCACTCACAGCAAAGTAGCACGAATTTCCAAGTATCAAGGTTGAGGTCCTTGCATAAAAGTATTCAATCGGAAATCATACTGCTCTCTGGCAATAAACTTAAAGAACTATGTGTCAACACATAGAATTCAATCAATTTTGTGATAATTCACAAGACTCGAGATATAACACTAACTAATTTACAAAATTAGGGTTTTGTGCCCTGCGCAGTATATTAGACCTCGCTTGTCGAAACTAAGCCTAGGCGAACTAGGCAATTAATCCGCCATGGATTAATAGGTGCAAAATCCTACCCACAATCATAAAACAAGGAATAAAAGGAGTTGCAGAATAGGAGCAACAACAAAGGGAGGTGTGGCAATGCCATAGGCCAGTCGGCGCCACTTGCAAGTGGCCCACCCCATGCTACTCGAACAGGACCTATTTCCTGGCCGACCAATCGTGTCGCCATAAACCCGCCACACACACATGAGTTGTGGCTAGGCCCATACTTGACGGCCCTATTTCCCATCGACCAATTCGGTCGCTTTAAATCCGCCACATGCACACTAGAAGTGTGGCCACACCCATGCTTGGCCGGCCCCTCTTTTTAATCGACCAATCAGGTCGCTCTAAAACTGCCACAGTATCAAAAGAGGCAAAGTTGCGCCAGATGGTCACAATGCCAAATTGGCTTTCCAAAGTCGCGCCAATACATTAATTGGCATGCCAAACGTGCCATTCCGCTCCGGCATACTAGTGACATGCGGAACATTCCATGCCTCGCCAAAACGCTAATTGGCATGCCAAACATGCCACTTTGCCACAGAAGCATGCCGAACGTGGCAACGTACCATGAATAGCGCGCCAACGTGCTAACCCACTTCTTGTTCGTGGCCAAATGCCATAACATATTCCAATTAGGATATTCCAAACACGGCTCTGCCTTAGTGGCATTAGTCGAAACCCTAATTTCCAGTCATGGCCCAATTACGCCACTTTGGCCCCACAACATGCCACGAGCCATGTGGGACCCGCCAAACCCTAAAAACGGCGCCATTCTATAATCACCCAAGGCCATCCTTGCGCCTGTGGTTATTACCATATAATGGCCTGCCATAATTCCTTTAATGTGGCAATGGCAACGATTGCATAAAGCGCCACCGTGCCGCGGCCATGCCACACGCGCTAATTAGGGTTTCGATTTGCCAAACCCTAATTTAGCTAAAGTTGCAACGCCAACTAGGTCAAGTAATTCTCCTAAGGCCTTAAGTCTGATATAGCAACAGGGCCAATGTTGCCGGAGCCATATTTGGGTCTAACACCAATATGCTAAAATAGCTGCCGTGGCTACGCCAGGCGCCACTATGCCACTACACCATTGGCATGTGCCAATGACGCCACTGTGCTACCATCAGGCACCAACATAATGTGGCCATAATCAATGGCCACCCTTTCTCATGAGTTACGATCTCAGCCGTCCAAATTTTCCACAGAATTGACAGTCCTGTGGCAAGTTTTGGGCGACCAACTAAGACAAGCCAAATAAAATCACGTGTTATTCTCCTGTTGCAAGTCTCCTGACTTTGACTTGCCACACATAGTAATCCGCTACATGTTTTCCATGAAAACACTCTAGACATTAAACATGTCACAAACTGGGGGATGCTCATCATGGTATTGGTCTGGCAGTTTACAGCGTGCCGCGTGCAACACGCCCATTATAAGAAAGTGTCAGAAAGAAGGGCAGTTAGTGGCGGTAAGAAGTAGTGGGTATAAACTAACCAGTTTCCTCCATAGTGGGAACGTGGTTTTTGACAGTTGCACATAACCCCACTTCTCCATCACTCAATCACTCCTACTTTCTACGAGATCAGGGTGTGTTCAATATGACTTGTATAAATAGGTTTTATCTATTTTCGACAAAACAACAACAATTTTGGTTAACAACAACACAAGAAGTGTTATCAACACAGTATCCAGAAAACCAAAGAACTGATAGCTTACATTCCGCAAGCCAGTTCCATATTCTGATACAAGTCATAAAATAGCCACACCTTCATAGTTAACCACTCTGATCTCAACACCTTCTTCGCTTCCCTCCCTAAGATCAACCCTTCTCCTTCACTTTGTGACCGAAGCAAGACTGGAACTGCCATTTCTTGGTTTAGGCCAGGATTATACAGATTGATCTCTCGAATCTAAAGTACTCCCGTGCAGTGCATTTGTTTGGGGGTTTGGATTCGTTTCTCATCAACACACCCAAATTTACCAAAACCAACAGAATCAGTTTTTATCCACAAACAATTGGCTACCACAGTGGGAGATTAATCTCTCGGTTACAATACCAATTTCCAATTTCATTTTTCAATCCCAATTTCAAGATGGTAGAGCTCAGGTCCGGGTCAGCAACAAACCTTGATGCCACAAAGTAAAAACGCCCTTGATATCAACATTCCTTCCAAGTGACATCAATGTACCACTGTCCAAAGCATGATCAACACCCTGCGTCTGCGAGACTCTACCACCAACACCAGCGGCGTAGGAAACGTTCCCTCAGGTGTTACACCTTCGATCACCAGAGCCAGAGCCGCTGCCGCCACCCCCATTATTTCTTCAAGTGTGACGCTCCCAGTTGTCACCAGAGCTTCTGTCACTCCACCATCAGGACGAGAGACCGGAGGGGCTAGATGAAGCCAACCCCCTATTACCATTACTGATTTAATGGAAAGACAAGAAGTTCTTGCTAAGGCTCATACAGACATGGCCACAACTCAATAGGAGTGAAACAATGAACAACCAAATGATTAGTCAAGGGATTCAAAATTCGGGCGTTAGATTGTCATAAACCAAATGTGACTGAACATCAATTGGTAGAGTTGTGCATTAATACTTTCTGGGGACTTTGTTCACAAAACCATGTAATCTATGATGGAGCATGTGTGTGAGATTCTTTATTTCTCTAAGGTGCCGCGCCGAGATATATTTCCAGCCCTCAACTGTGTTGTGTTAGCGCTTCGACCTTTGCTCCAGGTACCGCTTCAATGTTCTCTCCAGAAGCCGTCGCTTCAACGTTCTCTCCAGAAGCCTCCGCTTCAACGTTCTCTCCAGAAGCCTCCGCTTCAACTTTTCGCTCCAGAAGCCGCTCCGCTTCAACGTTTCGCCTCCAGAAGCCACTCCGCTTAAACGTCGCTCTAGAAGCCGCTTCAACGTTCTCTCCAGAAGCCGCCACTCCTTCCTTCCAAGGTTCGTTCCCATAGCCGCTACTCCTCCATGTCAAGGATTATGATCGCAACCAGCCAAGTCTCTTCTGATCACAGCTGCTGCCAAGAACCGCTGCTGCTCGTTTGTTGATACTAGCCAGAGCTTCACCATAGCAACAACCACTACAAATAATATTTCGTCCATGTGATGTTCCAAGCATCCCATCCAGGAAAGTACAATAAGCTTGTATCAAATCACAGAGGCGTGGATTCAAGGAGGTACAACCAAAGTAAGCTACACTTGGGGACTGAAGCCTCCTTCAGGTTTAGAAGTTTAAACGCAGTCACCGCCTTACCAGCGAATGCAATGGAAGCACATCTTCCATGAGAAAATAAGCTCAGGATAATTACACATGGGGACTTTTGTCACGCTGCTTACTCACGGGAGAGCCGGATACACCCAAAGCTCAATCATGCGCGAGGGACATGCCTAGCGGAGACAGAGCTAAGTAACTATCCTTAAACTGGTACGCAAACTATAGTTCCGTACTTTGGTCTTGTCCCGCCGTTTGCAAACGGGTTCGCAAACAGCCGTCCCGGACCTAACTCAGATAGAACCGTTCGCATACTGGTATGCAAACAAGGTTCCCTGACCTGAATCATACCAAAACAGTTTGCATACTAGGTACGCGTACTGTGATGTATCCAGACAAAGGTTTTTGTTCTAAATTCCCATTTCAATCATTGAAACATCCTTAGAAGATGACAATAGTTGTCTCACACAAACTATTAGCTTATAAATAGTTTTCAAGTGATCGAATGATCAATACGAAACTTTCCGAGTCGATATCAATTGATTGTCTCACACAAATCATGTAAGATGTTTCAAGGCAATTTCCACGTGATTATCTTTTGACTTATTATTTAGTTTCCAACAAATAAATTTTTTCCAACTAAACTCGTTAAGAATAATGATGAACGTAGCTAGAGCAAAAAGCTTCCAACACATATTTCGCTCACCACTAATTATCCCACTTCATGACACTTTCTTATAAGGCGTATTGCACGCCGCACGCCTGTAAACCGCTTGGACCAATACCCTCATGAGTATCCCCAGTTTGTGACATGTTTGATGTCTCGAGTGTTTTCGTGGAAAATGTGTAGCAGGTTGCTATGTGTGGCAAGTCAAAGTCAAGAGACTTGCCATAGGAAAATAGCGTGTGATTCTATTAGGCTTGCCTTGGCCGGCTGCCTAAAACTTACCACAAGTCCGTCGGGTTTGGTGGCGAACTTGAATGGTCGAGATTGCATCTCATGAAGAATGGTAGTGTTGATTATGACTACCTTCATTGGCGCTTTGATAATGTCACAGTGGCATTTTTGGCGTACGTCAATGGCATTGCAGCATGACTGGCATACCTCGTGCATGCCAGTGGCACGGTGGTGTAAGTGGCGCCTGGCATAACCATGGCCACTAGATGGTTTCCTGGAACTTGCCGCAAGTCCGTCAGTTCAGTGGCGAACTTGGATGGCTGAGATTGCATCTCATGAAGAAGGGTAGCCGTTGATTATGACCATATCTTTTTTATGTAGCAAAGTGGCGCCATTAGCATAGTGGCGCCTGGCGTAGCCATGGCATAGCGGCATGCCAGTGGCGTAGCCGTGGCAACTATTTTGGCATATTGGTGTTAGACCCAAATATGGCTCTGGCAATATTGGCCATGTTGCCACATCGATCCCAACGCTCTGGGAAACGTTATTTGGCTTGGTTGGCGTAGCAATTTTGCCAAAATAAGGGTTTGGCATGTTGAAACCCTAATTAGTGCGTGGCCAAGGCTTGAATTTGGCGCCATGGCCAAAGCTAGGGCTTGGCGGCGTGGCCAAGGCTAGGTTTTGGCGTCGTGGCCAAAGTTAGGGCTTGGCGGCATGGCCAAGGCTAGGTTTTGGCGTCGTGGCCAAAGTTAGGGCTTGGCGGCGTGGCCAAGGCTAGGTTTTGGCGCCGTGGCCAAAGTTAGGGCTTGGCCGTGGCATGTTGGCATGCCGATTAATATGTTGTTGTGGCAGGGCGCGTTTGGCTTGCCAGTTTTTATGGTGGCGCGGCAGGGTGCGTTTGGCCTTTAATATATGGTGGCGGTTTAGAGCGACTTGATTGGTCAAGAAAAGGGGTCGGCCAAACATGAGGCGCGGCCGCACCTCTAATGCTCGTGGCGCATTTAAAGTGACCTAATTGGTAGAAAAGAAGGAGAGGGGCCGGCCAAGCATGGGCATGGATACACTTCTGGCGTGAGTGTGGCGGCTTTAGAGCGACCTGATTGGTCGATGGAAAAAGGGGTCGACAAGTATGGTCCCAGCCACAACTTATGTGCGCGTGGCGAGTTTAAGGCGACCTGATTGGTCGAGGGAAATATGGCCGGTTTAGGATGGGGCGTGGCCAATGGCAAATGGCGCCGGCTGGCCTAAGGCATGGCCACGCCTCCCTTTTTGCTACTCTTATCCCGCGGCTCCCTATTTTCTGATTCTGGGAAATATTTTGCGTCTACTAATCCATGGCGGATTAATTACCTAGTTTGCCTAGTGTTGATGGTGGATTTTCATTTAAGGTTAAAATTGTAAAAAACCAGAAAATCATGCGCTGACATATTGTAAAAGATAAAGCCATTAATGAGTGTTGGATACTCCTTCACTTTACTAATTCACCTAGAATGGAGCATGTGGCAACAATCCCATTCTGTGAATACATGAAATTCATCCAGGGTTGGAGCATGTAGCAACAATCCCATATACCCCTGTGAATTTAAAGCATTATTAATTAATGCGTGAGCGGCCTTGTATTTCTGTACTCATTATCGGTGCGGCATGACAGTCGAGTGTTGCTCTGCTGAGAGCAACACGAACCTCCAAGCATTATAATGAAAGCATGTACGAAATACCCATACAGGTTGCAACTCTCGGTGTGTTATACTAGCCCGATTGAGAACTCTCGGTGTGTTATACTAGCCCGATTGAGCATCCGGACTGTCCGTATCAGTCTGGATATGATCTCGTTCATCCAACCTCACCAGCGTGATTGGATGGCCCAGATCAATTCCATAACCCCCAAGCAGGTATGGAATATTCCAGCTGTAGAACCAACGCAGACCCCGCATGGTCGGCCTCCCAAAATATTGGCATAGCTTGCCAAAAACGTCCAAACCAGAGTGTATGGACGGAAAACCCTAAATTAGGGTTTGCGGCATATTACATGTGTCGCAAAACAGTCTCAACCATCCATCTTCGCAGGTATAGATGGAGGGCATAAATGTAGATTCAAAGGGCCCAGAGCATGTCAACACATTCACCATGGGCCCGCCTACGTACCTGACCAATCGGTCAGAACCAACCATGGTTGGTCATCCAAATTCGTGCGCCCGAACAGAGCATGACGCATGGCCGTGAAACCCAAAATTAGGGTTTTGAGCATCACGAGCGTCCATCTTCTCGGCACGAATGGAGGGTCCCAGTTAGATTAAGCGAGTCGGTCATACCCGGCATGACCACCGTGGGCCCGTCTATCCCCTCACCTGATCGGCCAAGGCATATCATGCCTGGCTATCCCAAAACGCAGCGTCCAAACTTGCGTGGTCACACTTCCCAAATTGCAAACTGATCTCGACCACTCAACTTCATAGGACGATTTGAGTGCCTTAGATCACGTTTTCATGGGACGATCGGGTATAGGTGTGAACACCAGCCTACCACCTACACTCCCAGACCGATCGGCCAAGACCGACCAAGAATTGGTTGTCTTGGGCGCGCGCCCGAAGATGGTGTGATGTGCGGCTCTTGCGGCACTAATTTTTGTCACAAATTGATCTCGACCACTCAACTTCATAGGACGGGTGAGTGGCCCAGATCATACTTTCGTGAGGTAATGGGGTATGGGCGCCTACACCGTCATCTCTGTCTCACACGCATGTACGATCGGCCTGGCCAAAATCGTCTCCCAAGCTTGGATTCGACCAAAGTTGAATAATGATACTGCGCACCTCTTCAAAACCCTAATTCCATCAACGATCGCAGATGAGTGTCTCAAAGATCATCTCATCCGTCCAACTTCACCGGCTTGGTTATACAACCACAGTCGGGAGTTAATTGGTGGTGAGGCGTCATGGTGATCACCACCCGTCACTTTACCACACCATGATGCGCAGTACGCATAAAATACACATGATACTTCACAGTATCAACTTCCCGAATAACGTGATTTATTCAATTTAGCATTACATGCTACCTTTTGTGGGTCCCACGATCCACACTCGAGACATCAATCATGTCACAAACTGGGGGATACATACTGGGGTATTGGTCTGGCGGTTTACAGCGTGCAGCGTGCAACGCGCCATCACAAGAACGTGTCAGGAAGTCATGGACGGTTAGATATGACAGGAGAAGTGGGCAAGACTGGTCGTGTAACACCAATACACACCTCCACTACTCCATCACTCCACTTCCTCCACTTCCTACGAGAGACGTGAATAAGGCTCAAATGACTTGTATAAATAGGTTCTCCTCCCTATTTTCAAGACAGGAGAAAAAACAACACAAGTCCAGACGAGACAGAAACCAAGTGTTAATACAAAACGTATTCAAACACCCAGAGCCTGCTTGCATCAATCGTAAGCCTGCTCACCTTTCTGTTACAAGTCATAAGCAAGCCAACACCTTCACAATCTCAACACCTTCTTCGCTTCCCTCCCTAAGATCAACCCCATCTCCTTCACTTTGTAACAAAAACAAGTCCTGGAACGGCCATTTCTTGGTTTAGGCCGGACTTGCACAGATTGATTTCCGAATCTACAAGCACTCACCGCGCAGTGCATTTGTTTAGGGTTTAGATTCATTCCTCATCCACACACCCCAAATTACCAAATCCGGCAGGAATAGTTTTCACCCATAAACACCTAGGCTTAAATTTCGACAAGCAAGGCCTGATATACTGCGCAAGGCTCAAAACCCTAACTTTTGCAAGTTAGCCGGGGTAATCGATTGAATTCTATATGTTGACACGAGTTCTTTTAAGTTCATTGCAGAGGAAGAGAGCATGCTTTCTGATTGAATACCTTATGCAAAGACCTTATCCTTGATATTTGGAAATTCGTGCTACTCTGCTGCGAGTGAACAAAAATTGTCATGCCATACCAACCTTAAGGGTTCAGCCAGGGAACATATCATAGAAAGTATTCAAAGAAACTTATATTAAGTGAATATGGGCAATGCGCCGAAATTTATAGAACACCTGGGATGGTTGCTACATGCTTGATCTGGATAAATTTCATGTAAATATATTGAACGGCTCAATAAATATGCCAATAGAGAGGTTAACACTCATGGCTCTGTTTCCTTACAGAGTAATGTCACATCAGATGCAAGGTTTTACGATTTTAACCCTAAGCTAAAAACCACCATCAACACCAATTTCTACATCTCATGATGAATTTCAAGGGTTCAAAAAGAACTTCAAAAAGTTTGGGTTCCTCTAGCATGAATCTTCCTTTAGATCAAATTCTATTAGAATTATATTTGTCAATGATTCTTGTGCTAATGTTTTTGAAAGGATTTCATCTATGGGTTTTATTTATTTTAGAATAGAAATTGGATTCTTCTAGTGGACATAAAGAAGATTTAGTTTTCTTTGAAAAATTCAATCTTGGAAACATCTTTGATGGTATTGGTCAAGGATTTGATACTCTCACAAGAATTTTCTATGCCAATATTCATGATGTTGATCTTAAAAATGGAATTCAAAACCATGATAAATAGAGAAAGATTTCTTGTTAATAGAGAGTTGATTTCGAAGATTACCAAAATTCCATTGGGAAATGTTCGTCTACCTAGACCAAGTGATGAACGAGAATCGCGTGAGGACATCTCTCTTGGCCTTTACGGTAAGAAGGTGGCTTGGAATCAAGGGAAGTTTCCTACTAATGTTATTAGTGTTGATTTGATGGCTTTCGGTAAACTTGGTATCTCTAATCTTTGTCCCTCCATAATTGATAATTCTCGATGGAGTCGCGAGTTTGCGGAATTGGTCTATTTCCTTGAATTGGGTGTTCCAAGTCTCGATATTTGTGGTTTCATCATTTCTCAAATGATTTGGATGACTTCACCCAATAAGAAGTTAGGTTACACTTGCTTGATTGGTCAAATTTGCCGTGAACGTGGTGTTGATTCAATTGGAAATTCTCTTGGGGTTCCCAAACAGGTTCGTCCCTGTACTTTCAAACGTATAAGGGAGAATGTGTGCAAAAGGCAAATATATGTTTCCCTTGATGATTGTGACCCTACCACCTTGAGTCTTCTTCAAAAAATTCACAAGGGTGTGTGTAAGGTAAATTCAAGGGTGAAGTGCGTACAAGAACAATTGTCATTGGTTGCAACTAAGTTTCCCGAGCTCAAGGAATAATTGAACATGATTCAAGTATCTTGGAGTGATTCCGATAATGAAGATGATGAGTAATTTAAAGTTTGCCTAGTAAATCTTCAGATGAGAATTTCTTTTCTTGTTTTTTTAGAAGAATAACTAGAGTTTAGAATAGCCATGATTGTGATTACACATAGCTATGTCCAACTCTTTCATCTTCATGTTTTTAGGTTTATTTGTTTAAATTCTAAAAAATTGTTTTGAATATGATTTTTGCAGTATTAATCTTTATGGTTTTATATATTGCAATTTGTTATGGGATATGTGTGTTTGCGTCTGTGAACTATGATTGTCCCATACCTTGTCAAAAGTTAAGTCTTTCGTATGTCGATATGCATGTATTGATAAAAGAATGAATGAACTTTTTACATCACAAAAGTTTGAAGCCTATTATGTCATTATTGATGGAAGATAGGATGAACTTTTGTTTACGAGGATTATGTCTATTATATGTCATTGTGTAAATAGTGATGGAAAATAGAATGAATCCTTGTTTATTCCGTAGTATTGATCTTCCCTGATCCATATTTTATGTATATACTGTGAGGCTCCGTAAGTTCTCTTATGTTGAGCATTTCCGATTAGATTAATTATGGGTTCTCTTGTGGTTAATCTAATTGAGTATTTTTGGATTCAAATTCATATTCGTATGTGATTTGTTATGTCCAAAGAAATCCTTATTTTCTTTTGAAATTAAGGTCACTCTTGTTGTTCTTTCAGGAATGACATTTTATGGGGGAGAGTTCTTAATTGAACTTGTGCTTAATTGCCAAATCTTTGTGGGGAGTGCGGCTGTGGAATATTATAGGGGTTATCTTGTATCTTTATAAACTCCTTGATGAAAGCATTTAGCTTCGGCTATATGATTGCATCTAAATAAGTTGATATGTGCTTTCTTTTGGTCATGAAATGTCTCTATGGAAATTTTCATTAGGATCCCGTTTTTCGTAACTTTGCCAATTTTATTGACAAAAGGGGAGAATTAATATGTAGTTCACACTACAAATACATATGGTTTTCGGATCATTATGTAAGGGGGAGTGGTTTCCATGTGAGATGGAGTATTGACTAAGGGGGGTGATACATATCACCATAGTATTGTTGTCGAAGTTGTGATACAATTGAACTTTGATGATGTGTAATAACACTATGACACTGTATAACAATGATTGAGAATTCTTGTTTTCTCGCTACGGATTTTCAACAACGATGATGCTAAACTTACAACCTTTGGGATCATTGGAGTACTTGAAAGTGACTAAGATTTCGAGTAATGTTGAAGATTAGGCATGTGGAATAGGAAATACAAAAGTTTATTTATTTATTTTGGTATTCCATATGTATTGATAGTTTTGTCACTAAAATTGACAAAGGGGGAGATTGTTAGAGCATTGCTCGGTTGAACTCGCATGCGTTGCTATCTCAAGCATGTTTGGAAATGTTAGTGATCAAAACTATAAGTCTTGATTTCTAGTCTACTATAGCTAAGTCTAGGACTAGGATACAAAGTGTAGTTAAGCTCAAGAACTCCATGGCGATCACCATACAAGACGAAGAACTACTCAAGGAACTGGTGGAACTTCATCGACTAAAAAGTATGTGGAGACTTGAACTTATCTATCACTCAAAAGTCTATCTACTCTATCTCCTATCTTGAGACATAAGTCGTTTTGCTATATAGACTTTGATTATACACATTTGCTATTTAGTAGAGTTTATCTCGCCTATCTATTTCTCTAAATATGTGTTGGCAAGCTTTCGCTTTGACCAAGTTCATCTTTACCTAGTTACGAAAGTCATGTTATGTTTCAATCACTTTGAAAATGGCTTTGGCGAAAAATGGTTTGTGAATAACAACTATATAACATCCTCTAAGAATGTTTCAATGATTGAAATGAGAGTTTAGATTATATAACCATTATTGGATATAAGCATTGTGTGGAAACGCATACATGTATAAGTACTTATTCCTTGAACCAAAGTATGCTTACTTTGTTGATCAGGAAAACCGGAACAAGAGTCCGCGAACCCAGTCCGCGTACTTTCAGAGGTTTTCTTCCCGAGAAAATCTGCTGGAGTTTGTAAACTTGTTACAAGCTTATTCCGGGTACTTAAGTCCGCGTACTTAGGTTGGTTATATCTAAAAACGATTATTTGTGAACTTATACTTATATTAACTAAGGAATGCAAGTTTGCAAACCGTGGCTATAAAGTTCATGAATTTATTCGATTGAATCAAATCGTTTTTGCTTCGATTGTGTCTTGTATACTTTTATAAGATCTAAGAAATTGAACAACTCTCTAACTAGTTCATTTGAGTCATTTGAACTAGTTATGGTGAAGAATAATATGGTTAATATGAAAGTGCTCATATGACTAACAATTTGGTTAACTATTGTTGAACCAACAAATGTACATGTTTGGGTACGGTTACACAAACCTAAATACGTGCATTTCATTTGTGTGTAACAAGCTAAGTTTTCAATCCAACGGTTGAAAGATATTAGCTTGAATCTAATCAGGTTTTCATATAACGGTGAATATTGAATGCTTTGTTACTAAGCTAACATTGATTGCAAACCCTGATTTGAAAGACTATATAACGGAGAACTCTAGCAAGTGGGAAACGTAAACCCCACACCTCCTGTGTGATACTAGTTGTATAAGCTAGAGTCGATTCTCTTTTAACCTTAGGTTTCTTACCGAGACCCTGTAGGTTAACGACTTGAAGACTTCATTGGGATTGTGAAGCCAGACCGATACAACTTTCTTGTAGTTGTGTGATCTGATCTTGATGTTTCTATCGTATTGAGTACAATCGTAACGATTGGTTTGAGATTGATATCTCCGATAGGCAAGATATAAAATTAGTCACAAACATCTTCGTCTCATCGTTTGTGATTCCACAATATCTTCTTTCGCCGCGTCAATTAAGATTATTGTGAGGTGATTGATAATACTAGGATGTTCTTCGGGAATATAAGTCCGGGTTATCAATTGGTTCCTGTTCACCTTGATTTATCAAAAGATGGAACAAAACTCGTAGGTATTTCTGTGGGAGACAGATTTATCTATTACCGTAGACATTTCTGTGTGATAGAGATTTGTTTATTAAAGTATTCGACTTTGGGTCGTAGCAACTCTTAGTTATGGGTGAGATCAGCTAAGGGAATCAAGTGCGTAGTATCCTGCTGGGATCAGAGACGTAAGGAGCGCAACTGTACCTTGGATCAGTGTGAGATTGATTGGGGTTCAACTACAATCCAGACCGAAGTTAGTTTGTTGTAGGCTAGTGTCTGTAGCGGCTTAATACAGTGTGTGTTCAATCTGGACTAGGTCAAGAGTTTTTTCTGCATTTGCGGTTTCCTCACTAACAAAACTTCTGGTGTCTTTGTTATTTCTATTCCGCATTATATTTTGTTATATAATTGAAATATTACAGGTTGTGCGTTAGTTTAATCAATTAGAATATCCAACCTTTGGTTGTTGATTTACATTGATTGACACTTGGATATTGGTCTTTGGTACCATCCAAGTTATCTTTCTTATATTTAATTAGACTCGCAGATTTCTATTTGCTTGAGTAAGAATTAAATCGAGAGATCGAGATATTATAACTCTTTGATATACTTTATTAAGATTGAGTCTAGTTGATTCTCTTGAAAGTATATTGGAGTTAGTCCATACAGATTGCTAATCGAATATTGGGTGCGGTTATTGTACCCCCGTTTTTTCACTTAGTTCCTACGGGACGAGGGTTGGGAAACCTAACCCCGATCCAGATAGATCCCGACGCTCCAGTCATAGAAGAAGGAGTGGATGACTCTGAGGATCCGACCGACAGCACTCCTCAGGGTGGTGGAATCCACAATGAAGATCAAATCACAACACAAGTAGCAGCTTTGCTACTCCGTAACAAGGAGCATGAGGATGCAATGCACATGATTGCCCAGGAGAACCAAAACCTAAAAGATATGCTGGACGTACATATCGAAGGTTCCCAAACTCACCCTCCGTTAAAGATGCGTGAGAACGGAGCTATCTCAGGAAGACGAAGGGTGGATCTTAACCCACCAAAGGCTAACCCACCAGGGGAAGCCAAAAAAACATGCCACGATCCAGATGAAACTGATCCAACATACAATCCCTCTCAGTCATACTACGATGAGGCATTTTCTAGAGATGCTCACAATGTGAACATGGTTATGGAGCAAATGGAGAAGATGCAGAAGGAGATACAAGGACTAAAAACCGGCCACGCATGCGTAAGACTGGAAGAAGTGCGGTTAGAGCATAGCTCGGTTGAACTCACCAAGCGTTGGTATGTCAAGTTTGGTTGTCATATTTTAGTGAATCAAAACTCATTTTAAGAGTCGCTTGATTATGTACTAGAGTCAACTTCGTATAGGTTATCTTGAAAGTATTAGGATATGAGACCTTACAAGTATTGCGAAGACTTGAAGAAGTAAGAAGATACAACGACAACATCATCCTTCCACTTGAGGTTAGTGATATTTGACTTGAACTGTTTCATTCCCTAACGTATCTATCAAGTCGTGCATATTGAAAACAAAACTGCGAAGCATGAACACTCTAGATAGACGTGGTATTAAGGAATACAATACGAGGTTTATTGCTTAACCATTAAACTTTTTAGATAAGACATCGACATAATCGTTGAAATGTTATTGAGATTATGCATGGGTATGAGGTGAGGATTTCATCCTAGGAAACAATGCATGTGTTTTAAGGAAGTAAGTTCATAAACTTGTTTTATGAATCGAAAAGGAAATCGCCAGGCGTTATTGGTATTGTTATACATTGCATATCTTGTGAACAACCAATATGTGTGATTTAATATAACCGCTCATGACTTGTTTTTGTTCTTGGTAAAACTATTCACAAAGGCCTGACTTATGTATTGGTATGACTTTTATTAGTGAAACCGATCTTAAGTAATCACCTGAGATGGTATGATCGAGTTTGTGATTTTATGTATGACCGACTCTGGGTAAAGGGGAACCGATCCTAGTAAGAGGTGAAATACATCACAAAGGGGAATCGATCCTTGTATGAGGTGCAACAAGTTATTAGCAGAAAGGGGAACCGATCCTATGGACATGTGCAACATGTTTTTAGGCAAAGGGGAACCGATCCTATGAACATGTGCAACACATATAAGTTAGATACCATATATATGTGGGGAACAGATCCTAGTACCTAGTCAACCGGATTTTGGAAAGCTAGTGTGACTATGCACAGTACTCACATGGAGGTAGAACCGAAATTTGTTTTGGTAGAACCGTTAAACCCATGATTTGTGATTGAGTGTTCCTGATCAATCACATAGTTCTTGAAAGTCAGATGAACCAATTCTAAACTTGTTTGGAAGTGTGGAAAATCGGTTTCAAGGTTGTAAGTATGAAAGAGGACTTATAAAGTAAGGATGTCGACATACTTGGAACATGTGCTGTAATGTTTATCTTTAATTGTTCAAAGTTATTCCTTAATAGCTAAAGGAAGCAAATCCCAGGATCGAAAGATAAATAAGTTAAGAATTTTTTATTTAAGGTTTTTAATTTTATTTTAGGAAAATGAGAATTAGTAATGTGCATTTACTAGTTGAAGATTTTCCAAAGAGATTTTCGGTCATTATTTTGGACAGAGCATTTCCAGGAATTATGGAAACCGAATTTGTAATATATTGCATATCTTGAGAATATTTTCGGTTTTGGAAATTCCTTGGTGTCCAAACTTCCTTGTCTATAAATACATTTTAGTTTGCATTTCTAGCAAACTAATCCTTCTTGACAGCAAACTTCCTCGGTTGTGTTGTTACTGGTGTAGCTGACCATTCGGAGAGGAGAGTAACCTAATTAGGCGAAATCGCTTACGACCGCTCAGGAGTTGAGGACCATTTAACTAAAAGGGACGAACATAGCTCATGAATCATAAATACCATGATCGTTGTTACCATATCTCGGAATATCACCATATCGCATTCTATTTTTATTTTTCCATATTTATCTATTGTTCTCTAAGTGCTTTGGTGGGTCACTAAACATCGACGTGTTATTACTGCTAGGATGAAATAGAGTGATTGAGTTACTAGAAAAAGAAAAAAAATGATGAAAAAAATATATATGAAAAAGAAAAAAAGAAAAAAAAAAGGAAAAAAAAATGAAAAAAAAAAAGGACCGATCAATTAGACCAAAACGGAATAAAAAAGACACTTGGGAATAGCGGTATGTGTGAAACGTAGTCCCTGTCTCGTCGCCTAAACAAGCGTGGAATGCAGGATCCAAGGCAACTATCATGTACTTGCTGACAAGAAGCATGCGCTTGGATCCAAAAGATCTAATCATGCCGTCTAAAAAAAAAAGAGAAATTGGATCCAGTTTGATCCAATCATATAAAAAAAAAAAAGAGAAGAAATTATTATTGTGTTGAATAAAGTCACTCTTGGTTCCCTTGTATATGCCAATTGATTTGATGTAGCATTCAACACCAAGTAGCTCAATCCAATAGGATTAGGTTCATCTTAGCGGTGACCTTGAGACGAGATATGGGAAACATCGAACACTTGTGAATATTCGCCAACATCTACATCTATATCCATCTTCTTAATCTTTTCATTGTGATTGTGGTTTGTTAGTTTCCGAGTATTGTGGCTTGTTCGACTATCTAATTAGAGTTTATTACTAATATATGAATTGAATTTGCAAGGTACCTCCTCCTGTAGTCATTTTGGATTCGTTCATTGATTTGTCACAAATAGACGGAGTTGGAAATATAGGTTTTGTAGGTATATCTCTAGTAAACCTTCACGAGACTATAACTCGTCCACTAGGGACACCTAGGGGTTTAAAGGCTTGTTATTTATGCTAAAAGTGACCGTAGCCTCGGCGACACGGAGTTGTTGTATTTTATTGTTTTGTTTGATTTGCTCGAGGACTAGCAAAGTCTAAGTGTGGGGAATCGATAGGTGTAGAATACACCGTATTTACTATATAGTAGTTACGCTTTATTTGATATTTTTCTTGTAAATTATGTATTTTACGCTTGTTTTTGAGTTATTAGGTACCCTGGAGTCGCACGGTCGAAAAGATGGAGAAATCATTCAAATTGAGCGGAAAGGGCAAAAGGTCATTTCATGGGCAGACACTATCAGAGCCGAGCCGAAGTTAAGGGACGACCAGCCTAGTTATCCCTTATCAAGATTACGGGGTGGAAATATCCGTTAGCTTTTTGACCCTAAATCGAGAGACTCTTCCTCTGTCAATCATTGTATTACATTGCCACGAAATTGAGAAGGAGAAAAAGCATTTTTAACTTGTATTTACTCCGAAATAGTTAGAAGAAATCAAGAGATTCACGAGAGGAATTGAAGCGAAAGAGGTGGTGATTGATTGATTTTGAAGGAAGAAATTGGATGAAGAACAGATCCGTGTTGTTATTTGAATCGAGAAGACCTCGTGATGAGCAGAAATGGAGAAAACAAGGAAGAACAGATTGAGAAGAAAGGGAATCTGGTGATGAGTATGATGGATTTTGGAGTATGGGTTGTTTCTGAGAAGATGGGTTATCAGTTCGTGAAGATAACAGGGAAATTGATGAAATTCAAACTAGGGTTTGGTGAAATTGAAGTCACGAGAGAGGATTTAATGAATTGAGAAGATCCGAGTGTTAGTGGGTTTGCCATGGAATTGAGTTTATGCCATCCGAGACTTGTTTAGAGAAGAGCAATGAAGAAATTGATGAAGAGGATGGTCTTTGATATTCATGGGTTGTCTGTGGACGGGAAGTGTAAGTTGGTGGTTATTCTCGGATGGGTTGGTCATGAAATTGAGCTGCAATGGAGGTATAAAATTGGACAAGTTTGTTAAAGAGAACAAAGATGTGAATGGAAACTCGGGTGAATGTTGAGGCTACTGGTGGTTACAGGGAGAAGAATCGAAGCTGCAGGGAGATGGGTTTGCAGGTTAAGCTAGGAATGGATTATAGCGGCTACTTAGATGATGAAGTCGGTGTCTCGGGTGGTAATGCAGGCTGCGGTGGAGATAAAGCCGAGGCATGCCATGAGATTGATTTGAACTTGAACTGTGCAAGTAAGACTGGTCACAATGGTTGTTTGTTGGAGTTAATGAACTTGGCAGAGTAGTGTGTGTTGCAGCTATAGCTGTTGCTGCCATGTACTGTAACTGTGCAGTGAGATGAACTGACAATGGTTAGGAGATCGCAAGTTTTAAGTATAAGGAGATGCTGCAATGATCTATGGAGTTGCAGCACGGAATGGAGTCAAGAAGTAGGCTACAAATGCAGGTGAATGTACAAGAATCTGGTGGAATGCAAGTGCACAGAACAAGAAAGTTCTAGATGGTTATAGATCTTTGCTGTGGCTTGTGGTTCTTATACATGAAGTGATGCCGCAGGATTATGAATTGGAGATACTTGTTGAGAGGATAGAAGGGATTGCTGGTTCGGTGTAAGAGCCACGGTTAAAGCATAGAAGTGGAGGATACGAGCTACATTGCTGAAGCTTGTATGGTGTATTTGCGAGTGAGGAGCACTGGTTATATTGCGAGTGCAAGTGGCAGGAAAATTTGAAATTACAAGGGTCGAATTACGGGGAGCTGCGAGAATGAATGAATGATTACGGGGAGAGATTGAAGTTGCAGGCCATTGCTAGTGCAGGTCATGGTCTTCAGTCTTGATGCTTAAATCTTGAGCGAGAATGGAAGTGATGTAATCTGAGTCCTGGATGAGCAATGGAGCCGAGAGCGGCTCACAAATGAAGTTGGTGTTGTGCGAGATGGTTGAAGCGAGGTTATGCTCGGCCTTGCACCCGCAATGAACCGAGGTGGTGATCTTTGTTGGTTGAAGTGAAGATGGTGATGGACCTGAAAGAGGAGCTGTGATGAGTGCTTTTTGTATAGGGATGTGTTGGCAAGGGTTTGTGAAGATCAAGGAATGGATGAGACATGAACCGAAATGGAAGAGAGTTTACCAATGAGAATGTATTGCAAGGAATGGAACCGAGGGCATTAATGCGGGGAATGAGCTTTGTGTTGTTTGAATCAAGATGAGAGAAGATTCACGTAGGCTGGCGGAGGCCATCACACAGTGATGCACAATTATGGTGCTTGCACAAGCTTAGGCTAGTGCAATGGCTTGATCGCCAAGGCGGAAGCGACTCCATCTAACTCAGTCTTTGACCGACCATGACTCACCCGACTTGACCCATTTTGACTCGGTTTGACCGAGTTGACCCACCGAGTTGACTCGTTGACCGGTGACCGGTTTGACTTTGCAGGTCACCCGAGCTACTTTTTCAGCGACTATTCCGGCCAAGTTCCGGCCACAATCCCGATTTTCCGTGAGCGTTTTTGGGACAAAATTTCTACAGGTTTCTTCTCTCGTGGGTAGGGTGAATTTCAACTAATGGACTTTGAAGACAATACCTAGTTTTGGAAGGAGTGGAGCTATAAAGAGAAGACTTTTCTCAAAACACACATCGAATCTTTTATTTTCTTTTCCTCTACTCTTGTTCTAGGGTTTAGACATGATAGGTTTTCTCTTCCTTCTTGTTATGAACTCCATGAATATGAACTAAGTTTTTATTATTGGTTGAAGATGTAGTTGGATTTTGCAACCAAGTTATGATTTTTATGAATTAGTTTTCTCTCAATATTATCGTTTGATTTCTACGGGTTATAATAATTGCATGATTGTTTTATTGCAATATGATTGAATGTTTGTTTAGTTAAGTCTAGAATTGATTGAACTCACATCCATATCTATAGCTATTTTAGGGTTTTCATCAAGCGATAACCTTGAATACGAGTAGCATGATATGATTCTAGGTTGTAGTGATACATCCTCGTAGTCATATGTAGAAATTGACCTTTGTTCGAATTGTTTTGCGCAATGTATTACAATTGCATTGATTAGCTTATTTCTGAAACTTAATGCTCCTAGGAATTGAACTTGATTAGCGCAAGGCGTTAGGTTATTCTTTAGGTAGATTTCACATACGCAGCCCTAATGTGTGTGTTGATAACTTTGGAAATTACGGAGTATTCTTGCAATAAGGTATTCTATGGGTTTTGATGATAGCGAGATTAAATACGAATTCTATTCATATATTCATAAACTTTTTACAATTGAAGATGAAACCTTTATCCAATATTTCACATCCTTGATTTGCGAGTTTACTTTTTATTGTTTTGTTTTTATTTTATTTTTATTTACACATTTACAAAACCCTCGGTGTTTTATATAGGAAACCATAACAATTTGACAACCTAGACCTCTCTGTAGGATCGATCCTTTCTTGCCCTTGCTATATTTATATTTTGAGTAGTAAGAAAGTGTAATTATATTTGTGTCGGCTGACAACCGGTCAAATTTTGGCGCCGTTGCCGGGGAGGCAGCGGTTGTCAATTGTTTTTGGTTTCTTATTTTTGTATTTAGTTTTTGTTTTATTTTTTTCATATTTTCTGGGTTTTAACTTTGGTTTGAGAATTATTTCAGGTGCTTATTTCTATGGAAGGAGCATATTGGAGCAATGACTACGGTTTTCAACAACCTCAAAAATGTGATAACTACCAATTCCATGGGTATAATCACAACCAATTCATTGGTTATGACCAATATTCCATGGAACCTTGTGGTTTTCCTCAACAACCTTATGGCGGGTATGTGTGTGAACAACCACAAGTATGGGAGGATTCTTATGCTCGTGAACAAAAGGTCTCTAATTTTATAGACAAAGTTTCCAACTTTTACAAGAGGAGTTTCAAAAGCTAAAGAGACTACAAACGAGCAACTCCAAGAACTTCGTGAAGGTATGACTATCTTGCGAAGAGGTATTGATCAATACAAGGAAGATATGGATAATTCTTATGTGCATATGGTTTGTGATGAATATTTGATTGATGCTAATGTTGAAAAAGGGCAATCCTTGGGCACTTTCGTTGATAATTGTGTAGTTAATTCAACTCTTGATCGTAATAATGATCATTCACCTATTCAAAAGGATGAGTTCGAGATTAGCAACACTAAATTCAGCGAGGAACAATCTTATGTTGACTATGATAGTGACGGTGATTATGATACATTGCTTGAAACAACTCATGGTGACATCTCCGAGGAGTCTTTTTGGGATCAAGATGAAGACGAAGAGGAATATGTCAACACTTGTGTAGATTACACAAGCATTGATCTTAATAATGATCAAGAGCCTATTCAAAGGGTGGATCTTGAGGATGATGCATTTTCGAGTGTTCTAAAAAAGTTTCTTATAATAAAATTTGGATCCGCAAAAGAGTATGTGCCTTACAACAAAGAGGAGTATGTTGAGAATGAGACCGGTTTGACCAATATTGTGGAAGACCCAATTGAGCTAGCAAATGATTGTAATGATGATGTTTATGTCGAGACTTTGGTTATGGCAGAAACGGACGAAGAATGGTTGCAAGGTTTAATAGAGGACCATGATATAAAAGAGGTGAATAATTCACTTGAGTTTTTCAAAGATGAAGAGGATTCCGTAATACAAGAGATTGTGCAAGGTTTATCTAACCCTTTGCCTATTGTTTCTTCTCCTTTACCTCTTATTGGTTTGAATGTATGTGCTTGAGAATATTGTTGAATGACTTTGTTTCTCGTTTTCCGCCATTAGAGAAACTTGATTCTCATACTATGCAGGTTATGGAACAAGAAACCGTGGAAGTACCCGATTTCTATATTCTTTATACACTTCCAAGTGTGGATAAGAATAAGTGTGGGGGAAGCTTTTATCGGTTCATAGCTTCACTTTTGCTTTATGTTACTAATATTTGTGTGAAGCTAGTGTTTGAAAAACAGGTTCTATGGACGGATCCCCAAATTTTCAGATTATTGGTGTATGGGGAATGAATCTTACAAGAAGCTAAGTCGGGCCGTCGACTTTAAAACAAGCGCTAAGTGGGAGGCAACCCACCGGTTTTGTATCTCTTATCCTTTTGCATTTTATTTTTGTTTCGTTAATTTATTTTTTTACTGTTTTCATATCATATTTGCATCCCTATGTTTAATTTCATTGAGTCCGTAATCTATCTTAGAAGAGAATTATGACGAATACCTTTTCGTCAGAAAATTTCAGACTGCGCGTAGTTCAGTCCAGAGACCATAACTGTCAGACCGTTTATCAAAACACTGTGAAATTTTGACACTGTGTAGAAAACACGTAGGTGAACAACTTTTGTGAAATGGAGTTTTTCCAAATTCCTTACCAATTTGCACAGTTTTTGCGATTTATCTGTTGTTACGTCAGAATTCAGAACTTTCGGTTTTACATTGAGGACAATGTGAAGTTTAAGTGTGGGGGAGCATTTATATGTTTGTATAGTTTATTTATGCCTTTAAAAAAAAATGAGAAAAATAGAAAAACCAAGAAAAAATTGTGCTTTTTGAACTCCGAAATCTAGAAATTTGTGCCTTTAGGATGACACCATTAGTGGATGGAACCATTTTGAATGCGGGGAGTTGAGGACCATTTAACTAAAAGGGACGAACATAGCTCATGAATCATAAATACCATGATAGTTGTTACCATATCTCGGAATATCACCATATCGCATTCTATTTTTATTTTTCCATATTTATCTATTGTTCTCTAAGTGCTTTGGTGGGTCACTAAACATCGACGTGTTATTACTGCTAGGATGAAATAGAGTGATTGAGTTACTAGAAAAAGAAAAAAATGATGAAAAAAATATATATGAAAAAAAAAAAAAAATTGAAAAAGAAAAGAAAAAAAAAAGGACCGATCAATTAGACCAAAACGGAATAAAAAGACACTTGGGAATAGCAGTATGTGTGAAACGTAGTCCCTGTCTCTGTCGCCTAAACAAGCGTGGAATGCAGGATCCAAGGCAACTATCATGTACTTGCTGACAAGAAGCATGCGCTTGGATCCAAAAGATCTAATCATGCCGTCTAAAAAAAAAAAAAAAGAGAAATTGGATCCAGTTTGATCCAATCATATAAAAAAAAAAAGAGAAGAAATTATTATTGTGTTGAATAAAGTCACTCTTGGTTCCCTTGTATATGCCAATTGATTTGATGTAGCATTCAACACCAAGTAGCTCAATCCAATAGGATTAGGTTCATCTTAGCAGTGACCTTGATGAGATATGGGAAACATCGAACACTTGTGAATATTCGCCAACATCTACATCTATATCCATCTTCTTAATCTTTTCATTGTGATTGTGGTTTGTTAGTTTCCGAGTATTGTGGCTTGTTCGACTATCTAATTAGAGTTTATTACTAATATATGAATTGAATTTGCAAGGTACCTCCTCCTGTAGTCATTTTGGATTCGTTCATTGATTTGTCACAAATAGACGGAGTTGGAAATATAGGTTTTGTAGGTATATCTCTAGTAAACCTTCACGAGACTATAACTCGTCCACTAGGGACACCTAGGGGTTTAAAGGCTTGTTATTTATGCTAAAAGTGACCGTGTAGCCTCGACGACACGGAGTTGTTGTATTTTATTGTTTTGTTTGATTTGCTCGAGGACTAGCAAAGTCTAAGTGTGGGGAATCGATAGGTGTAGAATACACCGTATTTACTATATAGTAGTTACGCTTTCTTTGCTATTTTTCTTGTAAATTATGTATTTTACGCTTGTTTTTGAGTTATTAGGTACCCTGGAGTCGCACGGTCGAAAAGATGGAGAAATCATTCAAATTGAGCGGAAAGGGCAAAAAGGTCATTTCATGGGCAGACACTATCAGGAGCCGAGCCGAAGTTAAGGGACAGCCAGCCTAGTTATCCCTTATCAAGATTACAGGGTGGAAATATCCGTTAGCTTGCACAGCCCTAAATCGAGAGACTCTTCCTCTGTCAATCATTGTATTACATTGCCCTGAAATTGAGAAGGAGAAAAAGCATTTCTCTTCTTTGTGTGTTACTCCGAAATAGTTAGAAGAAATCAAGAGATTCACGAGAGGAATTGAAGCAGAAAGAGGTGGTGATTGATTGAGATTTTGAAGGAAGAAATTGGATGAAGAACAGATCTGTGTTGTTATTTGAATCTGAGAAGACCTCTGTGATGAGCAGAAATGGAGAAAACAAGGAAGAACAGATTGAGAAGAAAGGGAATCTGGTGATGAGTATGATGGATTTTGGAGTATGGGTTGTTTCTGAGAAGATGGGTTATCAGTTCGTGAAGATAACAGGGAAATTGATGAAATTCAAACTAGGGTTTGGTGAAATTGAAGTCACAGAGAGGATTTAATGAATTGAGAAGATCTGAGTGTTAGTGGGTTTGCCATGGAATTGAGTTTATGCCATCTGAGACTTGTTTAGAGAAGAGCAATGAAGAAATTGATGAAGAGGATGGTGCTGATATTCATGGGTTGTCCGTGACGGGGAAGTGTAAGTTGGTGGTTATTCTCGGATGGGTTGGTCATGAAATTGAGCTGCAATGGAGGTATAAAATTGGACAAGTTTGTTAAAGAGAACAAAGATGTGAATGGAAACTCGGGTGAATGTTGAGGCTACTGGTGGTTACAGGGAGAAGAGCTGAGCTCGAGGAGATGGGTTTGCGAAAGTTAAGCTAGGAATGGATTATAGCATGACTACCCGATGATGAAGTCGGTGTCTGTTGGTAATGCAGCTGCAGGTGGAGATAAAACTGAGCATGCCATGAGATTGATTTGAACTTGAACTGTGCAAGTAAGACTGGTCACAATGGTTGTTTGTTGGAGTTAATGAACTTGGCAGAGTAGTGTGTGTTGCAGCTATAGCTGTTGCTGCCATGTACTGTAACTGTGCAGTGAGATGAACTGACAATGGTTAGGAGATCGCAAGTTTTAAGTATAAGGAGATGCTGCAATGATCTATGGAGTCACAGCACGGAATGGAGTCAAGAAGTAGGCTACAAATGCAGGTGAATGTACAAGAATCTGGTGGAATGCAAGTGCACAGAACAAGAAAGTTCTAGATGGTTATAGATGCTGCTGTGGCTTGTGGTTCTTATACATGAAGTGATGCCGCAGTTATGAATTGGAGATACTGTTGAGAGGATAGAAGGGATTGCTGGTTCTGGTGTAAGAGCCGCAGTTGCAGCATAGAAGTGGAGGATACGAGCTACATTAACTGAAGCTTGTATGGACTGTATTTGCGAGCTGAGGAGCACCTGGTTATATTGCAGTGCAAGTGGCAGCTGAAATTACAAGGGTCAGAATTGCAGGGAGCTGCAGAATGAATGAATGATTACAGGGAGAGATTGAAGTTGCAGGCCATTGCTAGTGCGCAGTCATGGTGTCAGTGCTTTGATGCTTAAATCTTGAGCGGAATGGAAGTGATGTAACTGGTCCTGGATGAGCAATGGAGCCGAGAGTGGCTCACAAATGAAGTTGGTGTTGTGCAGATGGTTGAAGCGAGGTTATGCTCAGCCTTGCACCTGCAATGAACTGAGGTGGTGATGCTGTTGGTTGAAGTGAAGATGGTGATGGACCTGAAAGAGGAGCTGTGATGAGTGCGCTGTATAGGGATGTGTTGGCAAGGCTGTGAAGATCAAGGAATGGATGAGACATGAACCTGAAATGGAAGAGAGTTTACCAAGCGAGAATGTATTGCAAGGAATGGAACCGAGGGCATTAATGCAGGGAATGAGCTTTGTGTTGTTTGAATCAAGATGAGAGAAGATTCACAGAACTGGCAGGGCCATCATGGCTGGTGATGCACAATTATGGTGCTGCACAAGCTTAGGCTAGTGCAATGGCTTGATCAGCCAAGGCAGAACCTGACTCCATCTAACTCAGTGCTGACTGACCATGACTCACCCGACTTGACCCATTTTGACTCGGTTTGACCGAGTTGACCCACTGAGTTGACTCGTTGACCGGTGACCGGTTTGACTTTGCCGGTCACCTGAGCTACTTTCCGGCGACTATTCTGGCCAAGTTCCGGCCACAATCCCAGTTTTCCGGCGAGCGTTTTTGGGACAAAATTTCTACACGGGTTTCTCTCTCTCGTGGGCCGGGTGAATTTCCAACTAATGGACTTTGAAGACAATACCTAGTTTTGGAAGGAGTGGAGCTATAAAAGAGAAGACTTTTCTCAAAACACACATCGAATCTTTTATTTTCTTTTCCTCTACTCTTGTTCTAGGGTTTAGACATGATAGGTTTTCTCTTCCTTCTTGTTATGAACTCCATGAATATGAACTAAGTTTTTATTATTGGTTGAAGATGTAGTTGGATTTTGCAACCAAGTTATGATTTTTATGAATTAGTTTTCTCTCAATATTATCGTTTGATTTCTACGGGTTATAATAATTGCATGATTGTTTTATTGCAATATGATTGAATGTTTGTTTAGTTAAGTCTAGAATTGATTGAACTCACATCCATATCTATAGCTATTTTAGGGTTTTTCATCAAGCGATAACCTTGAATACGAGTAGCATGATATGATTCTAGGTTGTAGTGATACATCCTCGTAGTCATATGTAGAAATTGACCTTTGTTCGAATTGTTTGCGCAATGTATTACAATTGCATTGATTAGCTTATTTCGAAACTTAATGCTCCTAGGAATTGAACTTGATTAGCGCAAGGCGTTAGGTTATTCTTTAGGTAGATTTCACATACGCAGCCCTAATGTGTGTGTTGATAACTTTGGAAATTACGGAGTATTCTTGCAATAAGGTATTCTATGGGTTTTGATGATAGCGAGATTAAATACGAATTCTATTCATATATTCATAAACTTTTTTACAATTGAAGATGAAACCTTTATCCAATATTTCACATCCTTGATTTGCGAGTTTACTTTTTATTGTTTTGTTTTTATTTTATTTTTATTTACACATTCACAAAACCCTCGGTGTTTTATATAGGAAACCATAACAATTTGACAACCTAGACCTCTCTGTGGGATCGATCCTTTCTTGCCCTTGCTATATTTATATTTTGAGTAGTAAGAAAGTGTAATTATATTTGTGTCGGCTGACAACCGGTCAAATTTTGGCGCCGTTGCCGGGGAGGCAGCGGTTGTCAATTGTTTTTGGTTTCTTATTTTTGTATTTAGTTTTTGTTTTATTTTTTTCATATTTTCTGGGTTTTAACTTTGGTTTGAGAATTATTTCAGGTGCTTATTTCTATGGAAGGAGCATATTGGAGCAATGACTACGGTTTTCAACAACCTCAAAAATGTGATAACTACCAATTCCATGGGTATAATCACAACCAATTCATTGGTTATGACCAATATTCCATGGAACCTTGTGGTTTTCCTCAACAACCTTATGGCGGGTATGTGTGTGAACAACCACAAGTATGGGAGGATTCTTATGCTCGTGAACAAAAGGTCTCTAATTTTATAGACAAAGTTTCCAACTTTTTACAAGAGGAGTTTCAAAAAGCTAAAGAGACTACAAACGAGCAACTCCAAGAACTTCGTGAAGGTATGACTATCTTGCGAAGAGGTATTGATCAATACAAGGAAGATATGGATAATTCTTATGTGCATATGGTTTGTGATGAATATTTGATTGATGCTAATGTTGAAAAAGGCCAATCCTTGGGCACTTTCGTTGATAATTGTGTAGTTAATTCAACTCTTGATCGTAATAATGATCATTCACCTATTCAAAAGGATGAGTTCGAGATTAGCAACACTAAATTCAGCGAGGAACAATCTTATGTTGACTATGATAGTGACGGTGATTATGATACATTGCTTGAAACAACTCATGGTGACATCTCCGAGGAGTCTTTTTGGGATCAAGATGAAGACGAAGAGGAATATGTCAACACTTGTGTAGATTACACAAGCATTGATCTTAATAATGATCAAGAGCCTATTCAAAGGGTGGATCTTGAGGATGATGCATTTTCGAGTGTTCTAAAAAAGTTTCTTATAATAAAATTTGGATCCGCAAAAGAGTATGTGCCTTACAACAAAGAGGAGTATGTTGAGAATGAGACCGGTTTGACCAATATTGTGGAAGACCCAATAGAGCTAGCAAATGATTGTAATGATGATGTTTATGTCGAGACTTTGGTTATGGCGTGAAACGGACGAAGAATGGTTGCAAGGTTTAATAGAGGACCATGATATAAAAGAGGTGAATAATTCACTTGAGTTTTTCAAAGATGAAGAGGATTCCGTAATACAAGAGATTGTGCAAGGTTTATCTAACCCTTTGCCTATTGTTTCTTCTCCTTTACCTCTTATTGGTTTGAATGTATGTGCTTCGAGAATATTGTTGAATGACTTTGTTTCTCGTTTTCCGCCATTAGAGAAACTTGATTCTCATACTATGCAGGTTATGGAACAAGAAACCGTGGAAGTACCCGATTTCTATATTCTTTATACACTTCCAAGTGTGGATAAGAATAAGTGTGGGGGAAGCTTTTATCGGTTCATAGCTTCACTTTTGCTTTATGTTACTAATATTTGTGTGAAGCTAGTGTTTGAAAAACAGGTTCTATGGACGGATCCCCAAATTTTCAGATTATTGGTGTATGGGGAATGAATCTTACAAGAAGCTAAGTCGGGCCGTCGACTTTAAAACAAGCGCTAAGTGGGAGGCAACCCACCGGTTTTGTATCTCTTATCCTTTTGCATTTTATTTTTGTTTCGTTAATTTATTTTTTACTGTTTTCATATCATATTTGCATCCCTATGTTTAATTTCATTGAGTCCGTAATCTATCTTAGAAGAGAATTATGACGAATACCTTTTTCGTCAGAAAATTTCAGACTGCGCGTAGTTCAGTCCAGAGACCATAACTGTCAGACCGTTTATCAAAACACTGTGAAATTTTGACACTGTGTAGAAAACACGTAGGTGAACAACTTTTGTGAAATGGAGTTTTTCCAAATTCCTTACCAATTTGCACAGTTTTTGCGATTTATCTGTTGTTACGTCAGAATTCAGAACTTTCGGTTTTACACATTGAGGACAATGTGAAGTTTAAGTGTGGGGGAGCATTTATATGTTTGTATAGTTTATTTATGCCTTTAAAAAAAAATGAGAAAAATAGAAAAACCAAGAAAAATTGTGCTTTTTGAACTCCGAAATCTAGAAATTTGTGCCTTTAGGATGACACCATTAGTGGATGGAACCATTTTGAATGCAGGAGTTGAGGACCATTTAACTAAAAGGGACGAACATAGCTCATGAATCATAAATACCATGATAGTTGTTACCATATCTCGGAATATCACCATATCGCATTCTATTTTTATTTTTCCATATTTATCTATTGTTCTCTAAGTGCTTTGGTGGGTCACTAAACATCGACGTGTTATTACTTTGCTAGGATGAAATAGAGTGATTGAGTTACTAGAAAAAGAAAAAAATGATGAAAAAAAAATATATATGAAAAAAAAAAAAAAAAAAGAAAAAAAAAAAATTGAAAAAGAAAAAAAAAAAAAAGGACCGATCAATTAGACCAAAACGGAATAAAAAGACACTTGGGAATAGCAGTATGTGTGAAACGTAGTCCCTCGTCTATCGTCGCCTAAACAAGCGTGGAATGCAGGATCCAAGGCAACTATCATGTACTTGCTGACAAGAAGCATGCGCTTGGATCCAAAAGATCTAATCATGCCGTCTAAAAAAAAAAAGAGAAATTGGATCCAGTTTGATCCAATCATATAAAAAAAAAAGAGAAGAAATTATTATTGTGTTGAATAAAGTCACTCTTGGTTCCCTTGTATATGCCAATTGATTTTATGTAGCATTCAACACCAAGTAGCTCAATCCAATAGGATTAGGTTCATCTTAGCAGTGACCTTCAGACAGATATGGGAAACATCGAACACTTGTGAATATTCGCCAACATCTACATCTATATCCATCTTCTTAATCTTTTCATTGTGATTGTGGTTTGTTAGTTTCCGAGTATTGTGGCTTGTTCGACTATCTAATTAGAGTTTATTACTAATATATGAATTGAATTTGCAAGGTACCTCCTCCGTAGTCATTTTGGATTCGTTCATTGATTTGTCACAAATAGACGGAGTTGGAAATATAGGTTTTGTAGGTATATCTCTAGTAAACCTTCACGAGACTATAACTCGTCCACTAGGGACACCTAGGGGTTTAAAGGCTTGTTATTTATGCTAAAAGTGACCGTAGCCTCGACGACACGGAGTTGTTGTATTTTATTGTTTTGTTTGATTTGCTCGAGGACTAGCAAAGTCTAAGTGTGGGGGAATCTGATAGGTGTAGAATACACCGTATTTACTATATAGTAGTTACGCTTTCTTTGCTATTTTTCTTGTAAATTATGTATTTTACGCTTGTTTTTGAGTTATTAGGTACCCTGGAGTCGCACGGTCGAAAAGATGGAGAAATCATTCAAATTGAGCGGAAAGGGCAAAAAGGTCATTTCATGGGCAGACACTATCAGGAGCCGAGCCGAAGTTAAGGGACAGCCAGCCTAGTTATCCCTTATCAAGATTACAGGGTGGAAATATCCGTTAGCTTGCACAGCCCTAAATCGAGAGACTCTTCCTCTGTCAATCATTGTATTACATTGCCCTGAAATTGAGAAGGAGAAAAAGCAGCTGCTGCTGCTGTGTTACTCCGAAATAGTTAGAAGAAATCAAGAGATTCACAGAGGAATTGAAGCAGAAAGAGGTGGTGATTGATTGAGATTTTGAAGGAAGAAATTGGATGAAGAACAGATCTGTGTTGTTATTTGAATCTGAGAAGACCTCTGTGATGAGCAGAAATGGAGAAAACAAGGAAGAACAGATTGAGAAGAAAGGGAATCTGGTGATGAGTATGATGGATTTTGGAGTATGGGTTGTTTCTGAGAAGATGGGTTATCAGTTCGTGAAGATAACAGGGAAATTGATGAAATTCAAACTAGGGTTTGGTGAAATTGAAGTCACAGAGAGGATTTAATGAATTGAGAAGATCTGAGTGTTAGTGGGTTTGCCATGGAATTGAGTTTATGCCATCTGAGACTTGTTTAGAGAAGAGCAATGAAGAAATTGATGAAGAGGATGGTGCTGATATTCATGGGTTGTCTGTGACAGGAAGTGTAAGTTGGTGGTTATTCTCAGATGGGTTGGTCATGAAATTGAGCTGCAATGGAGGTATAAAATTGGACAAGCTGTTAAAGAGAACAAAGATGTGAATGGAAACTCAGGTGAATGTTGAGGCTCTGGTGGTTACGGGGAGAAGAAGCGAATCATAGGAGATGGGTTTGCAGGTTAAGCTAGGAATGGATTATAGCAGCTACCGATGATGAAGTCGGTGTCCAGTGGTAATGTAGCTGGGGTGGAGATAAACCGAGGCATGCCATGAGATTGATTTGAACTTGAAGCGTGCAAGTAAGACTGGTCACAATGGTTGTTTGTTGGAGTTAATGAACTTGGCAGAGTAGTGTGTGTTGCAGCTATAGCTGTTGCTGCCATGTACTGTAACTGTGCAGTGAGATGAACTGACAATGGTTAGGAGATCGCAAGTTTTAAGTATAAGGAGATGCTGCAATGATCTATGGAGTCACAGCACGGAATGGAGTCAAGAAGTAGGCTACAAATGCAGGTGAATGTACAAGAATCTGGTGGAATGCAAGTGCACAGAACAAGAAAGTTCTAGATGGTTATAGATGCTGCTGTGGCTTGTGGTTCTTATACATGAAGTGATGCGCAGATTATGAATTGGAGCTATTGTTGAGAGGATAGAAGGGATTGTTGGTTCGGGTGTAAGAGCCGCGATTCAAAAGATAGAAGTGGAGGATACGAGCTACATTAACCGAAGCTTGTATGGACCGTATTTGCGAAATGAGGAGCACTGGTTATATTATACAGTGCAAGTGGCAGCTGAAATTACAAGGGTCAGAATTGCAGGGAGCTGCAGAATGAATGAATGATTACAGGGAGAGATTGAAGTTGCAGGCCATTGCTAGTGCAAGTCATGGTGCTGGTGCTGATGCTTAAAGCTTGAGCAGAATGGAAGTGATGTAATCTGGGTCTGGATGAGCAATGGAGCTGAGAGCTGGCTCACAAATGAAGTTGGTGTTGTGCAGATGGTTGAAGCGAGGTTATGCTCAGCCTTGCACCTGCAATGAACTGAGGTGGTGATGCTGTTGGTTGAAGTGAAGATGGTGATGGACCTGAAAGAGGAGCTGTGATGAGTGCGCTGTATAGGGATGTGTTGGCAAGGCTGTGAAGATCAAGGAATGGATGAGACATGAACCTGAAATGGAAGAGAGTTTACCAGCGAGAATGTATTGCAAGGAATGGAACTGAGGGCATTAATGCAGGGAATGAGCTTTGTGTTGTTTGAATCAAGATGAGAGAAGATTCACAGAACTGGCAGGGCCATCATGGCTGGTGATGCACAATTATGGTGCTGCACAAGCTTAGGCTAGTGCAATGGCTTGATCAGCCAAGGCAAAACCTGACTCCATCTAACTCAGTGCTGACTGACCATGACTCACCTAACTTGACCCGTTTTGACTCGGTTTGACCGAGTTGACCCACTGAGTTGACTCGTTGACCGGTGACCGGTTTGACTTTGCCGGTCACTGAGCTACTTTCCAGCGACTATTAGGCCACAATCCCGATTTTCCGGCGAGCGTTTTGGGACAAAATTTCTACACGGGTTTTCTCTCGTGGTAGGGTGAATTTCCAACTAATGGACTTTGAAGACAATACCTAGTTTTGGAAGGAGTGGAGCTATAAAAGAGAAGACTTTTCTCGAAACACACATCGAATCTTTTATTTTCTTTTCCTCTACTCTTGTTCTAGGGTTTAGACATGATAGGTTTTCTCTTCCTTCTTGTTATGAACTCCATGAATATGAACTAAGTTTTTATTATTGGTTGAAGATGTAGTTGGATTTTGCAACCAAGTTATGATTTTTATGAATTAGTTTTCTCTCAATATTATCGTTTGATTTCTACGGGTTATAATAATTGCATGATTGATGTATTGCAATATGATTGAATGTTTGTTTAGTTAAGTCTAGAATTGATTGAACTCACATCCATATCTATAGCTATTTTAGGGTTTTTCATCAAGCGATAACCTTGAATACGAGTAGCATGATATGATTCTAGGTTGTAGTGATACATCCTCGTAGTCATATGTAGAAATTGACCTTTGTTCGAATTGTTTGCGCAATGTATTACAATTGCATTGATTAGCTTATTTCTGAAACTTAATGCTCCTAGGAATTGAACTTGATTAGCGCAAGGCGTTAGGTTATTCTTTAGGTAGATTTCACATACGCAGCCCTAATGTGTGTGTTGATAACTTTGGAAATTACGGAGTATTCTTGCAATAAGGTATTCTATGGCTTTTGATGATAGCGAGATTAAATACGAATTCTATTCATATATTCATAAACTTGTTTACAATTGAAGATGAAACCTTTATCCAATATTTCACATCCTTGATTTGCGAGTTTACTTTTTATTGTTTTGTTTTTATTTTATTTTTATTTACACATTCACAAAACCCTCGGTGTTTTATATAGGAAACCATAACAATTTGACAACCTAGACCTCTCTGTGGGATCGATCCTTTCTTGCCCTTGCTATATTTATATTTTGAGTAGTAAGAAACTGTAATTTATTTTTGACGCTTACGACAGCGGTCAGTTGCTATCTCAAGCATGTTTGTCAATATTAGTGATCAAAACTATAAGTCTTGATTTCTAGCCTATGTAGCTAAAGGTCTCGGACTAGGATAGAAAGTGTAGTTGAGCTCAAGAACTCCATGGCAATCATCATACAAGACGAAGGACTACTCGAGGAACCGGTGGAACTTCATCGACTAAAAGGTATGTGGAGACTTGAACTTATCTGTCACTCAAAAGTCTATTTACTCTATCTCCTACTCTTGAGACAAAAGTCGTTTAGACGTATAGACTTTAATTATACACATTTGCTATTTCGAGCCGAGTTTAACTCGCCTATCTATTTCTCGAAATATGTGTTGGTAAGCTTTCGCTTTAACATAATTCATCTTTACCTAGTGACGAAAGTCATGATATGTTTCAATCACTTTAGAAATTACTCTGATGAAAAATGGTATGTGAATAACGGCTATATAACGTTCTATGAGAATGTTTCAATGATTGAAATGAGAGTTTAGATTACATAACCATTGGTAGGATATAAGCATTGTTGTGGAAACAAATATATGTATAAGTCATTATTCCTTGAACTAAAGTTTTCGAACTTTGTTGATCAAGAGAAATGGAAGTGGCGCAAGCCAAGTCCGCGAACTAGCGGAAGTTCTCACCCGAGAATTTCTGCTGGAGTTTGTGTACTCCTTCTATGAGCTTAAGTCCGCGAACCCAGTCCGCGAACTTGAGTAGGTTATATCTAAAACCGGTTGTTCTTGAACTAATGTTTATATAAACTAAGGAATGCTTTTGCAAACCGTGGCTATAAAGTTCATGAACCGATTCGAGTGAATCAAACCGTTTTTTCTTCGATTGTGTCTTGTGTAGTTACATAAGATTTAAGCAATTGAACAACTCTCTAACTAGTTCATTTGAGTCATTTGAACTAGTTATGGTGAAGAAGAATATGGTTAATATGAGAGTGATCATATGGCTAACCATTTGGTTGACTATTATTGAACCAACAAATGTTAATGTTTGGGTACGGTTCATAAACCCAAAATTGAACATTTCGTTTGTGTGTAACAAGCTAAGTTTTCTATCCAACGGTTGAGAAATATTAGCTTGAATCTAATCAGGTTTTCATCTAACGGTAAATATTAAATGCTTTGTTACTAAGCTAACATTGATTGCAAACCCTGATTTGAAAGACTATATAAGGGAGAACTCTAGCAACTGGGAAACCTAATCCCCACACTTTACGTGTGATACTAGTTTGCTAATCTAGAGTCGATTCTCCTTTAACCTTTAGTTTTCTTCTTCTAAAACCAGGTTAACGACTTAAAGACTTCATTGGGATTGTGAAGCCAGGCCGATACTACTTTTCTTGTAGTTGTGTGATCTGATCTTGATGTTTCTATCGTATGAGTACAATTGAAATAATTGGCTTGAGATTTATATCTCCGATAGGCAAGATAGAAAATAAATCACAAACACTTCGTCTCATCGTTTGTGATTCCGTAATATATTTTTTCGCTGCGTCGATTAAGATTATTATGAGGTGATCAATAATACTAGGCTGTTCTTCGGGAATATAAGTCCGGGTTATTGATTGGTTCCTGTTCACCTTGATTTATCAAAAGACGGAACAAAACTCATAGGTTTATTCGTGGGAGACGGATTTATCTATTCTATAGACTTTTCTGTGTGATACATATTTATTTATTAAAGTCTTCGACTTTGAGTCGTAGCAACTCTTAGTTGTGGGTGAGATCATCTAAGGGAATCAAGTACGTAGCATCCTGCTGGGATCAGAGGTGTAGGATCATAAATGTACCTTGGATCAGAGTGAGATTGATTGGGGTTCAACTATAGTCTAGACCGAAGTTAATTTGGAGTAGGCTAGAGTCTGTAGCGGCTTAATACAGTGTGTGTTCAATCTGGACTAGGTCCCGGGGTTTTTCTGCATTTGCGGTTTCCTCGTTAACAAATTTCTGGTGTCTGTGTCATTTCTATCCCGCATTATGTTTGTTTATATAATTGAAATATCACAGGTTGTGCGTTGTTCAATCAATTAGAATATCCGACCTTTTGGGTTGTTAATTTAAATTGATTGACACTTGGATATTGGTCTTTGGTACCATCCAAGTTATCTCTCATTGATAAAGACTCGCAGATTTCTATTTGCTTGAGTAAATCAAATCGAGATATTGAGATATAAACTCTTTGATATACTTTTTATCTAGATTGAGTTTGACTGTCTAGTTGATTCTCTAGAAAGTATATTTTAGTTTGTCCATACAGATTTCTAAGCGAAATATTGGGTGTGTTTGTTAGACCCACGCTTTTTCAATTGGTATCAGAGCAGGCAAACACGTTTAAGACCTTACAATTCTGTGTTTGTAGCGATCTGAGGATGGACGGTACTATCTTCGATAAACGTGTTACCAGAAATATAAGCTTTGTCTCATCTGCTTCTAATAAAGAGAAAGATTCCTCAATCTCAAATATAGACGAACCTTGTGTTCAAACAAGACAGATAGGCTGCGACATATGTTTTTCCGATTACCCTTCAAAAGAGTCTATCTCTCTAAATGAACGGGAAACATCTAAAGAGAGTGATTTGATTCTAAATCTCGTTAGAATTCAAGCTGATAGATTTAATCGGTTAAAATATCATGTCAATAATTTCCTTGGTGTAATAAGGGACTGCAATTTCAAAGAAAATACTGAGGATCACTCCTCCCATATGGTTCTCGAGGCAAGCCTCAAAAAGGATGCCACGAATATAGAACATCGCTTGAAGAAACTCTTTATTCAAGGATGCTCTAAGCAGTCTAATATACCAAGTGCTTCTGCTACGACTAAAAACGTTTCTCCAGAAGTAAAATCGGAATCCCTTCCTGTCAAAAAGAATGTGTCTGAATTTCCCATTGACCAAAGGTGTTCCACATCACATGGAAGGAATAAATCTCCTAACAAGGTTGTTAAGACTACTTTTTCTAATCACTTCTGTGATCAGAAAGTATGCCTATTTTGCGATGCAAAAGGCTCTGCTAAACAAAAGAGAAACTCTAGGTTGAATAAAACCACCTTGGTTCAACTTCAACATACCTTATATTTGATTCTCAAAGGTGTAACTGAGATTCGTATGTCTAAACCAGTTGGTTTTCGTACTTACCCTGTGTATGTTGCCAGGAAAGTCAGTTCAATGAGTTCCTCAAATGTCCTAAAGCAGAATAGAAGTCTTAACAAGAATCACCTGAGAGAAGATCAAGTTAATTCCTCTGGAAACAACTTTACTCCGGATGTGAATGAAATCCCAGAAGAAAGAAAGAAAATTGACGATGTGAGAAATAACCTGATAGAGATAATTGAAGAATATAAAGAAATCATCGACAGGTTGTCTTCCTCCTCAAGTCAAAATTCTTCTGGTAAGAACTCTAACTATGTCTCGTATTTTGATGACAGTAAGTTTTATGATAATTTTTCACATAAAAAGAGATCTCTCTCTAGATTCAGAAGGAAAAAGAGACTCGATCATAAACACAGTTCTTTTAATGAGCTCATAGCTCATACTTGTGCTAATTAATCACAAGGATTAAGAACTTGCTCATAAAAATCCTGTTGAGCAAGATGTGTAAGATTCAAGTATCTTGTGGCATTCTTTTTGTTCCCGCTTAGTTGAGCTATTTTCTTATCGTTTATAGCTAAACTAGTGTCATGGAACAATATTGCCTAAAATGGTATTTGTAGTATTCATTATCGTTTCTCTCTTCTTTATGCACTTCTTATTGCAATTAGGAGGAGTCTGCTACATTTTATGCTCTAAATTTCTTCGCTGATAATCAAAGAAATTTATTAAGGCATTTGCGAAGTCTTATATAGCAAAACAAAATTATTATTTTTTAATTCCTTGTGGGTCATGTTGTATTCGTATGTGTACACACGTTATCATCACGAGTCAACAGTTTGAAAACCCTAAAAATCTTCTTCCCTAAGAAACCTTTAAATACCAAACCCTTGATTCACGTTTGCATACTCTGGATTTGTGTGTTTTGTCAAGAATGTCTTCCTCTACAAGAACTTGTGGTTTTGCTAGAGGCTTTCTTGCTAAAGGTATTGGTTTTGAGTCCAAAGGAGGAAGAAAATAACTCTTGTTAACGATGATCATCCCAATGCCTCATGTTACTTTACATATACACATAAGGATATTGAGAAAGAGGAAATGATCTCTGCTGAAGTGGTTCATGACTTTCTTAAATATTACAAGGAAGAAAAGCTGCAGACTTGTTGATACCTTGAAAAGTCTTGATGTGTTAAGAACCGAGTTGGAAAAGGTTACATATGACCTTGGTCTTATTAAAGCACAAATTAAGGATCTTTTCAATGAAGATAACTTTTCTAAAGATGCAGTAGATGCTGTCGATCACAAGTTCAACGATCTCAAGATTCATGAGATTCGAGAACCATCCATATGACTTCGAGGTTTGTGTTCGGCAGACGGCATACAAGTCTATTTTTGATTTGTTTTTTTTTTGTCTAGTAAATCTTCTATTTTTCTGTTTTTGTTAGAAGAATAACTAGAGTTTGGAATAGCCATTATTGTGATTACACATAGCTATGTCCAACGTTCTCATCTTCATGTTTTTAGATTTATTGGTTTAAATTCTAAACTTGTTTGGAAGATGATTTTTGCAAGTATTAATCTTTATGGTTTTATATATTGCAATTTGTTTATGGGATATGTGTGTTTGCGTCCGTGAACTATGATTGTCCCATATCTTGTCAAAAGTAAAGTCTTTCGTAAATCGATATTCTTATATTGATAAAGGAATGAATGGACAACTATTGATGGAAGATAGGTTAAAATCTTTTGTTTTCAAGGATTATGTTTATTGTATGTCATAGTGCAAATTGTGATGGAAAATAGAATGAATCTTGTGTATTCCGCAGTAAATGATCTTCCCTGATCCATATTTTTTGTGTATTACTGTGAGGCTCCGTAATGTGTCTTATGTTGAGCACTAAAACAATCAAAGTTGATTATTTTCATGGTTAGCTTTGTTGTTGTTCCATAAGGTTTTATGTCGAGCATATTGAACTAAATTAATCATCATGTTTGGTTATTTAGTTATGACTCCATAAGTTTTCTTATGTTTGAGCACTTTTGATTGAGTTGGTTATTTTCATGATTAACTTAGTCATTGCTCCATAGATTCTCTTATGTGAGTATGGCCAATTAAATTGATTACTTTTTGTGATTAGTTTGGTTGTGTATTTCGATTAAATTAGTCATGGGTTCTCTTGTGGTTAATTTAATTGAGTATTTTGGATTCAAATTCATACTTGTATGTGATTTTTTATTTCCAAAGAAATCCTTTTTTTTCCTTCGAAATTAAGGTCGCTCTTGTTGTTCTTTCGGGAATGACATATTATGGGGGAGAGTTCTTTTTGAACTAGCGCTTAATTGCCATATCTTTGTGGGGAGTGCGGCTGTGGAATATTATATGGGTTATCTTGTATCTTTAAACTCCTTGATGAATGCATTTAGCTTCGGCTTTATGATTGCATCTAAATAATATGATGTGTGTTACTTTCTTTTGGTCATGAAATGTCTCTTTCGGAAATTTCATTAGGATCCCGTTCTTGTACCTTTGCCAATTTTATTGACAAAAAGGGGGAGAATTAATATGTAGTTCACACTACACATACATATGGTTTTTGGATCATTATGTAAGGGGGAGTGGTTTCCATGTGAGATGGAGTATTGACTAAGGGGGAGTGATACATATCACCATAGTATTGTTGTTGAAGTTGTGATACAAATTGGACTTTGTATTTGTGTAATGATACTATGACACTATATATAACAATGATTGAGAACTCTTGTTTTCTTATTGTTATAGCTACGGATTTTCAACAACGATGATGCTAAACTTACAACCTTTGGGATCATTGGAGTACTTGGAAGTGACGAAGATTTCGAGTAATGTTGAAGATTAGACATGTGGAATAGGAGCTACAAAAGTTAATTTATTTATTTTTTGTATTCCATATGTATTAATAGTTTTGCCACTAAAATTGACAAAGGGGGAGATTGTTAAATCATTGCTCGGTCGAACTCGCATGCGTTGCTATCTCAAGCATGTTTGTCAATATTAGTGATCAAAACTATAAGTCTTGATTTCTAGCCTATGTAGCTAAAGGTTTCGGACTAGGATAGAAAGTGTATTTGAGCTCAAGAACTCCATGGCAATCATCATACAAGACGAAGGACTACTCGAGGAACCCGTGGAACTTCATCGGCTAAAAGGTATGTGGAGACTTGAACTTATCTGTCACTCAAAAGTCTATTTACTCTATCTCATACTCTTGAGACAAAAGTCGTTTAGATGTATAGACTTTCATTATACACATTTCTATTTCGAGCCGAGTTTAACTCGCCTATCTATTTCTCGAAATATGTGTTGGTAAGCTTTCGCTTTAACCGAATTCATCTTTACCTAGTGACGAAAGTCATGAATGTTTCAATCACTTTGGAAATTGCTCTGACGAAAAATGGTCTGTGAATAACGGCTATATAACATTCTCTGAGAATGTTTCAATGATTGAAATGAGAGTTTAGATTACATAACCATTGGTAGGATATAAGCATTGTTGTGGAAACACATATATGTATAAGTCCTTATTCCTTGAACCAAAGTTTGCGAACTTTGTTGATCAAGAGAAATGGAAGTGGCGCAAGCCAAGTCCGCGAACTCAGCCCGCGAACTGGTGGAAGTTCTCACCCGAGAATTTCTGCTGGAGTTAGTGTACTCCTTCCATGAGCTTAAGTCCGAGAACCCAGTCCGCGAACTTGAGTAGGTTATATCTAAAAACGGTTGTTCTTGAACTAATGTTTATATAAACTAAGGAATGCTTTTGCAAACCGTGGCTATAAAGTTCATGAACCGATTCGAGTGAATCAAACCGTTTTTGCTTCGATTGTGTCTTGTGTAGTTACATAAGATCTAAGCAATTGAACAACTCTCTAACTAGTTCATTTGAGTCATTTGAACGGTGAAGAAGAATATGGTTGATATGAGAGTGATCATATGGCTAACCATTTGGTTGACTTTTGTTGAACCAACAAATGTTAATGTTTGGGTACGGTTCATAAACCCAAAATTGAACATTTCGTTTGTGTGTAAAAAGCTAAGTTTTCGATCCAACGGTTGAGAAATATTAGCTTGAATCTAATCAGGTTTTCATCTAACGGTGAATATTGAATGCTTTGTTACTAAGCTAACTTTGATTGCAAACCCTGATTTGAAAGACTATATAAGGGAGAACTCTAGTAACTGGGAAACCTAATCCCCACACTTTATGTGTGATACTAGTTTGCTAAGCTAGAGTCGATTCTCTTTTAAACTTTGGTTTTCTTCTTCTAAAACCAGGTTAACGACTTAAAGACTTCATTGGGATTGTGGCTTGCACCGATACTACTTTTCTTGTAGTTGTGTGATCGATCTTGCTGTTTCTATCGTCCGAGTACAATTGAAATAATTGACTTGAGATTTATATCTCTGATAGGCAAGATAGAAAAGAAATCACAAACACTTCGTCTCATCGTTTGTGATTCCGCAATATCTTATTTCGCTGCGCCGATTAAGATTATTGTGAGGTGATCATTAATACTAGGCTGTTCTTCGGGAATATAAGTCCGGGTTATTGATTGGTTCCTATTCACCTTGATTTATCAAAAGACGGAACAAAACTCATATGTTTATTCATGTGAGACAGATTTATCTATTCTGCAGACTTTTCTGTGTGATACAGATTTATTTATTAAAGTCTTCGAATTTGGTTCGTAGCAACTCTTAGTTGTGGGTGAGATCAGCTAAGGGAATCAAGTACGTAGCATCCTGCTGAGATCAGAGGTGTAGGAGCATAACTGTACCTTGGATCAGTGTGAGATTGATTGGGGTTCAACTACAGTCCAGACCTAAGTTAATTTGGAGTAGGCTAGAGTCTGTAGCGGCTTAATACATTGTGTGTTCAATCTGGACTAGGTCCCGGGGTTTTTCGCATTTGCGGTTTCCTCGTTAACAAAATTAAGGTGTCATGTTATTTCTATTCCGCATTATATTTGTTTATATAATTGAAATATCACAGGTTGTGCGTTGTTCAATCAATTAGAATATCCGACCTTTTGGATTGTTGATTTAAATTGATTGACACTTGGATATTGGTCTTTGGTTCCATCCAAGTTATCTCTCTTTGATAAAGACTTCATGATTTCTATTTGCTTGAGTAAATCAAATCGAGAGATTGAGATATAAACTCTTTGATATACTTTTTATCTAGATTGAGTCCGATTTGTCTAGTTGATTCTCTAGAAAGTATATTGTAGTTTGTCCATATAGATTGCTAAGCGAAATATTGGGTGTGGTTGTTAGACCCTCGCTTTTTCACTTTGTAGGTACTTTCTGCAAGCTTGACGGGATCAGCATTGGCATGGTATAAAAATTTACTCAATTGACTCTTTTGAGCAATTGTCTACGGTGTTCTTGGATACGTACATGTACAACAAGTCAACAAAGGAAGGGTTAGATAGGCTATTTTCTTTATCTATAGGACCCCGGGAAACATTGATGCAATACACAGACATGTGGCAGAAGACATGCCAAGCAACCGGGAAAGTCAATCCAGAAATTAGCATTAACTGCTATAAGTACATACTTGATAGAACCACAGCTATCTTCGTGGAGCTTCACAACCGAGCCCTTGACTCCGAAGGAGAGCTTAGGGTCGTCCAAGATCGTTACATCATACTTGAAGAAATCCATAAGGACAACCCCGGGCGCAAACAAAGGCAACAAGACAGACTCGCAACGAACCAACTCTTTGGAACCGATTACGGAGATACTTAAGAGACAAAACGAATCAGGGGGGCAGAACCAGCTCTCGAGACAAAATATCCAAATACGGAGATGGCAAAAGAGGAAAATGAAGAGAAGAATTTGTAGATAAAATCTACACAAAGTCGAACATAACGTTCTCTCACATTCTAAGCAAGGAAGGAGCAAAGCGGGCTTTCCTTACCCAAATATTAGAGGAAAGCAACCAGATAAAACAAAGGAGGCTAAGGAGTACCGTGAGTACCACCGATTACTACGGGCATACAAGTGACACATGCTATCACCTACGGAACACGATTCGAGAGATTCATAGACGAAGGCAAGTTCATGGAGTATGTGCAAATCCAAACACTGACCCCGAGGTAGCCCCCAAGAAAAGGGTAGAACTTCCTCGGGACAACAAATACATCAACATGATCACCTTCTCCAGCGGAGGCCAGTAGGAGCTACTCGAAGACATCTTCGAGTTAGCTCTAACTGAAGAAAGTTAGAAGCCCACGAGGTGTTCAAGCTAAGTGGACCACCCACTAGCACTTGGGAAGAATGGATGGCCACGCCATTAACATTCTCAACAAGAGACGTCAACCAGGAACTCGGGATGCACAACGATCCACTTGTGATCACTCTACCAATACATGGGTGGAATTTTACGAAGGTCCTCATTTATGGGAGCAACTCGCTAAATGTATTGTTCTACGAACCCTACTTACGTATGGGTTTGACAGCTGAGCAAATGGATTCGTCCACTTGTACAATATACGGTTTCAACGGAGCAGTATCTAGACCAAAAGGAGAAATCGTCTTGCAGTATGCGCGCAAGACCCTTAGTAACCAATACAAGGTTCTGTGTTGTGGAAGCACCTTCGCTCTACAACGTCATCATGGGACGGCTATGGGTCCATCGGTTGAGAGGAACAACCTCGACCTATCACCAATACCTTCGATTCCCTATACCCATGGGTGAAATAGAAATCAAAGGTGATCAACAAGATGCAAGGCTATGCAATCTAGCGGAGGTCAGACTCAACGAAGAAAGAGTTTCTGCACAACAACACGAAAGAAAAAGACGAAAGGAAAATGGCAGCGAAGTAAAAGATGGAGGCTTCAAAGTACCTGAAGCCCCCTCGGTTCAAGAAGTAAGCACATCCGCAACACCAGCAGCGGATATCTCCACCAAATGACAATTACAGAAAAGCACTCCTCAATGACCTCAGAAACAAACCTTCTCACCGGTGGAACCAACAAAGAAAATCAACATCGGAACGGAGGCGGAACCAAAGATGATCAACATCGGAACTTTACTAGAAGAGGACGAGGAGATGCAACTACAAAGGCTACTACAGGATCACGCAGATATCTTTGCGTGGTCAATGGAAGACATGCCAGAATTGACCCGAATTTGGTCTCCCACCACCTCGGCTCAAACCAGAAATGCCACCATTCAAGCAACGATCCGCAAGGTGGTAGAGATCTACCAAGAGGCAATAGAAAAGGAGTTGCAAAAGCTCATATCAGCAGGATTCATACATGAAGTCAAGTATCCTACGTGGATATCCAACATGGTCATCGTACCTAAGAAGAACGGAGGCGTACGCATTTGCATCGACTTTAGCAATCTCAACAAGGCGTGCCCCAAGGACAGCTACCCGCTGCCAAATATTGACCAGCTGTTCAACTCAACCGAAGGTCACCAGAGATTATCCTTCATGGATGGCTACTCTGGTTACAACCAAATTGCCCTTGCAGAACAAGAACAGGAGCATACTACATTCTTTACCCCACGAGGCTTGTATTGTTATACAAGGATGCCTTTTGGACTAAAGAACGCGGGGGAAACATACCAGCGATTGGTAGACAAAATCTTTAAGCCATGGATAAGCAAGATACTAGAGGTCTATGTGGACGACATGATATTCAAGAGCGAAAGGCGAAAAATCACCTGTCAGATCTAAGGAAGATATTTGAAGCTATAAGAAACTTTCACATGAAAGTAAACCTGGAGAAATGCATGTTTGGAGTAACCTCAGGAAAATTCCTAGGGTACTTGGTAACTAAACGATGAATATAAGTGGACCCAAAAGGGTCGGGAGCAATAATGGAGATGACATCTCCAAAAACACTAAAAAAAGAAGTACAAAAGGTAAATGGAATCTTAGCCTCCATGGGAAGATTCATAGCAAGGTCATCGGACAAATGCAAAGCATTCTTCGACACACCGAGGAAATGAAGCAGTTCATGTGGACCACGGAGTGCGAGCGATCCTTCCAAAATATCAAGGTATACTTGACTTCAGTACCCATCCTACAAAAGCCGGAGCTAGGTGAAATACTCACCTTATACTTAGCAGCAACAAGCTATCTTTGTGAGCTTGATATTAGTAGAGACCAAGGGCAAGGAGAAAAACCCATCTACTACATCAGCAAGACACTCAGTTCAGCGGAGCGTAACTACACCAAGGTAGAGCAACTTATATATTCCTTAGTAGTGGCAACACAAAAACTAAGGATATATTTTGATGCACATACCATCCGAGTCTTCACGAAGGCTCAGATAGGGCAAATCCTCGATATCACGGAGAAAATTGGAAGGGTGGCAAAATGGAATGCCATGATCAAACAGTTTCACATAATCTTTGAAACTAGATAGGCGGAGAAATCACAGATCTTGGCAGACTTTCTGGCAGATCAACCTCTCAGCGATGAAGCGGAGATAAATGACATCCCAGGAATGGATGAATACAAGCAGGAACCAGGAGATCTGCTGGAACTTCAGAACTCACGAAGATGAGAGATATTCGTAGATGGCTCCTCCAACATAGAGGGAGCAGGCATAGGGATTGTAATAACAACCCCCACCGAAGACCGACTTATCTACAGATTTAGGTTAGAATTCGAGCAATACACCAATAACATCAATGAATATGAGGCGAGCATATATGGATCACGCTTGGCACGAGAGATGGGCTTATCATATGTTTGGTTGACAAGTGATTCACAAATTTGGTCATTAGACAAATCGAGCTCAAATACCAAACTTTGGATCCAGTACTATCTTCATACTTAAAGCTAGCTCATGAGCATGCGTCCAATATCAACAACGTAACGTTCAGACATGTGTGTCGAAAAGACAACAAACACGCAGATGCCTTGGCATTTATATATTTTATGCTAAAATATAGAAACACCACCGCGTCGTGAAAATTGGAAGGATCTACGAACCTTCAATAGAAGGACCCATCTCGAGCACCGATGAAACCTTTTCTGTACAAACTCGGTCCATGAGAGAAGCAGATAAACAAAAGAACGAAGAAATGAAAGAATCGGGCAGCGAAGGCTGGGGAGTCCGACAAGGACCAATCCATGTCGATGAAGACAATGAAGACGAAGCAGAAGATGATTGGAGGATTCCAATCCACCAGTATCTGGACAAAGGTTCCTTACCAGTCGATGTTAAGGGGGCTCGGAAGCTCGAATCAAAAGCAGCAATGTACAACCTTGGTGATGGAATACTGTATAGAAGGTCATTTCTCGGACCTCTAATGTGGTGCCTCTCATGAACCGAAGGGAGGAAAATACTCCACGATATACATAACGGAGATGCAGGAAACCATAGCGGAAGAAGGTCCTTGGCGGTCAAAGCCAAATGCAAGGATATTACTGGCTAAGCATGGACGAAGACTCAAAGAACGTAGCTAAGCGATGCGAAAGATGCCAACGCTTTGCTAGGAAGATAAAAGCACCAGCTACGGAGCTATTGGAGGCGTGGCAAGCACAGGTCGATCCCACAGAGAAGTGGTGTGTGCAAGGGTGATCTAATGTTTTACTTAACTGATTTCTATCACTGTGACAGGGATGTTTTGTAGCAAAAATAGTTTGTTGTCGAAGCGACTAGATTGAAATGGTGATTGTGACCTCTGAGCTAAGGAATTGATAAGCACAAATTGTTATAACAGAAGGTTGGTGGCACTAGAGTGATAGAATTCACCTCCTAAACCTATACTAAGGTAATACACACAAATTCTATTCCTACACTCCCTTTGGAAGCTTCTCTGGTGGGAATTTTACTAATTGCTTTCGCTAATTAACTCCTAGTATAAAGTGTCTTTCTATAGTACACTCTATCACAAGCAAATTAGTTCAACAATTAGCTAATACCCTATTACAATTCATAGCAGTAAGAATAGAAATTTGACAATGAATTAACTTTTTATAAGCATTAGTGGTTTCATCTACACTCTAGCTAAGTGTTTAGAACATGATGCAGAAATTAAAAGCAAAATCAAATTACAATTGCAAAGACTCAAACCCTAAAACAAACTCTAAGACTCACTCTTTCTCTTTGATCACAAACAACAATTTATACTCCAAAAAATATCAACTAACAACTATACTGATGACCCAAACCTGCTCTGATGTGCCTTGTCTTCCTATGACCTCTGAATCGAACATGCATGGGGGTTTGGTGAAAACCCTAACTCTAATTATCTCTAACCTAGCTTCTAGGTTAGAGAGAATCTGTGAAAGAGATAATAAGAGAAAGAGTGATGGCGCGGGAGCAGAGATGGAGTGGTTGACGATGACAAGAGAGGTGATGGCTCTGTAAAAAGTCATGGAAGAAGGAGGTGGAGGTATGGTCGATGGGGTTTCTCTGATGGAAGTATGGAGAAGAAAGAGAAGAAAGAGATGAAAATGTGTGCGGTTGATGGGGGTATAGGTATAAGTAGTTTTGTTGTGAAGCAGGAGCAGCAAGGATCGATGAGGACGGCGGAGCGAGCGTAGGATGCAGCAGGAGAGATCTGAACGGATGAGGCGACTCGGGGCGATTTGGTGTTGAGCGGAGGCATCAAGAAATGATGTAAGTGATGGAGCGACCGTGGGATGTAACTAGATGAGATCTCAATGGCTCGGGATGAGCGGGTTCGGATCCGGGTCATGGGTAGCTCTAGCCCATGTCTTCCTTGTTGGGTTGCGACTGATTCGCGCGCGGGCTTTGGCTCTCTGCTCCATAGATGCTTGTCTCCAATTATCTGCTCCTTTGGCTCCTCAGATTCTCCGAGCTTTATTTATTACCTAAAAACACAAAATTAATTAATACAAATATTTATTCTTGAAAACAAAGAAAATACAGAATCTGGGATAATATCTGATTTATGAGCACAAAAGATGAGTAAAATGCCAATAAAAAGGTGTATAAATATGCAATATTTGGCACTCATCAAATACCCCCAAACCTGAATTTTACTTGTCCTCAAGTGAAACAGAAATTAGGAAATCCTAACTATACCCCTGTCGCAGGTCTCTCGAATGCATTTAGCGTATGCACTAAGCCTTTAAACCCCTAGGTGTCCCTAGTGGACGAGTTTTAGTCTCGTGAGGGTTTACCAGAGGTGTACCCACAAAACCTTCTCCAACTTCTGAGTGTAAGAGAGTCTCAAGCATCCAAGAAGCTATGAGTACATAGAGTTTCTGCGTGCTAGTAACATGAAGTTAGAACTATCAAAGAACGCATTCTCATCCTTAAGTGCTGAGCGAGAAGTAACCATACCATATGAAAGAATTCGGGTTCGATTGTGATCATAAGCCTCGACTTCGCCCTCACCATTAGGGTTTTATGATAATTGCACTCAAAAAAGATCGCTTTTTAGTCTCTCATGTGTGCAGCGGGAATAAAGAGAGAAATCCCGCACACGTTGTAGGTAAGAAGGATAACCTTCCGAAATAAAATCTGGAGACTCCGTAGTGTGGACAAAAAGAATCTTTTCCGATGATCTCTAAGAAAGGAAATCAACCATTAGCAAGGGGTGGGAGTACTCACTTACCTTCTCACCCGATCGGCAATTAATATCACTCTCTCAGCATTCATAGAAACGTCTTCAATCTTCGGTCTTCTAATGTTGATGACGAACTTCTGAACTTTACAAAAACTTGACAATTTTTTTTTTTTTTTTTTTTTTTTTTACACTTGTCTTGATTTCACAAACTTCAATAATTCTCATCCTATTTTTCTTTTCTTTGTTGCACATAAACCTTGGACTATCTCAACTTGTCTTCAAATATTCTGATGATGCTCCGCTTGCTAACGATGATCTGTTTCTATGAATCTGTTGATTGAGAGGGAGAGAGTGATGCTAACTGCAAATCGGTATTTAGAAGTAGTTTTCATCTTTAGACGTCACCCTCATGATTGACGGAATTAGCACTCAAGAGATCAAAAATAGTGCTGAAAGTGGTGCGAAGTTGGGTAGCTCACCATTCCTACCCGGAATTGACGTACGGTGACACACACTCTAAAAGCTTTTCTAGAAAGTCACAAAGAGTGAAGGTCGGTACCTCGCTTGATGTAAAATGGGTAGTCTCCACTATGGTTGATCACAATTCTACTACCGAATATCTAAACAAACACCTAATTCACCCTCTGGTATGGTTAAATCCAACTTTAACGCTCTAATCAATTAAGGAACCCGATTGCGTTCTCCAGTACTTCCAAATTCTTGTTATTTCGGTCAGACTCTCTATGTAAACATAGCTAGAAGCATGCTAGTGACTCTAAAATCTCTAAAAGTTGGAGGTTTTTATGCAAATTTTTGTTTTTTTTTTTTTTTTTTTTTTTTTTTTTTTGTAAAAGAAGTAGAATAAAAAGACTAAAAACTCTATATGCAAATCACACCCCCAAACCTAGATCAAACATTGTCCTCAATGTGTTAACAGATAATAAGAATTTAAAAAGTCACATACCGAGAGAACTATGTTAATTAAAGAAAAGGGAAGAGATTACCGGATGTACAAGGGTGTTGCTAAACCATAGAAAGATGAATGCTTTGAAAGCAAACAATCACGAGCGCAAGACAAAAAAGTTGGTTAGCACACATCAAAAACTACGCAAAAAGAAAAAGAAAAGGGAAAGAGAATGGATTGTTAGTCCATATGTATGTACACAAGTGAACTAGATCAGTCCACATAGATGGGGTCTTCCAAGTCAACGGTCTCAACTTCTGGTGGAAGATGCTCCAGAAATGGTTTTAGTCTTTGACCATTGACTTTGAAGATGTTCTTGTTTGCTTGGGTTTTCAACTTCTATGACTCCATGGGGAAAAACGGACGTACCACGTATGGTCCCGACCATCGAGAACGTAGCTTTCCGGAAACAAATGCAATCTAGTGTTGTACAATAAAACTTTACGTCGTGGGGTGAAAGACTTGCGTAGAATGCGCTTGTCGTGAAACACTTTCATCCTATGTTTGTACGTTTTGGCACTATCATATGCATCGTTTCTCAATTCTTCTAACTCATTGAGTTGAAGTTTTCTACGGTACCACTTTATCAAGATCAAAATTCAACTTTTTCACAGCCCAAAGTATGCACGGTGTTCTAACTCAACCGGTAGATGACATGCTTTTCCGTACACAAGTCTGTAAGGAGACATCCCAATGGGAGTCTTGTATGCGGTCCTATAGGCCCATAAAGCATCGTTTAGGCGCAAAGACCAATCTTTCCTAGAAGGATTGACGGTCTTCTCAAGAATATGCTTAATTTCCCTATTAGACACTTCCACTTGGCCACTTTGGTTTGAGGATGGTAAGGTGTTGCGACCTTGTGAGTGATTCCATACTTGCGCACTAGTGATTCAAAGGGTCTATTGCAGAAATGACTACCTCCATCACCGATTATCGCTCTCGGGGTTCCAAACGGGAGAAAATGTTCTCCTTAAGAAAAGAAAGAACAACTTTATGGTCGTTGGTTTTGGATGCAATGGCCTCTACCCACTTGGAGACATAATCGACAAAGAACAAGAATGTATAACTTACCTTCGAGTTAGGAAATGGACCCATGAAATCAATACCCCAAACATCAAACAGCTCAATAATCAATATGGGTTGTAAGGGCATCATGTTTCTCCTAGATATACTTCCTAGTTTCTGGCATCGGTCACAAGCAACTGAGAATGCATGGCAATCCTTAAAACAGTGTTGGCCAATAGAAACCGCTTTGCAAGATCTTTGTAGCAGTTTTCTTGGCACTAAAGTGGCCTCCACATGCATGGTCATGACGAGAAAGAAATGACGTCCCTTTGTTCGTAATTGGGGACACATCTCCTAATGATTTGGTCTTGGCAGGTACTTAAACAAATATGGGTCATCCCAAAGGAAATGTTTAACTTCACCAAGAACTTAGCACGGTCTTGTTTAGACCAATGCAAGGGCATTCTACCTGTAGCAAGGTAGTTCACAATATCAGCAAACCAAGGCATCTCGAGATACAAGCATCGATTGCTCATCAGGGAATGATTCCCTAATCAACTCAGACTCATCAGAAGATTCAACATTCAACCTAGACAAGTGATCAGCAACAACATTTTCTGACCCTTTCTTATCTCGAATTTTGAGGTTAAACTCTTGTAGCAAGAGTATCCATCGAATTAGACGAGCCTTAGCATCTTTCTTAGACAAAAGATATCTCAATGCAGCATGATCAGAATAAATGATGACCTTAGACCCTATCAAATAAGATCTAAACTTGTCTAATGCAAACACAACAACTAGCAACTCCTTCTCAGTAGTGGAATAATTCAATTGAGCATCGTTAAGTGTTTTACTAGCATAGTAGATCACATAAGGGAGTTTGTCTACTCGTTGGCCCAAAACAGCTCCTACAGCATAGTCAGACGCATCACACATAATCTCAAATGGTAATGACCAATCAGGGGGTCTGACTATAGGGGCAGATGTAAGGAGAGCCTTCAGTTGCTCCCATGCTTCCTTACAAGCATCATCAAAGACAAATGCAACATCTTTTGCAAGAAGATTGCACAAAGGTCGTGAAATTTTACTAAAGTCTTTGATGAAACGGCGGTAAAAACCCGCATGGCCTAGAAATGATCCGATGTCCCTCACGAACGAGGTTGAGGCAAGTGTTGGATGAGATCTACCTTGGCTTTGTCTACTTCTATGCCTTTTCCGAGATAATATGCCCTAGAACAATGCCTGAATTAACCATGAAATGGCATTTTTCCCAATTCAAGACCAAACTCTTCTCCTTACACCTAACTAGCACACATGTGAGGTGATGCAAACACTCATCAAATGAAGATCCAAACACAGAAAAATCATCCATAAAAATCTCAAGAAACTTATCTACCATGTCGGAAAAAATGCTCATCATGCAACGTTGAAAAGTAGCGGGTGCATTGCACAGCCCAAAAGGCATACGACGATAAGCAAATGTTCCATAAGGACATGTAAAAGTGGTCTTTTGTTGGTCTTCGGGTGCTATGTGAATTTGGTTGTAGCCAGAATAGCCATCTAAGAAGCAGTAGTATTTATGTTTGGCTAACCTTTCCAGCATTTGGTCAATGAAGGGAAGAGGAAAATGGTCTTTCTTGGTTCTTGTGTTCGATTTTCTATAATCAATACATACTCGCCATCCAGTGGTCACACAGGTGGGAAGGAGCTCATTCATCTCGTTTTGAACAACAGTAATGCCAGACTTCTTGGGTACTACCTGAATAGGACTGACCCACTGGCTATCAGGGACGGGTAAATGATACCGGCGTCAAGCGCTTTGAGAATCTCACCCTTGACAACATCTCTCATGTTGGGGTTAAGTCTCCTTTGCATTTCTCTAGATGGTTTAGTGTTCTCTTCGAGGTTTATGTGATGCATGCAAATAGTGGGACTTATACCCTTAAGATCGGAGATGGTCCAACCTAAGGCACCTTTATGTTCTTGAAGTACTTCTAAGAGTCTACTTTCCTGTTCCGTGTCTAAACATGATGCAATAATCACGGGTAAAGTCTCGAAGGACCTAAGAATGCATACTTCAAGGTATCGGTAATGGTTTCAAATCAAGCTTAGGTGGTGTGTCAAGAGGTGGGGCGATTTGGTATCAGAGAGTGGAAGTGGTTCCACTGCATTCTGCCATTTAGCAATATCCATGGGTGGGACCGATTCAAGCAAAGAGTTAATTTCACCAATGTACTTAGACTCAAAGAGATCTAAGTCAAAGTTATCTAAACATGCTTGCAAGGGGTCCACTGACAAAATGTCGGGCAAAGAGTCTTGGATCAGACTCTCGATCATGTTAATCTCATGCAAATCGGTATCATCACAATCAATGGGTTGTTGACTAGTGTTAAAAACATTCAGACTCTACGGTCATGTTACCAAAGGAGAATTTCAACACACCATTACGACGGTTGATGATAGCATTGGACGTCGCCGGGAAAGGGCGTCCTAAGATCACGAGAATGTGATTACTTGGGTTTTGCACGGGTTGAGTGTCTAAGACGATGAAGTCTACGGGGAAAGAAGAATTTATCAACCTTGATTAACACATCTTCAACAATACCACGGGGATTCTCACGGATGTCCAAGCTAATCGTAGCGTAACGGTGTGGGCTTGACTCCCAAGGCCCAATTGCACATACACAGAGTATGGCAATAGATTCACACCGGCTCCTAAGTCTAGTAACGCCTTTTCGACCACATGGTCGCCTATGGTGCATGTAATTGTTGGACTACGGGTCTCTAAACTTAGTTGGAATCTTGTTTTGGATTATGGAGCTCACTTGCTCGGTGAGAAAGGCACGCTTATGCACATGAAGCTTTCGCTTTGTGTGCATAAGTCCTTCGAAACTTAGCATAGGTGGGTATTTGTCTAATTGCTTCGAGAAATGGAATGTTTATGTTAACTCTCTTGAACATTTCCAAAATCTCATTGTATTGGTTACCCCCCTCGTTTCACCAACCGTTGTGGGAATGGAGCAACAGGTACATGACTTGGCAAAGGAACATCTACATCGGTAGGACTCTTGGTTTTATCAACAAGCTCAGATTCTTTCTCTACGGTAGATGTTTTCTGCGGTGTTGTGTGTCTTGGTGAGTCGATGTAGACTCGCTTGACGGTGGTACACCTACATGGTTCTCAACAGTTCTACCACTACGGAGAATGGTGATAGCATTTGCCTGGCTATGTGAAGGTTCATTGCAGGTAGAGGAGCCTGCTTGAAACACATTCTTTGGATTTTGTAGGGGTTGACTAGGAAATTTTCCTTTTTCTCTCTCATTCAATGCATCACAGATTTGACCAATCTTAAGATCTAGGTTGGTGAGACGTTGGTCGGTGGTTTTGCGAAGTTGACAAGATGTTGGTCGGTAGTTTTCTCAAGTTTTGAAAGACCTTGGGTTATGAACGACATGACGTCTTCCAAGCTAGTCTTTTTCTCCACGAGTCTTGAAGGGGTGGTTGTTCTTGGGGGTTTCTAGGATATGAGTATCCTTGGTTGTTATGTGTTGGTCCCCCTTGTACAGGTCCCTTGGACCATGAGAAGTTAGGGTGATTCCTCCACCCTGGGTTGTAGGTTTGAGAATAAGGGTTGTTCTCTTGCCTATGGTATAATGCATTGGCTTGCTCGGTTTGGGACTCTTGAAATGCATGTAGATCTGGACAGCTGTCCACTAAGTGGTCAGAACTATGGCATGCGGCACAAGTGGCCATAGCAATTTGGTCACGGAGAGTAGGGGCATTAGATTTTAATTTCTTTTCCAACTCAAGCTCTTATCTTAGGGTCATAGCAGCCATTTTTGCCCTTCCCTCAAAGTCGACTCGATTCTATGAACATTGTTTGTAGGGGTAGTCCGTTTTGGTTCTCGGATGGACTCCCCTTTGTTGAGTCTTTTCAGCGACTTCGATCAAGAAAGACCAACCGTCATCGGCACTCTTCTCAATAAATGCACCATTGCACATTGACTCGACTGTGATTCGGGTTCTAACATCTAGACCCTCATACAAGATTTGCACGAGTCTCCATTTTTCAAAACCATGGTGGGGACATTGGAGTAGTAATTCATTGAATCTCTCCAAGTACCTTGCTAGAGTTTCGTCTTCTAATTGCATAAAACCATTTAGACTTTGGCGAATTGTCAGATCTTATGGTTTGGGAAAACTTTTGAAAAACTCCTTTGTGAGGTCATCCTGTGTTCTAATGGTGTGGTTGTAGAGCATGTAGCCAAGACTTGGCTTTGTCTTTCAGAGAGAAAAGGAAATGGATCTCAATTTGAGGGACTCCTCGACATTTGGTTAAAACGCAGAGTCCCACAAATATCCTCAAAGTCTCTCACGTGATGGTAGGGGTTCTCATCATTGACCCCTCTAAACACGGGTAGCATATGAATGGTGCTTGCTTTCAGCTCAAACCGCCAAAGACATCGGCAGAATGATGCAAGAGGGTGGGTTGCCCTAGTTGGGTATCGATTTGTCGTAGTAAGCGTCAAAAATAATTTTTACACTTTCTTACTACTCAAAATATAAATATAGCAAGGGCAAGAAAGGATCGATCCCACAGAGAGGTCTAGGTTGTCAATATGTTATGGTTTCCTATATAAAACACCGAGGATTTTGTAATTTTTATAAGAGTAAAATAAACTAAAAGCAAATAAACAAAAATAAACAAATAAGATAGAAGAGATATTGGTTAAGGATTTCGTTTTCATTCACTAACATGCTTTTCACAATAACTAGAATTGATATTTAATCTCAACTTTTATCAAAGACCCTAGAATACCTTGATCGCAAGAATATCCCGCAAACCTCCTCATGTCATCAACAAACACATTAAAAGATGCGAATATGAATTCTACCTAAAGGAACAACCTAACGTGTAAAAGCACTAATCAAGTTTAATTCCCTAGATGCGTTAAGTTCTATGAAATCAGGCCAATCAAAGCAATTGAACGTGGAAAGCGCACTAATTCAATTTAACAAAGGTTACGATTCACATATGATCATAAGAATATATCACTACAAACTATAATCATATTATGCTACTTGTATCCAAGGAATATCACTTTTGCGTATAATAAACCCTAAACTAGCAATAGATGTGATTAGAAGTTCTACCAATTTGCAACTTGACAAAACAATCAATCAATCATAAAACAATATTTTCAGAGAATTGCAAACGATAAATATGAGACAAAACTAATATATTGAATCAAAGAATCATGCTTTGTGAAATCCAACTATTCCATAACCAATAATAAACTTAGGTACTCATATTCAAGGAGTTCATAACAAGAAGAAAGAGAAAAGACTTCATGGTTCTAAACCCTAGAAAACAAAGTAGAAGAGATAATAAAACGTGGTCCCCAAAAATTGTAGAAGTCTTTCCTTTTGTAGTCTTTTTCTCCTTCCAAAACTAGGTTTTGTCTTCAAAGTCCATTAGTTGGAAATTCACCCGGCCCACCATGGAGAGAAACCCGTGCAGAAAATATGACCCAAAAACGCTCGCCGGAAAACTGGTTTATGGCCGGAATCCGGCCGGAATAGTCGTCGGAAAGTGTCTCCGGTGACCGGCAAAGTCCGCCCGGTCACCGGTCAACCGGGTCAAATCAGTCGGGTCAAATGGGTCAAATCGCTGAGTCAACACCGGGTCAGCTGAGTCAGCTGGGTGACAAGGCTGAGTTGATTCTGCCAAATCGTAGCACAATGATTGTGCTTCACCCGCAACCATCGGGCCTTGATCGCACCAACCATGATGGTCGTGCTTCACTAACTTATCCAGCCATGTTGGCCCTAACTTGCCACTCGCACATTCTCAAGCCAAATTACTACCGGTGCCTTCATAGTCATTAGCACAAGCAAACACGGTCCGCACCGTCTTGAACCCAAACACTCCATCAGCAGCACCAATTGAAGTACCAGCACCATCTCATGCCACAGTTTCAGCTGCACCACCAGTGCCTTCCATTCCCATTTCCTGGCAGCTAAAGACTCCGCAACAAAACCACCAACTTATCTTTGCCTTCAAGAGGACTTGTTCCACCAAGTTGTAATAAAGACGACCCGAGCTCATTGCCAACTCCGACTTCAAGCCCTTCATAACAGCGGCGCATGAATCGCCACGCTTTTCTTGGCCTTCCTTGACTTCTACCTAGCTCATTCTCCACAGCACCACCATTTCTTCATTGTCACTAGCATACTCTCGGGTTCATTCTCTTACGGCTCCACCCGAACCTCGAAACTCATACCCCGTAACCATACACACCACAAATACCCATGGCAACCATCTCAAACCCTTTTTATGCAGCTCCCTGTAACCTACAGCTCATCCATCTTTCCCTGCAATTGTACTCTTTAGCACTCAGCTTCAGTGCAGCTGCACATTCATTATTACCTAACATAACATTCTCTGCGTCTCAACAGCTCTCAAACTCATGTAAATGCAACTCATTCTAAACTCATCTTTGCCATCACCATTAGCTAATCAGCGACAGCACCACCAGTTCTACCAGTCGAGCTAATCCACCGAAACACGAGTCTCAACTGCAACCAATCATCTCAATAACCTGCTCGTTTCATCTCTCTCACTCTGCTGTTCAACTCCATCTCTGCCTCCTCTATCACTTCCTTATTCCCAATTTGACAGATTCATAACCACCTCCATCAGCAATTCATCCTTAATCCATTAATGGGATCATCACAAACTGTTTCTTTAGATACGAGTTGTAACTCGTTTCAATTTCATCACCAGGAACTCAGTACCCATACCAAAATCACATTTCCTCAACCTGCTTCTCTTACTCTGTCAAACCCTAATTCCCTTCTTCAGTAAATTCTTTGATTTGAACCAGCCCAATTCAGGTGAATCCCATCTTCGTTTCCTCGCTGTATCACCGAGCGGCACTTAATCTTCTATGAACCCTAACTCAGTTGCTCCAACTTCTTCAATGACTTCCATTCTCAGATCCACGAGATTAACCAACAACCATCTTCATCCTCCGCCATTCGACTCTGAATCTGACAACATCAGGTTCTTCTCTGTTTCTCCAATTCCATCGGTCTTGTGCTCATCTCCATTAATCACCAACCCCAATTCCTTCATCGATCCATCAAAACCCTTGACTTCGATTTCACAGTAACATCGCCTCTCATACATTTTAGATGGATAACGACTGAGAAAACATTTCTCTCTATTCAGGTTTATGTGTAGGAATGGGGCTGGTTATTGACACCTGGTCGCTTCTGATAAGGGCTAACCAAATTGACAGCCCCTTAACCTCAGCTTGACTGTATTTAGCACTCCTCCAAATAGAGTTGCCCCTTAACAGAATGACTACCCCTTAACATACAACAGGGGTGACAATAGCACTTCTCTATGAAATGACCATTTAGCCCTTAGTCTTCCAAGTTCTTGTTTTGCTCATAACTCCTTCATACGAACTCGGAATGACTCCATTCTTTCGCCATTGTCTTCATCTTCTCGTCCTCTACACAAGTAGAAATCTTGTATTTGAACGAGTTCCAATTGGTCTTTTTGCTCCAAATGACTCCATTGCACCTAATAAACTCAAAAGTAAACATAAGATACATAATTTACAAGAAAACTCGCAAAGAAAGCATAAATACTAGATATTAAATACGGTGTATTCTACACCTATCAAATTCCCCCATACTTAGACTTTGCTAGTCCTCGAGCAAATCAAACAAAACTAAAATACAACAACTCCGTGACGTCGAGGCTACGGTTAATTTTAGCATAAATAACAAGCCTTTAAACCCCTAGGTGTCCCTAGTGGACGAGTTATAGTCTCGTGAAGGTTTACAAGAGATATACCTACAAAACCTATATTTCAAACTCCATCTATTTATGACAAATCAATGAACGAATCCAAATTGACTACAGGAGGAGGTACCTTGCAAATTCAATTCATATATTAGTAAATAAACTCTAATTAGATAGTCGAACAAGCCACAATACTCGGAAACTAACAAACCACAATCACAATGAAAAGATTAAGAAGATGGATATAGATGTAGATGTTGGCGAATATTCTCAAGTGTTCGATGTTTCCCATATCTGTCTCAAGGTCACCGCTAAGACGAAACCTAATCCTATTGGATTGAGCTACTGGTGCTGAATGCTACATCAAATCAATTGGCATATACAAGGGAACCAAGAGTGACTTTATTCAACACAATAATAATTTTTTTTTTTTTTTTTTAATTGGATCAAACTGGATCCAATTTTCTTTTTTTTTTTTTTTTTTTAGATGGCATGATTAGATCTTTTGGATCCAAGCGCATGCTTCTTGTCAGCAAGTACATGATAGTTGCCTTGGATCCTGCATTCCACGCTTGTTTAGGCGACGGAGACAGGGACTACGTTTCACACATACTGCTATTCCCAAGTGTCTTTCTTTATTCCGTTTTGGTCTAATTGGTCGGTCTCTTTTTTTTTTTTTTTTTTTCTTTTTTTTTTTCATTTTTTTTTTCTTTTTCTAGTAACTCAATCACTCTATTTCATCCTAGCAGTAATAACACGTCGATTTTTAGTGACCCACCAAAGCACTTAGAGAACAATAGATAAATATGGAAAAATAAAAATATAATGCGATATGGTGATATTCCGAGATATGGTAACAACTATCATGTTAATTTGTGATTTCTGAGCTATGTTCTTCCCTTTTAGTTAATTGGTTCCTCAACTCCTGCATTCAAAATGGTTCCATCCACTAATGGTGTCAAAAACAAACTATACAAACATATAAATGCTCCCCCACACTTAAACTTCACATTGTCCTCAATGTGTAAAACCGAAAGTTCTGAATTCTGACGTAACAGCAGATAAAACGCAAAAACTGTGCAAATTGGTAAGGAATTTGGAAAAACTCCATTTCACAAAAGTTGTTCACCTACGTGTTTTCTACACAGTGTCAAAATTTCACAGTGTTTTGATAAACGGTCTGACAGTTATGGTCTCTGGAATGAACTACGCGCAGTCTGAAATTTTCTGACGAAAAGGTATTCGTCCTAATTCTCTTCTAAGATAGATTCCGGACTCAATGAAATTAAACATAGGGATGCAAATATGATATGAAAACAGTAAAAAAATAAATAAACGAAACAAAAATAAAATGCAAAAGGATAAGAGATACAAAACCGGTGGGTTGCCTCCCACTTAGCGCTTGTTTTAAAGTCGACGGCCCGACGTACTTCTTGTAAGATTCATTCGCCATACACCAATAATCGGAAAAGTTGGGGATCCACCCATAGAACCTGTTTTGGAAACACTAACTTCACACAAATATTAGTAATATAAAGCAAAAGTGAAGCTATGAACCGAGAAAAGCTTCCCCCACACTTATTCTTGTCCACACATGGAAGTGTATAAAGAATATAGAAGTCGGGTACTTCCACGGTTTCTTGTTCCATAACCTGCATAGTATGAGAATCAAGTATCTCTAATGGCGGAAAACGAGAAACAAAGTCATTCAACAATATTCTCGAAGCACATACATTCAAACCAATAAGAGGTAAAGGAGAAGAAATAATAGGCAATGGGTTAGATAAACCTTGCACAATCTCTTGTATTACGGAATCCTCTTCATCCTTGAAAAACTCAAGTGAATTATTCACCTCTTGTATATCATGGTCCTCTATCAAACCTTGCAACCATTCTTCGTCCGTTTATGCCTTAACCAAAGTCTCAACATAAACATCATCATTACAATCCTTTGCAAGCTCAATTGGGTCTTCCACAATATTGGTTATAACGGTCTCATTCTCAACACACTCCTCTTTGTTGTAAGGCACATACTCTTTTGCGGATCCAAATTTTATTATAAGAAACTTTTTTAGAACACTCGAAAATGCATCATCCTCAAGCTCCACCCTTTGAATAGGCTCTTGATCATTATTAAGATCAATGCTCGAGTAATCTACACAAGTGTCGACATATTCCTCTTCATCTTCATCTTGATCCCAAAAAGACTCCTCGGAGATGTCACCATGAGTTGTTTCAAGCAATATATCATAATCACCGTCACTATCATAGTCAACATAAGATTGTTCCTCGCTGAATTTAGTGTTGTTAATCTCTAACTCATCCTTTTGAATAGGTGAATGATCATTATTACGATCAAGAGTTGAGTTAACTACACAATTATCCACGAAAGTGCCCAAGGATTGGCCTTTTTCAACATTAGCATCAATCAAATATTCATCACAAACCATATGCACATTAGAATTATCCATATCTTCCTTGTATTGATCAATGCCTCTTCGCAAGATAGTCATACCTTCACGAAGTTCTTGGAGTTGCTCGTTTGTAGTCTCTTTAGCTTTTTGAAATTCCTCTTGTAAAAAGGTGGAAACTTTATCTATAAAATTAGAGACTTTTTGTTCACAAGCATAAGAATCCTCCCATCCTTGTGGTTGTTCACACACGTACCCGCCATAAAGTTGTTGAGGAAAACCATAAGGTTCCATGGAATATTGATCATAACCAATGAATTGGTTTTGATTATACCCATGGAATTGGTAGTTGTCGTATTGTTGAGGTTGTTGAAAACCGTAATCATTGTTCCAATATGCTCCTTCCATAGAAATAAGCACCTGAAATAAGATTCTCAAATCAAGGTTAGAACCCAGAAAATAAGAAAAATAAAATAAAACAAAAACTAAATACAAAAATAAGAAACCAAAAACAATTAACAACCGCTGCCTCCCCGGCAGCGGCGCCAAAATTTGACCGCTGTCGTAAGCGTCAAAAATAATTTTTACACTTTCTTACTACTCAAAATATAAATATAGCAAGGGCAAGAAAGGATCGATCCCACAGAGAGGTCTAGGTTGTCAAATTGTTATGGTTTCCTATATAAAACACCGAGGATTTTCTGATTTTTATGAAAATAAAATAAACTAAAAGCAAATAAATAAATAAGCAAACAAATAAGATAGAAGAGATATTGGTTAAGGATTTCGTTTTCATTCACTAACATGCTTTTCACAATAACTAGAATTGATATTTAATCTCAACTTTTATCAAAGACCCTAGAATACCTTGATCGCAAGAATATCCCGCAAACCTCCTCATGTCATCAACAAACACATTAAAAGATGCGAATATGAATTCTACCTAAAGGAACAACCTAACGTGTAAAAGCACTAATCAAGTTTAATTCCTAGATGCGTTAAGTTCTATGAAATCAGGCCAATCAAAGCAATTGAACGTGGAAAGCGCACTAATTCAATTTAACAAAGGTTACGATTCACATATGATCATAAGAATATATCACTACAAACTATAATCATATTATGCTACTTGTATCCAAGGAATATCACTTTTGCGTATAATAAACCCTAAACTAGCAATAGATGTGATTAGAAGTTCTACCAATTTGCAACTTGACAAAACAATCAATCAATCATAAAACAATATTTTGAGAGAATTGCAAACGATAAATATGAGACAAAACTAATATATTGAATCAAAGAATCATGCTTTGTGAAATCCAACTATTCCATAACCAATAATAAACTTAGGTACTCATATTCAAGGAGTTCATAACAAGAAGAAAGAGAAAAGACTTCATGGTTCTAAACCCTAGAAAACAAAGTAGAAGAGATAATAAAACGTGGTCCCCAAAAATTGTAGAAGTCTTCCCTTTTGTAGTCTTTTTCTCCTTCCAAAACTAGGTTTTGTCTTCAAAGTCCATTAGTTGGAAATTCACCCGGCCCACCATGGAGAGAAACCCGTGCGAGAAAATATGACCCAAAACGCTCGCCGGAAAAGCTGGTTTATGGCGGAATCCGGCTTAGGAATAGTCGTCGGAAAGTGTCTCGGTGGCCGGCAAAGTCCGCCGGTCTTGGCCACCGGTCAACGGGTCAAATCGGTCGGGTCAAATGGGTCAAATCGCCGAGTCAACACGGGTCAGCCGAGTCAGTCACTGGGTGACAAGGTGAGTTGATTCTCAGCAAATCAGAGCACAATGATTGTGCTTCACTTCCGCAACCATCGGCCTTGATCGCACTTGACCATGATGGTCGTGCTTCACTAACTTATCCGGCCATGTTGGCCCTAACTTGCCACTCTGCACATTCTCAAGCCAAATTACTACCAGTGCCTTCATAGTCATTAGCACAAGCAAACACCAGTTGCAGTCTCCATTATCTCAGTGCCCAAATGTTCTTACTCGCGATTACGCAAGACACGAAATATTCGCTTCAACCCCTCTCGACTTCACCACTGCCTTGATTACTGCAACACTTGCTCTCCCAGCTACAACAACATCAGTAGCACATCCATTCTCTTGAACCCAAACACTCCATCAGCAGCACCAATTGAAGTACCAGCACCATCTCATGCCACAGTTTCAGCTGCACCACCAGTGCCTTCCATTCCCATTTCTGGGCAGCAGAAGACTCGCAACAAAACCACCAACTTATCTTTGCCTTCAAGAGGACTTGTTCCACCAAGTTGTAACAAAGACGACTCCGAGCTCATCTGCCAACTCCAGCTTCAAGCCCTTCATAACAGCAGCTGCAACTGCCACTGCTTTTCTTGGCCTTCATCAGCTTCTACCTAGCTCATTCTCACAGCACCACCATTTCTTCATTGTCACTAGCATACTCTCAGGTTCATTCTCTTACAGTTCCACCGAACCTCGAAACTCATACCCCGTAACCATACACACCACAAATACCCATGGCAACCATCTCAAACCCTTTTTATGCGGCTCACTGTAACCTACGGCTCATCCATCTTTCCCCGCAATTGTACTCTTTAGCTTTTTCAGCTTCAAAGGTACTCACCGCACATTCATTATCACCTAACATAACATTCTCTGCGTCTCAACAGCTCTCAAACTCATGTAAATGCAACTCATTCTAAACTCAGCTTTGCCATCACCATTAGCTGATCAGCGACAGCACCACCAGTTCTACCAGTCGAGCTAATCCACCGAAACACGAGTCTCAACTGCAACCAATCATCTCAATAACCTGCTCGTTTCATCTCTCTCACTCTGCTGTTCAACTCCATCTCTGCCTCCTCTATCACTTCCTTATTCCCAATTTGACAGATTCATAACCACCTCCATCAGCAATTCATCCTTAATCCATTAACAGGATCATCACAAACCTGTTCTTTAGATACGAGTTGTAACTCGTTTCAATTTCATCACCAGGAACTCAGTACCCATACCAAAATCACATTTCCTCAACCTGCTTCTCTTACTCTGTCAAACCCTAATTCCCTTCTTCAGTAAATTCTTTGATTTGAACCAGCCCAATTCAGGTGAATCCCATCTTCGTTTCCTCGCTGTATCACCGACGGCACCAGAATCTTCTATGAACCCTAACTCAGTTGCTCCAACTTCTTCAATGACTTCCATTCTCAGATCCACGAGATTAACCAACAACCATCTTCATCCTCCGCCATTCGACTCTGAATCTGACAACATCAGGTTCTTCTCTGTTTCTCCAATTCCACCGGTCTTGTGCTCATCTCCATTAATCACCAACCCCAATTCCTTCATCGATCCATCAAAACCCTTGACTTCGATTTCACAGTAACATCGCCTCTCATACATTTCAGATGGATAACGACTGAGAAAACATTTCTCTCTATTCAGGGTTTATGTGTAGGAATGGGGTCGGGTTATTGACACCTGTCGCTTCCGATAAGGGCTAACCAAATTGATGACCCCTTAACCTCGGCCTTGACCGTATTTAGCACTCCTCCAAATAGAGTTGCCCCTTAACAGAATGACTACCCCTTAACATACAACAGGGGTGACAATAGCACTTCTCTATGAAATGACCATTTAGCCCTTAGTCTTCCAAGTTCTTGTTTTGCTCATAACTCCTTCATACGAACTCGGAATGACTCCATTCTTTCGCCATTGTCTTCATCTTCTCGTCCTCTACACAAGTAGAAATCTTGTATTTGAACGAGTTCCAATTGGTCTTTTTGCTCCAAATGACTCCATTGCACCTAATAAACTCAAAAGTAAACATAAGATACATAATTTACAAGAAAACTGCAAAGAAAGCATAAATACTAGATATTAAATACGGTGTATTCTACACCTATCAGGTACATGTAGTCCTTGAGACTACGGGGTTGGTTAAGTTCCTCACCCATGGTTTCTGATCCGGATGGGGTTTCTGATGGAATTGGGCTTTCTGTTGAAGAACTGGGTATGCTAACGATTTCGTCCGGGCGGATTCTAACTAGTCGGTTTGTTTGGTCTCTAAAAGACACAATCATAGCCTAGCTAGCATCTAGCATGTTAACACACAATCAAGTTTAACACAGGAAAGCAAAGACTCAAAAATAACCCACTAACACAAGACTCAAGCCCAAGGAATTGGTTATTGATGTTGTAGAGCCCAGCTGAAAAGGTGTATTTCAGCCCAAGAGGTGTAGGTTTGATTGTTTGCACAGCCCAGATGATCTGGCCCAGCTTGGTTGCACAACCCAGATTAGGTCACAAAAATGTACAGCCCTGATTTTGGGCAGAGCCCAGTGATATGGGCTTTAGGCAGGTGCAAAAATAGAGCCCAGTTGTTGGGTGAAAAGGGGACAGCCATGGAACTTGTGCTCTCAATCACAAGCATTGGCTTATGCAGGGGTTGGCAAATGCAGCAAGACTTTTGCACAGCTCTGGCAGGGCAAAGATTGGCAACTGAGCTCAACACAGGCTGGTCTTATGCATAGAGTTGAGCATACATAACACAATTGCTCACAAAAAGATACAGCCTAGCGCATGTGGATGGTCACAGCACAGGAGATGATTAAAAACTGTGTATTGTGCAAGGGGATTGGGATGTGCTCACTCAATGGTGAAGCATGTGCCAGGGTTGTGTTGTTTGAAAAATAATTTAAATGCTATTTCTTCTTCTGCTACTCAAAGCTCAATCACACAATACAAGATCACACACAGACTTTCAAAATATTTGCAAGGTATCCAACTTCACAACAATTACAAGTTAATCAGCTAATGCACAGATACACAGCTTAGCAAATGGGTGACAAATTCAACAGAGTCTCACAGATTCAAGGTCTGGCACAGGGTTGAGCATACATAGGGTCTAGCACAGGGTAATGCTTGCAATCAACTGGCTCAAGTGAGTTTGTGGTATCAACTCACTCAGTTGATGTCACAGTCTGAGTTGATGTCAAACTCAGAGCTCAGGAGGTATCCAGTTTGGGGCTCAATTGTTCACACTTGGCTCAACAGGTCAACTCAAAACTTGCAGCTCAGGGTTGACAACTCAAGACAAGTCTCATGCAAAGGATGTCAACAAGGTTTGTTCAACTACTTGGTTTTCACAGGTGATAGCTCAAACTTGTAGCTTCAGAGGCTAGCAAGTGAGCAGGGTCTGGTAATCAACACAATGGTCAAACAAGCAAGCAAGTATCACTCATTCATTCATGTATGCAAAGTTTGGGATACATTACCACCAGTATAGCACTGGGTTTAGGCAAATCCACCAATGGTTTTGCTCCAGCTACTCCTTGGGTTATGTCTCAGCCCACAGCAAGCACCTGTAACTCAAGAGAGAAATCTCAGTTCTCAAACTTGCAAAGTTAAAGCAAAAGAGCAAGAATGCAGTGTGAATAACAGCCTCTGTACTTGGTTATCTGTTCAGGGCAGACCAAGTTACAGGGGATATACACAAATGAAATAACTAGGCTACAAAGCTTAGATGCAGGAGTGGATGTTTGTTACAGCTAATTATGCTACAGGAAAGTGATGCATATAAGAAAATACAAAAGGTGCAGATGCAAATAATTTCAGCTGAGTGACACTATCAACAGAGGACTACCTACTAGAGATTATAATGAAAAGATATTTTAAAGTGAAGTAAAATGCAGAGTGTAAAACTAAGCTAAGTTAAACTACAACAGAATAAGTTACAGCTAATAACAGATCAGCTAATAAAACAACAGCTAATAAAAATATACACAGATGACTACTAACAACAATTTCAGAGCATGTATATACACAGATGGATTGTAAAACAGTGAAGAAAAGCACTAAAGAGCACAATGCACACTACCAAATCCCCGGCAGCGGCGCCAAAAACTTGGTAGGAGCTTAAATGTGTATTTTCCTACGTATTACTGCAAGTGCACAGGCCTATTGGAGGCGTGGCAAGCACAGGTCGATCCCACAGAGAAGTGGTGTGTGCAAGGGTGATCTAATGTTTTACTTAACCGATTTCTATCACTTTGTGTGAGGGGATGTTTTGTAGCACAAATAGTTTGTTGTCGAAGCGACTAGATTGAAATGGTGACTGTGACACTGAGCTAAGGAATTGATAAGCACAAATTGTTATAACAGAAGGTTGGTGGCACTAGAGTGATGGAATTCACCTCCTAAACCTATACTAAGGTAATACACACAAATTCTATTCCTACACTCCCTTGAAGCTTCTTCGGGTGGGAATTTTACTAATTGCTTTCTCTAATTAACTCCTAGTATAAAGTGTCTTTCTATAGTACACTCTATCACAAGCAAATTAGTTCAACAATTAGCTAATACCCTATTACAATTCATAGCAGTAAGAATAGAAATTTGACAATGAATTAACTTTTTATAAGCATTAGTGGTTTCATCTACACTCTAGCTAAGTGTTTAGAACATGATGCAGAAATTAAAAGCAAAATCAAATTACAATTGCAAAGACTCAAACCCTAAAACAAACTCTAAGACTCACTCTTTCTCTTTGATCATAAACAACAATTTATACTCCAAAAATATCAACTAACAACTATACTGATGACCCAAACCTGCTCTGATGTGCCTTGTCTTCCTCTGACCTCTGAATCGAACATGCATGGGGGTTTGGTGAAAACCCTAACTCTAATTATCTCTAACCTAGCTTCTAGGTTAGAGAGAAGCTGTGAAAGAGATAATAAGAGAAAGAGTGATGGCGCGGGAGCAGAGATGGAGTGGTTGACGATGACAAGAGAGGTGATGGCTCTGTAAAAAGTCATGGAAGAAGGAGGTGGAGGTATGGTCGATGGGGTTTCTCTGATGGAAGTATGGAGAAGAAAGAGAAGAAAGAGATGAAAATGTGTGCGGTTGATGGGGGTATAGGTATAGGTAGTTTTGTTGTGAAGCAGGAGCAGCAAGGATCGATGAGGACGGCGGAGCGAGCGTAGGATGCAGCAGGAGAGATCTGAACGGATGAGGCGACTCGGGGCGATTTGGTGTTGAGCGGAGGCATCAAGAAATGATGTAAGTGATGGAGCGACCGTGGGATGTAACTAGATGAGATCTCAACGGCTCGGGATGAGCGGGTTCGGATCCGGGTCATAGGTAGCTCTAGCCCATGTCTTCCTTGTTGGGTTGCGACTGATTCGCGCGCGGGCTTTGGCTCTCTGCTCCATAGATGCTTGTCTCCAATTATCTGCTCCTTTGGCTCCTCAGATTCTCCGAGCTTTATTTATTACCTAAAAACACAAAATTAATTAATACAAATATTTATTCTTGAAAACAAAGAAAATACAGAATCTGGGATAATATCTGATTTATGAGCACAAAAGATGAGTAAAATGCCAATAAAAAGGTGTATAAATATGCAATATTTGGCACTCATCACCTTGATAGAGGGAACCTCGAAAAGAAAATACCTTATCGTGGCTACGAATTATTTCACCAAGTGGGTGGAAGCAAAGCCTTTAGAAAGAATTAGGGACATTGACATTTGTAAATTCTTGTTTGAGCAAATCATACGCAGGTTCGGAATACCAGCCGCCATATTTTCAGACAATGGCAAACAATTGCAGGGAAAAAACATCGACATGTTGTTTGATACTTTCAACATTCAGAAGAACAAGTCCACTCCAATATACCCTAAGACCAATGGACAAGCGGAGGCAACCAACAAAACCATAACGATGAACTTAAAGAAGAAGTTAGGAGCATACAAGAAGAGGTGGTGCGAACAATTGCATAATGTCCTGTGGGCCTATCGAACTACAAGAAGGTCAACTACGGGAGAAACACCATTCTTGCTAACCTACGTGGCCGAAGCAGTCATCCCAACGAAGATAATACTTCCAAAAATAAAAACGGAGGCATGGGAGAAGAATCTAACAACAGACTTGATGTTAGAAAAGCTGGATGACCTTGAAGAAAGACAGGAAGTGGCTTTGAAAAAGATGGTAAACTACCAACGAAGGCTAGCTCGGGAATACAACAAGCGGGTCATCCCTAGAAACTTTGTGGTCGAGGAATACGTACTGCGTCAAATACCACCATATCAAAGAAAGAAGGAATGGGGCAAGTTGGCTCCTACATGGGACGGGCCCTACATCATACACGACATTGCCGGAAAAGGGTCTTATTATCTAAGTACCCCAAAAGGTGAAGTATTACAACATCCCTGGAATGTAATGTATCTAAAAAAGTACTACCCGTAAGAGAATGGTGATCACTCAGGAGAAGAAAGGAACGTGCATTAGCCTACCATGTTCTATCCCTGATCAAAGGTATTATAAACCTTACTAATCAATGAAAGAAACCTTTTTCTAAAGGAAAGTTAGTTTTGATTAAATACAATTGGGTTGGAATAGACACCCTCCATCAGGATTGACGATGAGACAAGGCAAGACATAACTGCGCATATGTCAATACTCGGATCCTCGGGGCAATATCTCCCTTCATGAGGCAATAATAAAAAAGTAAGATATCCACTATATATAAAGATACCTTGTCGAAGTAAAGCAGTCTTCACGCTGAACGCGTAGGGTTACAGGAAAACTATTGCCCACGTAGGAACCCTCTCCACCACGATACATTCTGGCCAAAGGATACTTAGGTAGGACGATGAATGTTCCACCAAAGGTTAAGCATACCTTAGCACCTTGTGATAACTTTATTGTGCGATATATTAAATACAATACGTCTACAAGCAAAATATTCATGCAATAGCATAGATGAAATATTAATGTTACCAAAATGCGACTACCATGTCTTAAAAAGTTGCAGACAATGAAGGTTCAAACCATCACAAAGCATTGTTTCAAAGAAAGGAGACATCACAAGGGCACCTCAGCAGAGGGAATAAAACAACAAAAGGTCTGGTGAAACTAAGCTGGACACGACAAGATCAAGGATAAGGAAGGCGAGGAAAGGCAACACCGTCAGCTTGGCATTCCGCCTCAGCAAAGGCATTGTTGATATAATAAATGGCCGACTTATCGAACTTCACCTGCATCTGGGAAGGCGCAACCTCCAAATCAGAGACCGAATTCTGACGAATCTCCTTTAGCTGGGCACTAAGCTGATCATTGGCCTCCTGAAGTGCCTCAACTTTAAACTTGGCAGCAGTATCTCAAAAAGCGGGGGGTCTAACAACCACACCCAACAATTCGATTAGCAATTTGTATGGACAAACTCCAATATACTTTCTAGAGAATCAACTAGACAGTCAGACTCAATCTAGATAAAAAGTATATCAACGAGTTTATATCTCAATCTCTCGATTTGATCTTTACTCAAGCAAATAGAAATCTTTGAGTCTTTATCAAAGAGAGATAACTTGGATGGTACCAAAGACCAATATCCAAGTGTCAATCAATTTAAATCAACAACCAAAAGGTCGGATATTCTAATTGATTGAACAATGCACAACCTGTGATATTTCAATTATATAAACAAATATAATGCGGAATGGAAATAACACAGACACCAGAATTTTTTTAATGAGGAAACCGCAAATAAAGAAAAACCCCGGGACCTAGTCCAGATTGAACACACACTGTATTAAGCCGCTACAGACTCTAGCTACTCTAAATTAACTTCGATCTGGAATGTAGTTGAACCCAAATCAATCTCACACTGATCCAAGGTACAGTTATGCTCGTACGCCTATGATCCCAGCAGGATGCTACGTACTTGATTCCCTTAGCTGATCTCACCCACAACTAAGAGTTGCTATGACCCAAAGTCGAAGACTTTAATAAACAAATTTGTATCACATAGAAAAGTCTATAGTAATAGATAAATCCGTCTCCCACGAATAAACCTATGCGTTTTATTCCGTCTTTTGATAAATCAAGGTGAATAGGAACCAATCAATAACCCGGACTTATATTCCCGAAGAACAGCCTAGTATTATTGATCACCTCACAATAATCTTAATCGACGCAGCGAAAAAATATATTGCGGAATCACAAACGATGAGACGAAGTGTTTGTGATTTCTTTTCTATCTTGCCTATCGGAGATATAAATCTCAAGCCAATTATTTCAATTGTACTCATACGATAGAAACAACAAGATCAGATCACACAACTACAAGAAAAGTAGTATCGTATCCGCTTCACAATCCCAATGAAGTCTTTAAGTCGTTAGCCTGGTTTTAGAAGAAGAAAACCAAAGGTTAAAGGAGAATCGATTCTAGCTTAACAAACTAGTATCACACGTAAAGTGTGGGGATTATTTTTCCCAGTTGCTAGAGTTCTCCCTTATATAGTCTTTCAAATCAGGGTTTGCAATCAATGTTAACTTAGTAACAAAGCATTCAATATTCACCGTTAGTTGAAAACCTGATTAGATTCAAGCTAATATTTCTCAACCGTTGGATCGAAAACTTAGCTTGTTACACACAAACGAAATGTTCAATTTTGGGTTTATGAACCGTATCCAAACATTAACATTTGTTGGTTCAACAATAGTCAACCAAATGGTTAGCCATATGAACACTCTCATATCAACCATATTCTTCTTCACCATAACTGGTTAAAATGACTCAAATGAACTAGTTAGAGAGTTGTTTAATTGCTTAGATCTTATGTAACTACACAAGACACAATTGAAGCAAAAACGGTTTGATTCACTCGAATTGGTTCATGAAATTTATAGCCACGGTTTGCAAAAACATTCCTTAGTTTATATAAACATTAGTTCAAGAACAACCGGTTTTAGATATAATGTACTCAAGTTCGCGGACTGGGTTCGCGGACTTAAGCTCATGGAAGGAGTACAAAAACTCCAGCAGAAATTCTCGGGTCCGCCAGTTCGCAGACTGAGTTCGTGGACTTGGCTTGCGCCACTTTCATTTCTCTTGATCAACAAAGTTCGCAAACTTTGGTTCAAGGAATAAGGACTTATACATATATGTGTTTCCACAACAATGCTTATATCCTACCAATGGTTATGTAATCTAAACTCTCATTTCAATCGTTGAAACATTCTCAGAGAACGTTATATAGCTGTTATTCACAGACCATTTTTCGTCAGAGCAATTTCCAAAGTAATTGAAACATATCATGACTTTCGTCACTAGGTAAAGATGAATTCGGTTAAAGCGAAAGCTTACCAACACATATTTCGAGAAATAGATAGACGAGTTAAACTCGGCTCGAAATAGCAAATGTGTATAATGAAAGTCTATACGTGTAAACGACTTTTGTCTAAAGAGTAGGAGATAGAGTAAATAGACTTTTGAGTGACAGATAAGTTCAAGTCTCCACATACCTTTTAGTCGATAAAGTTCCACCGGTTCCTCGAGTAGTCCTTCGTCTTGTATGATGATTGCCATGGAATTCTTGATCTCAACTACACTTTTTATCCTAGTATGAGACCTTTAGCTACATAGGCTAGAAATCAAGACTTATAGTTTTAATCACTAACATTGACAAACATGCTTGAGATAGTGTTTATGGGTGAAAACTATTTCTGCCGGTTTTGGTAATTTGAGGTGTGTGGATTAGAAATGAGTCTAAACCTTAAACAAATGCACTACACGGGAGTGCTTGTAGATTCGAGAAATCAATCTGTGCAAATCCGGCCTAAACCAAGAAATGGCCGTTCCAGACTTGTTTCGGTCACAAAGTGAAGGAGATGGGGTTGATCTTAGGAAGGGAAGCGAAGAAGGTGTTGAGATTGTGAAGGTGTTGGCTGAGTATGACTTGTATCAGAAAGCTGAACTGGCTTGCAGGATGTAAGCTATCAGTTCCGGTGTTTAAATACGATGGTATTAACACTTGCCTATGTTGTCTGGACTTGTTCCTTGTTGTTGTTTGGAAATAGGGAGGAGAACCTATTTATACAAGTCATTTGAGCCTTATTCACGTCTCTCATGGGAAGTGGAGGAAGTGGAGTGATGGAGTAGTGGAGTTGTGTGTTAGTGTTACACGACCAGTCTTGCCCACTTCTCCTGTCATCTCTAACCGTCCATGACTTCCTGACACGTTCTTGTGATGGCGCGTTGCACGCTTCACGCTGCAAACTGCCAGATCAATACCCTAGTATGTATCCCACAGTTTGTGACATGATTGATGTCTCGAGTGTGTGGATCGTGGGACCCACAAAAAGTAGCATGTAATGCTCGATTAAATAACTAAGTTATTTAGGAAGTCGATGCACCGTGAAGTACCGTGTGTATTCTCTGCAGTACTCGCATCATGATGTGGTAAAGTGACGGGTGGTGATCACCATGACGCCTCACCGACCAATTAACTCCCGACTGTGGTTGTATAACCAAGCCGTTGAAGTTGGACGGACGAGATGCTCTTTGAGACACTCATCTGCGACCGTTGATGGAATTAGGGTTTTTGAAGAGGTGCGCAAGCATCACTCTTCATCTTGGTCGAATCCAAGCTTGGGATACAATTTTGACAGGCCGATCGTGCATGTGTGTAGACGACATGACGGTGTAGGCGCCCATATCTCATTATCTCGTGAAAGTGTGATCTGGGCCACTCAATTTGTCCGGCGAAGTTGAGTGATCGAGATCGATTTGCAACAGAAATCTGGTGCCGCAAAGCCGCGCATCATGCCAATTTTGGCGCGCGTTCCAAGACGACCAAGCTTGGTCGGTCTTGGCCGATCAACCCGACGTGCATACGGTGGGATGGTGTATATACCTGTACTTCATCGTCCCATAGAAACGTGATCTAAGCCACTCAATTTGTCCAGGTAAACTTGAGAGGTCGAGATCGGTTGTGGTTGGGAAGTGTGACCACGCCAGCTTGGGTGCGCGAATCAAGGTGCACATCCAAGTTTGGTCTTGGTCGATCGGGTGTGGAGATAGGTGGGCCCACAGTGATCGTGTTGATACTTACCAGACCTGCTTAGTCTATTCCTGGACCCTTTATTCGTGCAGGAGAAAATGGACGCTCGTGATCGCGACACAAACCCTAATTAGGTTTTGCCGGCCGTGTGTCATACCCAGTTTGGGGCGCACGAATCAAGACGACCAACCATAGTTGGTCCCGACCGATCATCGGGTATGTAGGAGGCCCACGGTGTTTGTGTTGACATGCTCTGGGCCCTTTGAATCTACATCTACACCCTCCATCTATGCCTGCGAAGATGGATGGTTGAGACTTGTTTTGCGATACATGTAATGTGCCGCAAACCCTAATTTAGGGTTTTCCGTCCATACTGCTTTGGTTTGGACGGTTTGGCAAACTATGCCACCCCTTTTGGGGAGGCCTACCATGCGGGGCCCGCGTTGGGTCGGTGGTGAATATTCCAATACCGCTTGGGGTCATGAATTTAATCTAAGCCATCCAATCATCTTTGGTGAAGTTGGATGGTCGTGATCGTTTCGAGACCGATATGGTCGATTCGAGTTCAAATATGCTCAATCGGGCTAGTATAACACACCGAGAGTTGTATCATGTATGGGTATTTCGTACATGCTTCATTATTAATGCTTGTAGATTCGTGTTGCTCTGCTGAGAACAACACTCAGTCGTCATGCCGTACCGGTAATGAGTACAGAAATACGAGGCTGGTCATGCATTAATTAATAATCTTGTAAATTCACGGTGGTATATGGGATTGTTGCTACATGCTCCAACCTGGATGAATTTTGTGTATTTAATTCACAGAATACTTGGATTGTTGCCACATTCTCTATTCTAGGTGAATTAGTAAAGTGGAGAAGTATTCATCACTTATCAGTGGCTTTATCCTTTTGCAGGATGTCAACGCATAATTTTGGCCTTTACAATTTTAGCCTTAAATGAAAATCCACCATCAACAGATAGCAACGCATGAGAGTTCGACCGAGCAATGCTCTAACGGTATCAAATTGACGGGCAATCTCCAACGATGATATCTGGCCCTCAAGACGATTAGTCTTAGCATTTGCACCCACAAGTCTGTTCCTGAAGACCCACGGGAATGAAAGAGATAAGTTAAAACAAAGGCGATAATGAATGCAAAGAATACTGCGGAATAGAAGGAACCCTAAGCTACCTCCGGCATGGCTAAGGGACTCTTCTAAACTATGTTGGGATTCGGCAAGATCCACCTAATCAGCATCAAGATCCTCCACAAGGGTATCTCGTTCGGTCCGGAGATCCTCAACATCAATCCGGAGCGAAGCATTCTCAGAGGATAGAACCTGGTAAACATTTTCTAACTCTTCCAACCTCTTAACCAAAGATGCATGGGACATGGAGGAGGGTACGTAACCAGCCTCAACAAGTTTGTTCTTAACTGAACATACCTCAAAAGATAATACATTACGTTCTGCGGTTACCTTGGCTAAGGAGGCACAGGCATCTTCGAAATCCGCATGATACTTCTTACGAATGATTTCTTGGGATAAGAGGCGTTTCTCAACTAAGGCAATATCCTCCTTTTGCTTTAAAATGAGGCCCTCTTTTCACTTAAGGACTTCGTCACACTCTTTACGGAGCAAAGCCATCTGCTTCACAAGATCTGCGTTATGAGCAGATTCAAGAGAAAGTTGGGCCTCGTTATGAACAGTCACGTTCATCAACCTGTCTGACTTCTTCTGATAATACTAAACATCGGAGGACAACTTGGCTGCCTGCTCCCGGAGGTGTCTAAGATCACTAGAGCCACCAGCTGACAGGCGTAGGATGTCTCAGGACTATACTACTAATCAAAATTGAAGACAAGGCTAAGGGAAATAAAAAACGAACATATGGCTTTGGAAGATTCGGAAGCCAGAGCGGAATCCGCGGCTTTGCGACCATCCTCAGCAGTCTTTGCAGCATTATTCGCTCTCTAAAAGGCTAGAAAGCAAGCCTCCAAGGATCTCTGAGTTTTCCTCTGGTCGCCCTCTAGCAGAGATATCTTGGTGAGAATCAACACCACTAGAAGAAGATTGATGCGCTCCAGCAAGGGCATGATCTTGGCGGGTACATTCCAACAAGGCACTCAAGTGAGTACACTTAGCCCGTTAGAACTTGAACAAGGTACATCCAACATCGATTTGTTTGCAAAGCTGCGAACAACGAAGCATAAGAACAGACGAAGATTCAAAACAAAGCATGAGGCAGTAAGGTAAGAACCACTTACTGAAAACAGCGAAAGACGAGGAAGAAAATCAGCGTAGGTGTCCATGAGAGCCTCCATCTCTTGGATGCTACCCTTGCGGATTTCACCAAAGCTCTGACTATAGAGAAGGCAGTCCGGGTCAAAGAATAGATCCTTAGCCACACGGTACTGAGCAGATAGAACATCTAACTGCGAAGCTACCTCAAAAGAACCAGCCAGTTGGTAACGATCAACCTCAGCAGAAAAGGGACCTTTCGAATCCCGTAGAATGGATTCAAGGATAGCATCGTCAGAACTCTCAAAGCTCAAGCTCTCAGGAAGCTTACCCTTCTCAGACTCAGCAACAACTCCACCAATCGCTTGAAAGCAAGCATGGGGCACGAGTACTGAACCCTCACCACGAAGAAGAGACGGCATGGTGGACGAACTGGGAACCAAAAAAAAAGCTTGAGCACCACCTAAGTCCATATCACCAGCAGGAGGAAGATTACCCAATACGGTCCAATCTGGTGACGAAGGTGGAGGTCCAACAACCTTGCTAACAGGGGCAGTAGAAAAAGACTGAGCGTTCCCTAATGAGGTGTGCGTAGCATTGAATGAGAAGCTAGCCAGTGAAATCACAACCTTCTTCTTCGACTGCGAGTATGATCTACTAACCCTCACCACCAGAGTAACACCCTTCGCAAACGACCCACTCGATTGGAGTGAAGTAGCAGGAGAGGATGGAAGACTCTTGGAAGATACCACTACAACACCAGTAGTAGCCGAGACAATAGGTTGCAAATCACCAGGGACAGAAAACGAAGGCACCTTTAGTAACAAAGTAGAAGTCGGAACTTGAACACTAACCGGGGTCACCAATGAAGCATCACCACCAACTGGAAGGTTTTCACCCTCCACAGATCCAGCACGGATAAGACTGGGCTATTCTTGGAAAAATCTTCCTCAATATCATCCAGATGAGGGCTAAGGCTAGTATCCTCAATGTCCTACATATCTTCGTCAGCCTGCTCCTCCGCAGCAACCTTAAGATCCTCATCGGATTCTTCAAAATCGATCACAACTTTCAACTTGCCCTTTCTCTTGGAAGACTGTAGAAGAACACATGTGCAAGCCAAGGATTAGGGGCAAAATACCAGGAAACCTACAAACATAAAGGTATATCAATAATCCTTACCTCCGCATGTGTTGGTATAGCTGCCTCAGCCGAATCCTTTCTCTTCCTAGTCCTAGTAGCTACGGAGTTTCCAGCAGAGCTCGGAGCAGTCCTAGCAGCAGAACCAGGGGCAGTTCCAGCAGAAGAAGCAGGGGCAGACTGCAAAAAAACCATCAGAATATCAAGCAAAGGCTACGAAGCAAAGAATAAAATGAAAAACCTCTGAGAAAAGCGTAGGTTACCTCATGAGAAGCAAACAGGTTGAAAACCCAAGGCTGATATCCATCATACTTTTTGGGCAAGGAAAGAGTTGTACGAGGAACGTTGGGATCTGCGATAGTAAAACCGTAGGCCTAGGGACCCACCACACGACGAGGAGTACGACCCCATCGATTATCATGATCAATAAGGATACGGTCAGGCTTCGGAAAAGGGAGCTTAGCAGAAATCACTTAAGGATTTGTGAAGCCAGGTCAGACTATCTTTTTACCTGATAGTTTTTGTATTCGAATCTTGTTCACGGATTTCAGATCAAGAATAAGATAGATAGAAATCACAAACTTCTCTTCGTATCAGACTTTGTGATTCCACAAGATAGATATCTAAACTCTTCTTTGATTTTTTTTGGATATTTCTTAAGAGATGGTTAGTAATGCAGGCTTCTCAGCTAACTGAGTGTAAGTATTCCAGACTCGTGTGGTTTGATGGACTTTGTTTACTGCAAACAGATTTCCAAACCAAGCTTGAAACATATCAAAAGGGATATCAAATGGGTGTTCCTTTATATACCCCTAGAAACACTAACTGTAACCCCAACAGTTAGTTATGTTAGTTATAATTTAGTTAACATAAATTGTTTGAAATTTTTTATATAGATAACCGTTTATAAATATCGTCATATCTATATTATAAAAAGAAGTGTTGTTTGTGTAGACTGATAAATCCGGCCATCGATTTAGTCATCCTACGGCACGGATCGATTGTTGGGGGAGGGATATTTTTGAGCGTCCGATCGAGAGTCAAGACAAGAAGACGTTTCCTAATACAACTATGCTTGGTTGTCCCACGGCTAAATTAAGTTTCTACACGTGGATCTAATAACTAAGTTTGTAAATAACCAACGTTTCCTTACTTCAAAACATTCACGATTCTCTCTTTTTGTCGCGGATCATTCACTTTCTACACGTGGATCAGTTGTGAGATCATTTAAAATTTAAAAACTAATTTTAAATTAAGTTCACTGATTAATCATGATGGCTAATAATAAGTTAGACAAAAATACAATCAAGTTAGTTTTTGTACAGGTGGAGGATGATAATCTCCATAAACTGGTCATGGAAAGAAATAGCGGAAGGTACATACTACATACAAATAAAGCTGGATAATGGATTAGATTATGCCTGCTCATGAGACTTTGACAACTTAACTCTTTGTGGTAATGAAGTTGCAATAGTTAGGATTTCATTAAACATTTTGGGGACACCAAATAGCCTAAAAGTACGTGTTTTTTTTCTTTTGGTTGAAACGGTGATACAAGTCACACAGCAACCATGAGTAATTGTAACAAGTTGTGTTTCGGTAAACCTGAGAGTAAATTGCCGGTGGTGGATTGTCGGTAAACCATCGATTTCGTCATCCGGCGGCGAGGATCGATAGTTAGGCGAGGCATATTTTTGATCGTCGGATCCCCTTGGTTTCCTGATGTTGTCACGGTCCCAACAGTAATTTGGGACAAACTACTAGGTTTCCTCTTATAATCGGGTTTCCTAATTACGAACAAATTAACCTAATATAGATTTCGGTTCCTCATGCTATTAAAAGACATACGTTAAGACTAAACATTAGTACCAGCTCATGTTATGTCTTTGTAATAATGAATTAAATGCTATTAATAAATATTTCCCATCAATGCAAAAAGTTAAGTACCAAATATTTACCCTCAACAAACCACTTCTTTGCAATTTTGCATGCGCTATCGTGTTTAGACCAAGCCAAACCTTCTGCTGACTAAGTAATCTAATATAATTACATTTCCTATTGTAATTTAATTTTTCTTAATGACATATATTAAAATATTTTAGGAAGCCACTACCTAAATTTTTGTAAGTTAAAGCTAATTTGACACGATCAATAAAATACCAGGGCGTGCTTACTAGACCACGGCCGGGGCTGTAAACCCCGGCTAATTTGACACCAACAAAACATTAGGGTAATGCTTAGGCTAACGTGACACCAACAAAATGCTAGGGGAACGCTTAAAAGACCATGGCTGGGGTTGCAAGTCCCGGCTAATTTGACACGACCAACAAAACACTAGGACAATGCTTAAGAGGCCACGGTCGGGGCTGTAAGCCCCGACTAATTTGACACGACCAACAAAATATTAGGGAGATGATTAAGAGGACACGGCCGGGGCTGTAAGCCCCGGCTAATTTGACACGACCACAAAACACTAAGGTCGCAGGACCCAACTAACTTATATGCTCGATGTTTGATAGTTCTAATTTAATCAGTTTTGTTAATGACTAAAATTTTATGGGAGAATACTGACCAGCCGAATAAACAACAAAAAAAAAACGAAAAAAGGTTGAGCCCCGACCGTAGGCCGGGGTGATACCTAGTAGCCATATATAAAATCAACAAATATAACTCAACTATATGGAGATGAACTCGAGGTATTATAAGTATTATTTTATATATATAATGGTTGGATCTTGAACAACATGATAATCACAATACGCATAGATGTGTTAAAACATAATACCTGATGAAGCCATTGATTGAATCCAAGAAATCCTCCAAGGCTGCAAGCGCACCCGTAGAACAGAACACGGTGGAATATCTTGGTATCTCCTTCTTGACCTTTTGTGTAATGAAATGATAATTTTCTCGAACCCTATACTGATGGCTATAGAGTTCCTTTTATAGGTAGAAGGAGGACCAAGGTTCCTAGGGTTTAGAGTTAGCAATCAATCTCGACCGTCCATCAAGGAAGAGATAATAGGAAATAAGCCCAATAAATGGTAACCAATATATTTAGCAATATCATGTAATTAACCAAAGATATTACATGGCCCAATAGGATATTTCTACATATAGAAATATTCTTACATTCTCCCACTGGTCCATGTGATAATCTATTTAATGGTTAATCGTAGAAAAACATAAGCGCGCATAATTGCTAAACAAATTTAATGGTTAAACGTAATACCTTAACCAAGAAAATAACTTATGCGAGTCATGGCGGTGGCATATTGTCTTGTTATCAACGTGTTTCCTTCCATGTACCACAACACAAGCAACTTACTTAATCAGGCCTTAAATGGGGATATCATAATGGTCCACTAATGTCTTCAAAAGAAAACAATTTAGAATAACATTCATCCAATAACATAAAAGTATACTAAAGTGGATACAGAAATAAGTTCAGAATAACAACAATAATAAGATCTCAATAAGTGTTCAAACATAAGCAAAAGTCTAAGTGAAACTAATTGTTTGTTACTCCCTCAAGACCCATGTTTCCAACATGTTCCAAAAAGGTCTTAGGAGGTAACGCCTTCGTAAATGCATCTGCAATCATAAGTTTTGTGCCTATGTGTTCAATGAACAACTTTTTCATCTGAACAGCCTGTTTCACGCATAGGTACTTTAGATCCATGTGTCTTGAACCCTTAGTATATCTAGCGTGCTTTGAAAAGATTACTTCTTTGCGGCATTATCACGAAAAAGTTTCACAGTGCGGAGGCAAAATTTAGGTCTCCAAACATTGAGATGAAATTCATGACCATGAACAGTGATTTGTAGCCTCATTACATGCTACAAATTCAGCTTCCATTGTTGAGCCAGTGAGAATAGACTCTTTTGCACTTTTCCATGATATTGCTCCTCCAGCTAATAGAAAAAGATATCCAAAAGTGCTCTTTCGAGTATCATTACATCCCATGAAATCGGAATCTGTATATCCAACCAACTCAAATTGATCTGACTTCGTAAATGTGAGACGATGATCCTTTGTTCCTTGCAGGTACCTTAAAACTTTCTTTGCAGCTTTCCAATGTTCCATTCCAGGATTCACAAGGTATCTTCCCAGCATACCAACTATATAGCTGATATCTGGTCGTGTGCAAACTTGAGCATACATTAAACTTCCCACCACAGAAGCATAAGGGATTTTATCCATTTGCTTACGTTCCAGTTCATTCTTAGGACAAAGATTGAGTCCAAACTTGTCTCCTTTAGAAACCGGAACTATGCTTGGCTTACATGCACTCATTTCAAACCTCTCTAGAATTCTTTCGATATATGCTTTCTGTGAGATTGATAATGTTCCAAGTGATCTATCACGGGATATTTCTATCCCAATCACATAATAAGCCTCACCCATATCTTTCATTTCAGAATTCTTTGAGAGATATTCCTTAGTTTCATGCATAAGACCAAGATCACTACTCGCAAGTAGTATGTCATCTACATACAATACCAAAAATATGAACTTCCTCCCACTGATCTTGAGATATATGCATGGATCAACAACATTTTCTTCAAAACCAAATTTTTGAACGGTTTCGTTGAATTTTAGATACCACTTCCTGGAGGCTTGCTTAAGTCCATAAATTGATTTCTTAAGTTTGCAGACCATGTGTTCCTGTCCTTCTAGGACAAAACCTTCAGGTTGACACATGTAAATATCTTCCTCAAGCTCACCATTAAGAAAAGTTGTTTTCACATCCATTTGATGTAACTCAAGGTCATATTGAGCTACTAATGCCAGAATAATTCTGAGAGAGTCTTTCTTTGACACGGGAGAAAAAGTCTCTTTGTAATCAATGCCATCTTTCTGAGTGACACCTTTGGCTACAAGTATAGCTTTATAACATTGAATATTGCCATTAGCATCGCGTTTGGTCTTAAAGACCCATTTACACCCGATTTCTTTGTGTCCTTCAGGCAATTCAACGTATTCCCAGACTCCATTATCATCCATCGATTTTTTCTCTACTTTCGTAGCATTAATCCATTTATCATAATTACTACACTTGATAGCTTGTGAATAAGAAACTGGATCTTTCATAATCCCTAAATCAAAATCCGATTCTTGTAGATAAACCACATAATCATCAGGAATGGCCTTTTTCCGTTCTCTGGTAGATCTTCTTAAGGCTACTTATTGTGGTTGTTCTACAATTTCTTCAGTGACAATAGTTTCATCATGAAGTTCCGGTGCCGTTATTTGTGTTACTTCATCATCAATCGGTTCTACAACCGAAGGAGTCACAATATCTGTAGAAATCTGAGGTAAAGGGATTATTACTCTGATTTCTTAAACAGATTTTTCTTGCACTGGTGTACTCACATTAACTTCGCCATTCTTAATGAATTTTGCATTTCCAGTTTCAACAATTCTCATACTATGGTTAGGACAATAAATAATATACCCCTTGGATTTTTCAGGAAAACCAATAAAGTAACCGCTAACAGTTTTTCATATCCAATTTCTTTTCTTTGGGATTATAAACTTTAAACCTGTTTGAACAACCCCAAACTTCAGGTGTTTTAAACTAGGTTTCCAGCCCTTCCACAATTCAAAAGGAGTCTTTGGAATTGATTTGCTTGGAACTCTATTTAAAATGTACATAGCATAACGAAGAGCATACATCCACAAACTTAAGGGTAAACTCGCATGACTAATCATGCTTCTAACCATTTCCATTATAGTACGATTTCGCATTTCTGCTACACCATTCTGCCAAGGTGAACCTGGCGTTGTGTATTGAGCAACAATTCCAAGCTTTTGAAGAAGTAAAGCGAAAGGCCCAGGATGTTGTCCTGTTTCGTCATACCTTCCATAATACTCTCCATCCCTATCAGACCTAATAATTTTCACCTTCTTTTCTAATTGCCTCTCAACTTCGGTAATGAATTGCTCTACAGCATTCACAGCTTGAGATTTATCATGCAATAAGTAAAGATAACAATAACGTGAAAAATCATCAATAAAGGTGATAAAATATTTTTCTCCTCCAAAAGTTGGAATGTCGAAGGGTCCACAAATATCTGTATGTATTATTTCAAGGAGTTCAGAACTTCTTGTGGCACCTTTCTTTGTGTGTTTTTTCATCTTGCCTTTAATACAATCCACGCAACTCTTATAATCAGTAAAATCAAGGTTCTGTAGAATCCCATCTTTTACCAATCTTTGAAGTTTTTCACGAGATATGTGTCCAAGCTTCTTATGCCACAAGAATGAGGAATTACCCTCAGCATGTTCAGTTCTATCATTATGATGCATGGTCAAATAGGTTCCAGGTATTGATGATGATAAATGTAACTTGTAAAGACCATCAGAAAGATAACCAGAACCAATAACTTTATAATCTTTAAACAAACTAAAACATCCATTGGCAATTTGAAATTGAAAACCCTGTCTATCTAGTTGAGAAACTGAAATTAAATTGCGGGAAATAGTTGGAACATAAAGAGTGTTTTCTAAATCAAGAAAGTATACATGATCTAGAATCAGACGATAGGTGCCTATAGCATTAACTGGGGCTTTATTGCCATTGCCCATAAAAAGGAAGTTTTCATTCTGGTTTGTGATTTGGGTTGAAAGGTATCCCTGCATCGAATTAGAAACATGAACATTAGCACCAGAATCAAACCACCATGATAAAGAAGATTCTTTACTTGATCAAATTTGTTTCAAAATAGCTTACGAATCCCAAAGGATTACCTTTCTTTTCGAACCATTTTTGACGCTTAGCGCAATCTTTCGAAAATGACCGGGTTTCTTGCGTAAACGACACTTATTGTCATCTTGCTTTGCCTTCTTCTTTTCAGGTTGACCGAAATATTACGTGGTGCTCCCTTATTGCCCTTTGCAGGCTTACGCTTATTTTTCACTCCTCGGTTGACAAAATGCGCTTGATTAAGACCTTTTTGGTTTAGCCTAGCTTCCTCTTGAACCAACATGTTTCCCGAGTTCATTTGCAGTCCACTTTTCCTTAATAGTGTTGTAATGCACTTGAAAGGGGGCATATTGTGGTGGTAGCGAGTTGAGAATGAATTGGACAAGAAAGTTCTCATCCACAGTTAATTTCATCTCAGTGATCTTAGCAGCAATGCTACGCATTTCTATCACGTGTTGGTGCATTGACCTTACATAGGTATACTTCATGGTGGTAAGATCAGCCATCAATTTCTGACTAGAGACTTATCTGTTTGTCTTAAAGCGTTCCTTTACGATTTCCATAAAGTCCTTAGCATTTTTAGGTTGTTTGGGAAGCGATTCTTTAATGTTTGCATCAATGTGCATTCGCATGTTTGTATGCTCACCTATCACTTCTATCCCACTTTTTTAAGAGATCCTTATCTTCAGTGGAACTCTTATCATCTATAATTGGCTTTTCAATTTGGAGAGCAAGGTCAATATCCTGCACACCCAAAGTGAACTCAACATTCTCTTTCCATTCTGAGAAGTTGGTGCCATTGAAGAATGGGATAGAAGAAGTATACGAATGCAAAGACTTAGAACTAAAAGCTGTAAAACATGACAAAGATACACAAAGTCAAACTCACACACATACAAATTAAGAAACTCCTGTGGGTAGAATCTTAATAAAACAACAATCATGTCATAAAGTCATAAAAACATTCACACATATATAAGCAAGCAAAGACAAACATCTGTGGACATTATGCCTTTCATGGTTACATACATAAATATTCACACATATATAAGCAAGCAAAGACAAACATCTGTGGACATTATGCCTTTCATGGTTACATACATAATCATAATATTTATTCAAACATGTGAATTAGAGTTACCTGTGGGTACCTTTTCATTCTAATATGTATGACTAAATAGTTAATTTCTTTATGTTTATATACAAACACTTGAACAAACATCTCCTGTGGGTGATAGTTATTCTTATGTGATTGCACAAAACGATGTAGACTTACAATGACATGCTAATATAACATAATACTTTAGTATCACTGTGGTGATAGCTAAAGAGCATACAATTCATACACTTTGATGTTCTAAAATATGTTCTAGTTATTACCATACAATAAAGTTCTATACATGTTCATATTAAAAAAAAAAAAAATTTAAAAGTCAAAAGTCAAAGTCAACATGCGAAAGTCAACAGTCAAAGTCAATGACGAAAAGTCAACATGTGAAGGTCAACAGTCAAACAGTCAAGTCAATGATGAAAGTCAAACATTCAGTCAAAAGTCAAAGTCAACGGCAAAAGTCAAACAGTCAGTCAAAGTCAACAGTCAAAGTCAACGACGGAAGTCAAACAATCAGTCAAAGTCAGACAGTCAAACAGTCAAAGTCAGACATTATGGTCAACTGTTTTCTTAATGTCAAACCAAGAAGATTTTAAAACCTTATGGGCTTGTCCAAAACAAAACCCAACATACATTTCATGTTTATGTTAGAACCCTAATTTGGGGCATACAAAAAAATTTGGGGGCATATGGAATAAGACAAAAAAAATGGTGCTAATAGTATTTTTAGGGTGGCCCTTATCCCCCTCTTTTCAAAAATGCGAAAATACCCTTCTGAGATTAGTGTTAAATTAGTGTTAATTTGATTAATTAGTTGTTAATGATTGTAGTTAGTTTAGTGTTAATTTAGGATAATAATTATCTTTTTAAAGATAATTAGTGACTTATTTTAGACAAAGAAGAAGGAGGAAAGAAGAAGGGAAGGAGGAATTTTTTTTTTTTTCTTTATGATCTTTTTGTGATTATTGAGAGATGTGTGATACAAATTGATTGAGGAAGGTGAATCTTCATCACGTAAAGCTAACATATCAATTACGATGGAGATCCGGAGATGACTTATTTGTTGGATTATGAAAATGATTTTACCCAAACTCAATCTCAAACTAAACTTTTTTCTCAAGCTTAAGATGATGACTTTTTGGAGCCAAATCCCGAAGATGAGTACATGGATGAGGAACCCAATGCTAATAATACATAGGTATGGTTGTAGACGTTGTTTAATGTCCGTTTTGTAGATTGAATTCACCAAAAGTTTTGATTTTTGTATGTAATTGGCATCAATGAGTTAGGTTCGTTGAGATAATTTGTATGTCGAACCTTGATAAATAAGAACAGTTCGGTTTGTACGATTGAATTCTTTATAAGCCGAATTGTCATAGAATTATTTTCACACCAAATAAATTCCATGGTTCGGCTTAACGTGGATGTGCTAATGAGCCGAACTTCAAAGATCGGCTTTCAAATAGTATTGCGAATGAGCCGAACCTAAACCCAAACGATAGTGAAGTCTACTAATGGAGAACATCAACGTCCAAATTAAACTCACTCAAATCAATGATATATTATCTTTATCTTCAAGAGAATGAAAATACGAAAACAACGCAAAAAGAATGAGGCCATTCCGACATTGGACGAAGAAGTTATGGCCAAAATAAAATCTAAAAACTTGAGAATACAGAGATAAGTTCGGCTGATAACTCATCATCACGAGTTAGCCGAACCTGGAGCCTACAAAGCAAGATTTTCGAAGTGTTTACAGAGATAAGTTCGGCTTAAAAGTAATCTAATCGAGTCAGCCGAACCTGACAACCACCTGGGGTAAATTTCATTTGTCAGGTTCGGTAGGAAAGGTTGGCAAGGTATTAGCCGAACCTGACACTATGATGGGGCAAAAATTGACTTATATCTCAAGGAGAAACGGTTTCGGAAGGATTCTAAAGCCTAACTTTGAGAGCTCAATATAAGAAAATCCTTAATAAGAGATCTTTCAATCTTTATCATCTATTTACACCACATTTTATCATTCATAATATCTTCCACATCATAAAAAATACATCCAAAGGTCTAAAGTGACATGCATCAATTTTGAGAAGAAAAATCAAGTTAGAGGTTCGCGATCACCACCATATTCATCATCCCGTCCTCCCCCTCCACCACCATCTTCATCATCACCTCATACTACACCCTTATTTTCGTCATTATCAACCTCTTGTTCTATAGGCAAACATCCACCCGTGTCATTTCGCCTTTTCCTTGCATGCAAGTTTTTGGTGCCACCACCTCGAGGTTTGGGAGTTCTTGAATTAGAAGGAGTCACTTCCATTGTTCTCCTTTTAAGCTTCTCTTTGAATTTTCCCGGATGGGTGCTAAAACAAATGATACACCTTAATTAATTTTCCAAACTAAATAAATATGACTCTACAAAACAATGTGATAAGTCACATATAAATGGACAAGTTTATAGGAAACTATTGGCCATACACAGAGTAAAGTTCGGCACATTCGATACTTATCAAAATGAGCCGAACAATGTGCCCAACAGTTAGGCGCATTATCATACAAAAATATTATAAGCCGAACACAAAGGTTAGCGCAATCGATTTTCAAAACATAAGCCGAACTGTTCTTCGTCTGTAAAAAAAAAAAAAAGAAGTTCGGCTGCTAAATTTCAGCCGAACACTACTCTGGAACTTCCAAAACCCAGAGGAATCATCGATTACATGTCAGAAATCAACGAAATACGAAAAACCAAGCAATGGGTTTGTGGGAAATACCTTTCTATGTGCAATTTTAAAGAATCAGGCTCTATTTCTCGCTCTCCAACACCAATCAATCCACTATCCTCTTCATCACCATCTTTTCCAAAAACCCTAGATTGAGATGCTACAGAAGCAACACCAGGATTCGGCACCATATTTCTAGGGCATCGCTTAACACGAGGTGCCATTAATTTGTTTAATTGAGAACTTAATCGAACAAAGAAATTTTCAGAATTTTGTTTGTTTTTTGGAGAAGAAGATGAGAAGGAGAGTGTGAGAGAAGGGTTAATTAGTAACGGTTAGTGAGTTAATTAGTGGGTAGGGGATGGGTTAATTAGTGGGAGAGTTTTAGGATTAGAATTTAATTAAGTGGAAGGGTAGTAATGTAATTTAAACTAGGCAGGGGTATTATAGTAACTTAAGCATCATTATGGCAGCCCTTATAATTTTGCATTGGGTGCCATAATATCTCGTATGCCCCCAAATTTTTTTGTATGCCCCAAATTAGGGTTCTTATGTTATAGTTAAGAAATATTAAACCAAGCCCAATAAACTTTCATAACCATCATAGTGAGCCCATATACATAAACTTTCATATTCCGTAGACGTTTCATCTTCACATAACCATAACCGCATACTTCGCATATTAAACATACGTTTTACTTTACACATGAATCAAACAAAACAGACTTTTTATTCATGAACTAATCACATCATCATGTTATACCACATCAAGCAAAAAATCATACAAAATCATATCATTTTCAATCGGATGAAACAACACATCAAATCTTTTATATATGTTATAAATCCAATAATCATAGAAACATATCAAGCTATTTTAGGTGAGTCCATATATTATAATTAACATGATCTAAAACCATACAAAAATAGCCGCATGATTTATTTGCTCAATCAATAAAAAATTGAATATCAATCAAGTAAGGAAAAAAATATATTCATATTTATAAATAGTACATAAACATGATTATTAGTAATCAAACAAACATACTATGTATTGATATAAACACAACAATTGCATACAACATCATGGAAAATCATGGAGTTCTAAACCAGGCGCTCTGATATCAAATATAAGTATTATTTTATATATATAATGGTTGGATCTTGAACAACATGATAATCACAATACGCATAGATGTGTTAAAACATAATACCTGATGAAGCCATTGATTGAATCCAAGAAATCCTCCAAGGCTGCAAGCGCACCCGTAGAACAGAACACGGTGGAATATCTTGGTATCTCCTTCTTGACCTTTTGTGTAATGAAATGATAATTTTCTCGAACCTATACTGATGGCTATAGAGTTCCTTTTATAGGTAGAAGGAGGACCAAGGTTCCTAGGGTTTAGAGTTAGCAATCAATCTCGACCGTCCATCAAGGAAGAGATAATAGGAAATAAGCCCAATAAATGGTAACCAATATATTTAGCAATATCATGTAATTAACCAAAGATATTACATGTCCCAATAGGATATTTCTACATATAGAAATATTCTTACAGGTATGTGATGTACATTATTCCATATTTATGTACTCGCGAGTAGCTAGAAATGTCTTTGTTGAGTATTCCAAAGAAAGATTCATGGACCAGGGTTGCAACCAATTAGGCAAGTTGAGAGGATGGATGAGTATGGTGATGCATTTACTGATTTGGAAACAAAATGGGCATTAAGCCACCGCCAGTGCATTATGAAGTCGCGTGATGCTCTATTGACTCAAAAAGATAATTAAATTGATTTTGACACGGACAAATAAGATCAAGCACTTCGGCATAGGCTTCCAGGGAGCATATAAAACTTTAGACTGCAACATTAACAGGTCTTGCGTCACGGGCACAAGAAGCTGGGGCAATTTACCCTAGTGTTGCCTCTAGTATCAAACCATTACAACACCATTATAGTTGTATATTTTGATCTTCCATCTTGCATACGCTCTCTATTTTGGATCATATAATCAGAGCGCCTCTATAGTGGCTTAAGGGAATAAAATAGAAATCTTGCGGTTTTGATGGACTGAATTTTTAACAATTGAATCAAATTAAAACTCGCTTTTATTCACAATTTAAGGAAAAATTACATTCAAATTGTAAAGAAAAGTACCAAAGCCAATCCGGATCATAATAACCACAACCCTAACAACCACAATCTATGTACCATTACTAATTTTGTTAGACTACTCTGTTTTTGAGAAATGAGATTGTTCTTTATAAAATCGATCCAAAATACAAACTGAAAGGGGTTTTCGTGATGGGTTTTGTTGAAGGAAATTGATAAGATGAATCTCTCGAGTCTGCTCCAAAAACCATAGAGACGCAATTTGCAAGATACATATACATAATTTATATGTTTCTGAATGAATATATATAGGTGGTTTACGGGGGTATACGAAATAAATATTTTCGATGAGGTAGGAAGATGAGTTCAGAGGGTAAGAAGATAAACGGGTACTATTAGTGTTTCTAGGGGGTATATAAAGGAACACCCTATCAAATAGACTTGTATTTTAGAAGCAGATAGGTATCAAAAGTCTTCACTGAGATTGAAGCAACTCTTAGCTGTAAAGGACGTCATCTAAGGGAATCAAGTGCATATAATCTTGCGAGGTTCAAGAGACGTAAGGAACACGTCTGCAACTGAATTGCTTGGAGGGTATGTCCGGTCTCAATTACATTCCAAAGTCTAATAGTAGGCTAGTATATGTAACGATATACAGTGTGTTGTTCAAGCTGGACAAGGTACCAGGGTTTTTCTATAGATGCAATTTTCCTCATTAAGAAAACTATTGGTGTCTTGTGTTTTTCTTTTTTCTGCATTATATTGTTTATATTTATTTTATAACAGGAATAACACAAGTAGTACATAATTAATCTAGATAGTTCAATTTCTTATTATTTGAGATAAAAAACAAGACTTGTTCTTTTTGAATTCATATCTTGAAAGATAGGTTGCAAGTTTCATACTTGTTAGAATTCAGATCGACTACGACTAAATTAATCATGGATATTGATTTTTGAGATCGTCCAAGAACTCTTCTACACAGTCAGGTACACATAATTTTTGTCTATACATATTGATTGTGGAATAAAAACATAAAAACTCTATATAGAATCTATTCAAGGGTCTATGGTTTCACCTAGTTGTGATTGTATTAGGTTTTGTCCATACAGGTTGCTGAACGATTGTTGGTGGTGTACTTGCTACCCTCTCTTTTTTAGTTTCCTACTGTCATTTCTCAACATAATAATTTAGGCCTGTTGGCTGCTCCCGCTTTTTCCAAGATATGGAAAGTAGAATTAAGTGTATGAAACCTGACAAGTGTCTAGAACTTCGTAGGCTTCATGACAGTTTTTTTAAACATAACTGGGAATTAGTTGGTCCTCATATTGTGTAGTTGCATCTTTTCTGATGACTACACCCAAGTATATCTAAAGGCTATAAACTACTAAAACATACAAGATTCAAGATGAACAAGATGTAAAGAACATAGAAAGTAAATATTAACACAAGCATATAACGTGGTTCGGCTATGAAGACCTAAGTCCACGGGAAAGAAGATGTTTTCTTTATTGATTATAAGGTCTTACCCTTGAATGAATTACAAATCTCACTTAGATTTCTTACTTTCACTCTATCTAGATCTCTCTCAGGAATTCTCTGTAGAAAGACCATCTATTGTTACATAAGTTGTCCATCTTCTTCTACATGGACTGGTATTTATAGGCAAACTAAACTCGTGAAGGCATGGCTGGGTGGAGCTATCTTCCATCACTTCCGTTGCTTCGGACTGGTTCTATAATACCCCTCGTGATGGCTTGCTAGGTTCTCCCTCCGAGTCGTCTCGCTCTGCTCGTCATCGTGTAGCCCTTCTCTAGAGAACCTCGTGCTCTATCACCTCTGGGTTGTAGTATAGATCGCCCGAGCCTCCATTGCGATGTAGATTCTTCCACGTCTATTCTTATCCTTCATTAAATGAGGTCCTTCTTTTTAGACTTGACCGTCTGTGCGGATTAGAGCACTCCTCACACACGTCATTCATGTGGCGTTGTGGCAGGCGTCTCGATTCTAACGAACTCACCTTTTCAGAGTAAGATTCGGTGCTCCTATCTCATTATGTTGTTATGTATTCATCCCTTAGGATGTTGACACGTGGCCATCGGGTAATTTACCCCCATATTTTGCTCATTTTCTTTGCAACTTACCGAGGGCATGATGGGAAGAAAACTTTGTAACTGTCCTGTCTTTATCCCCATGTGTGTACTTGTCTGTTAGCCTTGAGGCGCATGTCGGCTTTCTTTAGACTTTTGGGGGAGAGAGGATATCTTTCCTCTTCAAGATTTTTATCGCCTTGTTTGCCGCGTCTTTGACCTTCTTGGGTTTGAAGAAGCTGGTTGGCTTTTTCGAGGAATTTTATTCCTATAAAAACCCTCTTGAGGTGGAGAAAGGAGTTACATTCTCTTCTTTTTTGTAGATGTTGGAGTCTTTTTTGCAAAGGCTTTCTATGTCTAGTGAGCGTTTTCCTCCTCGTCCTCCTTGGTAACGAGGTATTCATTCTTATTCACATGACGGTATGTCCTCTCATTTACGTGCTACTTCGGTTTTTCTTGCTCCGGTATCATCACCGATGTCTCCTCGGAAAGACCTATCTTTTCACATAACGTCTTTAGCCTCATCTGTCCGCCTAGAGACTAAAGTCCTTACTAGAAGATTCGTATTTACTATTGTGTTTCCTTTTTCCGGCAAGCTTGGAAACACTTCCTATATTGTGTTTCTTCTGGCGATTGGCCTTGGGAACACTTTATGCCATGTGTGTGTTCATATGTTTTGGATTAGAAATATTTTTGCGTTGTTGGCTGGTGAATGGAGGTCGCCTGTGCTACGGAGGATACTAAGGTATAAAATATTGTTTTAACATGTTAAGGTATATACCTTGCCCCTGTTTTATATCTGAGCATCTGACTGCCTTCAACGTGAGGCAAGGTGTTGCTCCTGCTCGTGGTGGCCACGTCAATCCGAGATTGGAATCGTATGTGCCCCACTGTAGCTGTTTCTATTGTCACCGATGGCGAGGCTCGGATGGTCACTAGATGTAATAAGTCTGCTTAACTGTAATGCTTCTTTATGTATTGTCTTTTAGAACCCCTGTGGAATGTATGTAATTGGAACATTCTATTGAATGGTTTGTGCGCTTTGTTGGTTTTGAGAAGTTTGTATGCTTGTTCATGGTTCAATCGTGGGTGAAAAAGCCAAGGAGTGATGATAGGTGTAGAATACACCGTATTTAATATCTAGTATTTATGCTTTCTTTGGAGTTTTCTTGTAAATTATGTATCTTATGTTTACTTTTGAGTTTATTAGGTGCAATGGAGTCATTTGGAGCAAAAAGAAGTGAAAATAGCTACAAAAGTGAAGTCACAAGTGAAGAAGGGCCAAAGACCCAGTGAAACTCATTCAAATACAAGATTTCTACTTTTCATTGTGTAGAGGACGAAAAGACGAAGCTAATGGTGAAACAACGGAGTCATTCTGAGCTCGTATGAAGAAGTTATGAGCAAAATGAGAATCGGAAAGAAAAGGGCAAGATGGTCATTTTAGTGGTGAATGCTATTGGCACCCCAATACAAGTTAAGGGGCAGTCATTCCGTTAAGGGATTGCCACTTTCAAAGGAGCTGCTAAAGGCAGTTAGGCCATTTACTAGGGGGAAGCTAGAAATCAAATAGTGCTAACAGATACTTGTCATTTTACTAGGGGCACCTTGATGCGTGTCGTAACCACAACAAATTAATTAATATTTTTCCACCTAATTAACAAGTAATATAGTGTAGTAAGTTCGTTCCCACGAGGAGCAAGAGGTTTTAGTTGTCTTAATTGTCACAAAAGGGGGGATGTATAAAGCAAAAGAAAATAAACAAAGCAATTAAAAGATAAAGTTGAAATCAATAAGAGAGACAAGATCAAGGAATCCTTCTTCGTTGCAAAACAATGAATCAAGTTATGTTTTTCATCCACATGTTATTAGTCACATGATTATCACCAACCGTAGGATAGCGGGTTCGCTTAGCTAGCCCCAAAATCCCTTATTTCACCGAGTAACAAGTCCGCTTAGTTATCGATTCTATTCAAAAGAACCACCTTGAGGTTCGCTTACAAGATTGTTGATGGTGGATTTTCGTTCAAGGTTGAGTTTGTAAAAAACCAGAAAAATCATGCGCTGACATCTTGTAAAAGATAAAGCCATTTATAAGTGTTGGATACTCCCTCACTTAATTCAGCCTTGTATTTCCGTACTCATTATCGGTGTGGCATGATGACCGAGTGTTACTCTTATAAAGTAACACGAACCTCCAAGCACTATAATGAATCATTATCGAGTGTGGCATGAGGGCGAGTGTTACTCATACGAGTAACACGAACCTCCAAGCACTATAATGAAACCATGTACGAAATACCCGTCTGGCTGATTCTCGGTGTGTTATACTAGCCCGAGCCCTCTCGGTGTGTTATACTAGCCCGATTGAGCCCCTCTCGGTGTGTTATACTAGCCCGATTGAGCATCCGGACTTGATTGTATCAGTCTCCGGATATGGTCTGATCGCAGTCATCCAACTCCACAAGCATGATTGGATGACCACAGATCAATTCCATCACCCTAAGCATGGTATGGAATACCCACGGCCTTAGCTTGCCAGATATGATCTGATCGCAGTCATCCAACTCCACAAGCATGATTGGACGACCCCAGATCAATTCCATCACCCCCAAGCAGGTATGGAATACACACGGCCGACCCCGCATGGTCGACCATTGGCCTTTGCTTGCCAAGAAACCGTCCATACCAAGCATTATGGGCGAAAACCTAAATTAGGGTTTGTGGCATATTACATGTGCCACAAAAACGGTCTCAACCATCCATCTTCGCAGGTATAGATGGAGGGTTTTGATGCGAACTCAAAGTACCCGGAGCATGTCGACACAATCACCATGTGACCGCCTACACACTTGACCAATCGGTCAAAACCAACCATGATTGGTTACAACACATTCGTCACTTTGAAATAGCATGGTCGCGCGGCTTTGAAAGCCAAAATTAGGGTTCAAGCCATCACACACGTCCATCTTCTCCGGCACGAATGGAGGGTCACAGATTAGATTAAGCAGGTCCGGTCATACCAGCATGACCACCGTGGGCCCATCTACCTCTTCATGCGGTCGGCCAAGGCATATCACGCCTGTCCAATCCAAAACGCCCGCTCAAACATGCGTGGATACACTTCCCAAATTGCAAATCGATCTCGACCACTCAACTTCACCGGACGAATTGGGTGGCTTAGATCACGTTTTCATGGGACGGTGAGACATGGGCGTGAACACCAGCCCACCACCTACACGCTAGAGTGACCGACCAAGACCGACCAAGGACGGTTGTCTTGGAACGTGAGCGGGAATATCACGCGGTTACCAATTCCTTTGCGGTAAGAGATTTATGCCGCAAACCGATCTCAACCACTCCTTTTTGCCGGTCAAATTGAGTGGCCCAGATCGCGCTTTCATGAGGGAACGGAATACAGGCGCCTACACCATCATCTTTGTCAACACGCATGTATGGTCGGTCCTCTCCAAAATCCTTCCCATGCTTGGTTTCGACCAAGCTGGAGAGTGATGCTTGCGCACCTCTTCAAAAACCCTAATACTCATTAACGGTCGCAGATGAGTGTCTCAAAGCTCATCTCATCCGTCCAACTTCACCAGCTTGGTTATACAACCCTGGTCAGGAGTCAATTGGTCAGTAAGGCGTCATTACCCATCACCTTACCACACCACAATGCAGTACCTGCATAAAATACACACGATACTTCACAAGTATCGACTTCTGAATAACGCAGTTATTCAATTCAGCATTACATGCTATCTTTCGTGGATCCACGATCCACATTCCAGACATCAATCATGTCACAAACTGGGGGATACATACTGGGGTATTGGTCTGGCGGTTTACAGCGTGCAGCGTGCAACGCGCCATCACAAGAACGTGTTAGGAAGTCATGGGCGGTTAGAGATGAACAGGAGAAGTGGGCAAGACTGGTCGTGTATCACCGACACACAACTCCACTACTCCATCATTCCACTACCTCCACTTCCCACGAGAAACGTGAATGAGGCTCAATGACTTGTATAAATAGGTTCTCCGCCCTATTTCAAACAGGAGACAGAACAACACAAGTTCAGACGACAGAAACCAAGTGTTAATACAAAAACCGTATTCAAACACTCAGAGCCTGCTTGCATCAACCGTAAGCTTGCTCATCTTTCTGTTACAAGTCATAAGCAAGCCAACACCTTCACAATCTCAACACCTTCTTCGCTTCCCTCCCTAAGATCAACCCCATCTCCTTCGCTTTGTGACCGAAACAAGTCTGGAACGGCCATTTCTTGGTTTAGGCCGGACTTGCACAGATTGATCTCTCGAATCTACAAGCACTCACCGCGCAGTGCATTTGTTGAAGGTTTAGATTCATTCCTCATCCACACCCCAAATTACCAAATTCTGCAGGAGTAATTTTCACCCATCAACAATTGGCGACCACAGTGGGAGGTTGATCTATCGGTTGCACAAAATTGAATTCTCAATTCTTCGGTTTTCGGCTCACGATGCATCCTCATCAGGAAACCACAGGTGGTTCAGATATCATGGGAAGCATAGCTAGAATGCTGGAGGATGTCTTGGCAAATCAAGTCGGTATCACCAGAAGGCGGAGCGAGACATTTCGCCTTTTGAATGATATGGCGGCACAATTACAAGAAGCATCGACAGGCATCCACTCGGGCAATGCAGAATCTTTAACCAGGAGTCACATCTTTACCGGTGGAGAAGCAAAAAGGGCGCGCAACCGCAGGAGACCCAGGGAAGATGAACAACATGGTCCGGTCAACAATGGAGACCCGATGCAACTCCACAGGAGAGGAGACTTATCCAGAATGCTACGATGTCTGCCAGATAAAGAAGGGGAACCTGCAGCCTATGGAGCCTTGCCAGAGGATTTATACCTCAAAGCTCTTGCCGAAGCCCGGAAGACTGTCCAATCCGCGTCGGCCTTCCAACCAACTGAAGAAACGCTTGAGGAAGGAGAAATCAATCAAGAAATGCCTGAATACAGAGGATGGGAGCGTTCAATCCGGTCACTCAGCAGTGACATTACGACACCCTCTACATCCCTCTACTTAGGAAGACAATCCGCAGACATGATGGCGCTCGCAAGTCTTCCAACTTCATCTCCTGTTCCATATCAAAGCCACGGGGAGACATCGCAACGCCCGCTAACGCAGGAAAAGCTGGACACAAGGTACTTACATTTCCCCTTCCCAATGAAGAAGATTCTGGAGCTACTGGAGACGTGGGTACGAAACGGAGAGATAAAGCTACCCCCGATACGGCGCCCACCTACTGGTCAAGAAGTAATGGACCCGAGGTACTGTCATTACCACCGGTCCCTTCATCACCCCACCAGTGAGTGCAACGCTTTGAAGCGCATTGTTCAGGAGAATCTTGGCTCAAAGGGATAGCTTTGAGAAGTTAGTGCGGAGGATTTTCTTGGAGAGGCTACTCCGGTTTGATACAAATGAGGCTTTAAAAGCAAGTAAGTTCTACTCAACAATTTTACAAGAAAGATAGTTTAGAATTCACTGGGGACTTAGCATCCCACACGTGGAGAAAGAGGCTCAGTAATCAAACACCGTGTCTGTTTCATTCATGCTTTCCTTTCACACAACGTTTGCAACTTCATGTGACATGTGCAATCATTCATGACCAAGATGCAAATTTCATTTAAAATAACCTCTTTCAGAAAAAATCATTCACCAAACTATCTCAAAATGAACCAATTCAATTACCTATTAATTCAAAACCGGTAGTCAAAGGAATCCTCACTATCACTCAAAAACAAGAGCATCTAAAAAGACAAGTAGGTAGCTACGATCCTTCAAGGAAAGTCCTTCAGCAGCAACTCGTCCTTCTGGGCAAGAGAGACTTTCATCCTTTGAAGTACAACCTGCTTCAGCTTCAATTCCTTAGGCAACTTTTCAACCTCTTCTTCCTGGCGAGTAACACAGTATACAGAAGGGGCTCCGTCCTATAATTTCTGGAGCTACCGTGGTCAATACACCTTATGCAGCCATCACTTCTACCACCGGTGCCAGCGTAGCAGGAGATGTTCCAGTAAGTGTAACACCTCCCGTCACCAGAGTCAGAGCAGCCGCAAATCCCGACAACTCCTCAAGCGTAACGCCTCCGGTAGTCACCAGAGCAACAACTTTCACTCCTGCATCAGGACGAGGAGCCGGAGGGACGAGAGGAGGACCACCATCCATTACCATTTCAGACTTGATGGAGAAGCAGGAAGTTCTTGCTAAGACTCAAACGGATATGGCCGCAACTCAGAAAGAGGTATTTCAGCCGCGCGGACCTACGTGGACCTGATAAAATGAACGACATCAGATATGAACGGTTCTGTCATGGAGATTCCTACACTGGGACTGATCCTCACAACGATCCTCCCAGGTCAGATTTACTACGAATCGGAGACCGGTGGATTAGGAAGCGGCATCTCTAGTGGAAAGCTTGTGTGAACTCTTGCGCCTCTCAAAGAATCAACGTGCGAGAGATGTTTCCTGTAATTAATAAAATAGCTCGGGACGTACACCGACTCCTTCACGTCCGTAAGTCTTAACGCATCAAAAACACTGTAAATAATGTTACATTTAGTAAGACGACATGATGGCAGAAAAAGATCACGACCGGCCCTACATGTTACCGCACACATCAAGGGTTCAGAGTTCAGGAGGGCCCTCGTCGACACAGGAGCATCTTCCAATATGATTTCTCTCAAGACTCTCAGGACGGCCAAGTTTATCCCATGCAAGATTGTGCGTCATCCCACCACAATGACGGACTTGAAGGAAACCAGACCAGCACATACGGTGAAGCCTCAACCCATACTCACACCAAAAGGGGACGCACTTTCGAAGCAAGACGTGATTAGAAGGGGAAGACAATATACCGGCGTCGTCGGTTAGCAATTAGCGGAGAGACCGACACCCGGTCTCTCCGCCCAATGGAATGCTCCAAAAGCGATTCTCCTCTCCGAACATCGACATGTTAGTAGATGCAACCAGCGGACATGGCATGTTCTCCTCCATGGATGGATGTAGAGGCTACAACCATATAAGGATGTACGAGTGTGACGCAAGGGCATATATCTCACCAAGGCGATACAACCTTGAGCCTTACGTAAGCGGTTCCCCAGGCGGCAGGGGAAAACCACCGAGATACAATATCCTGCGTGTCCGCCAACTCCAACTCCGGTGCCACATGTACGACTCCCGCAATGATGCAACAACGTTCGAGATATTCCATACTGGGCTCGACAAAAACCACTACGAACAAACCATGTAAACCACGCTTGGGGACTGAGGCTCGGCATGAAGTTCCTTCACCGTCAGTCAAGGACTTCTTCAACACGAGAAAGATGGTCTGTCAAGAATCATGGAATTCGCAAGGGTAAATCGAACTGGAGAGGAAGCCACTTTAACTCTCCCTCCCGAAAAGCTGCTTCAATAGTCTATTCAAGAGACGCCTCAATGCTCTCTCCGGGACCCCTGTTCGCTTCGGAATCCTTCTTCAACACTCTCTCCAGGATCTACCTCAACGTTCGCGCCAGAAACCACTTTAACATCCTCTCGAGTCGTTTCAACACTCAAGCTACATCAATAATCTGCACTCTAAGTTATCTTTGATGTACTCATTGCTTAAACGTACGTCTCATCCATCCTTCATGAGGACCCAGCGGAGCATGAAGAACCCTAAAGTCGATATGAGGTGGGTTATCCGGTGGAACGAATATTTTCATAGTTGAAAGGGCGCGGTGAATAGCTCATCATCAACGTTCGGCATATCTTTGAAGCTATCAACACTTCCTGACTTGACACCAGCATTATCTCCAGGAAGACATCTCAACAGGATTCTTTCTACCGTAATGAAATAAAAAGACAGGAGTTAGAACTTGTATGAAGGCATATGAGAAGTGTCGCCACACACGGCAAGACACAACTCACACAATGGCCAGTCCAAACATCATTCAAGTCTGGTATTGATCAAGTCGTACGGTACAAGCCTCAAGTCCTGGTATTGCTCAAGTCAAAAGGCTGGTATTGCTCAAGTCGCAAAGGCTGGTGTTAATCACGACATAAGGCTGGTATAATAGGCGCACACAGCAGGGCCGGTTTCAATCGAAGCACATGGCTGACGTTTGAAGCATGTACACAGTAGACCCACTTTCAACCGAAGCAGACACAACAAGCCCACATTCGATCAAGCAGGCAAAGAACCCCACGAACGAAGCGGCGCAATGATCGATCGATTAGGCACATCCCCACGATTGAACGAAGCAAGCGCATTAGCCCCTCGGCCGAAGCGAGTCATAGCAAGGTCGATCGAAGCGAGCAAGACCGACATCATGCTAGGGGAACACTTTTCGGACGTCTCTTGAACGTGACATGCTCGAAGGACAGGACGACCCGTCTCTCCCCGGTAACATCTAACATTGTCTCATAAGTTTTATCTTTAATGTCACCATCTCATGCCTACCACACAATAGTGTAACCATTGTGTGCTAGGCGAGGACTTAATGTTGATGGTGGATTTTCGTTCAAGGTTGAGTTTGTAAAAACCCGGAAAAATCATGCGCCGACATCTTGTAAAAGATAAAGCCATTTATAAGTGTTGGATACTCCCTCACTTAATTGACCTTGTATTTCTGTGTACTCATTATCGGTGTGGCATGATGACCGAGTGTTACTCTTATAGAGTAACACGAACCTCCAAGCACTATAATGAATCATTATCGTGTGGCATGAGACCGAGTGTTACTCATACTGCAGTAACACGAACCTCCAAGCACTATAATGAAACCATGTACGAAATACCCGTACAGGCTGATTCTCGGTGTGTTATACTAGCCCGAGCCCTCTCGGTGTGTTATACTAGCCCGATTGAGCCCCTCTCGGTGTGTTATACTAGCCCGATTGAGCATCCGGACTTGACTGTATCAGTCTCCGGATATGATTCGATCGCAGATCATCCAACTCCACAAGCATGATTGGATGACCACAGATCAATTCCATCACCCTAAGCATGGTATGGAATACCCACGGCCTTAGCTTGCCGGATATGATCTGATCGCAGTCATCCAACTCCACAAGCATGATTGGACGACCCCAGATCAATTCCATCACCCCCAAGCAGGTATGGAATACACACGGCCGACCCCGCATGGTCGACCATTGGCCTTTGCTTGCCAAGAAACCGTCCATACCAAGCATTATGGGCGGAAAACCCTAAATTAGGGTTTGCGGCATATTACATGTGCCACAAAACGGTCTCAACCATCCATCTTCGCAGGTATAGATGGAGGGTTTTGATGCAGACTCAAAGGGCCCGGAGCATGTCGACACAATCACCATGTGACCGCCTACACACTTGACCAATCGGTCAAAACCAACCATGGTTGGTTACAACACATTCGTCCTTTGAAATAGCATGGTCGCGCGGCTTTGAAAGCCAAAATTAGGGTTCAAGCCATCACGCGCGTCCATCTTCTCCTAGCACGAATGGAGGGTCCTGATTAGATTAAGCGAGGTCCGGTCATACCAAAGCATGACCACCGTGGGCCCATCTACCTCTTCATGCGGTCAGCCAAGGCATATCACGCCTGGCCAATCCAAAACGCCCGCTCAAACATGCGTGGATACACTTCCCAAATTGCAAATCGATCTCGACCACTCAACTTCACCGGACGAATTGGGTGGCTTAGATCACGTTTTCATGGGACGGTGAGACATGGGCGTGAACACCAGCCCACCACCTACACGCTAGAGTGACCAGACCAAGACCGACCAAGGACGGTTGTCTTGGAACGTGAGCGTGAATATCACGCGGTTACCAATTCCTTTGCGGTAAGAGATTTTGCCGCAAACCGATCTCAACCACTCTCTCTTTTAGGTCAAATTGAGTGGCCCGGATCGCGCTTTCATGAGGGAACGGAATACGGGCGCCTACACCATCATGTTTGTCAACACGCATGTATGGTCGGTCCTCTCAAAATCCTTCCCATGCTTGGTTTCGACCAAGGCGAGAGTGATGCTTGCGCACCTCTTCAAAAACCCTAATACTCATTAACGGTCATGAGATGAGTGTCTCAAAGCTCATCTCATCCGTCCAACTTCACCAGCTTGGTTATACAACCCACGGTCAGAGTCAATTGGTCGATAAGGCGTCATTACCCATCACCTTACCACACCACAATGCAAGACCTGCATAAAATACACACGATACTTCACAAGTATCGACTTCTGAATAACGTGATTATTCAATTCAACGATTACATGCTATCTTTCGTGGATCCACGATCCACATTCCAGGACATCAATCATGTCACAAACCGGGGATACATCTCGGGGTATTGGTCTCGGCGGTTTACAGCGTGCGGCGTGCAACGCGCCATCACAAGAACGTGTTAGGAAGTCATGGGCGGTTAGAGATGAACAGGAGAAGTGGGCAAGACTGGTCGTGTATCACCGACACACAACTCCACTACTCCATCATTCCACTACCTCCACTTCCCACGAGAAACGTGAATGAGGCTCAATGACTTGTATAAATAGGTTCTCCGCCCTATTTCAAACAGCGAGACAGGAACAACACAAGTTCGGACTGACGGAAACCAAGTGTTAATACAAAAACCGTATTCAAACACTCGGAGCACTGCTTGCATCAACCGTAAGCTTGCTCATCTTTCTGTTACAAGTCATAAGCAAGCCAACACCTTCACAATCTCAACACCTTCTTCGCTTCCCTCCCTAAGATCAACCCCATCTCCTTCGCTTTGTGACCGAAACAAGTCTGGAACGGCCATTTCTTGGTTTAGGCCGGACTTGCACAGATTGATCTCTCGAATCTACAAGCACTCACCGCGCAGTGCATTTGTTGAAGGTTTAGATTCATTCCTCATCCACACCCAAAATTACCAAATTCTGCAGGAGTAATTTTCACCCATCAACAAAGATGTAATTCCCCGAATGCATTAAGATCTATGAATTTAGGTTTAGTACTAGTAGTTAAACTTGGTTCGCTTGGTCCACTTTCTAGCGTTGTTTTTACACACAATCGCTCCACGGAATCCCTCCGCAAGGTCTCGTGTTTTCTACTTGTGTAAAGTGTCGAGAACGATTACTTATTCCCTCACTTATACTAGAATTAGGTTGAATTAACAAATCAATTTAGCGTGCACTCTAAACAATCTATCAATTAACCATGAATGTATAAACATTCCTATTAGTAAAAACAAACGATAATCATGTGAAAAACTTCAAGATAGAATTGAAACAAAACTCAAATCATATATTAAGAACTAGGAATTCATCCTCAATCAATAAGAAAATTAGCTACTCATGTTTTGAAATTCACACAAATAATAATTAAAAGGAGAATTTTGAAAAGCAAACAAAAACACAAGTGTTGTGTGTGTAGAGAGGTGTGTAAAAGATATGTAAAAGTGTGTAGAGAACTTATCTACTTATAGGCTTCAATGTTCTCCAAATCTTCCAAGGAATAGAATCCTCATTCCATAATAATTCAATTTCCAAATTCAAGTCTTTCTCATCTTCCATCCTCTCTTTCCAAATTTGAGCCAAATTCTCCATCCAATTCTAAGTCCAAGTCTTCACACCCATGAGAAGAATCCACACAAAAATCTGTAATTTTGGTCGCTAGGAAAGATGGTATTATGGTAGAATCCGGGAGGAAAAGTCACCATGGTCGCCTGAGATTCTGTTCAGCCAAAAAGAATATTCCGTTCAGGTGCCGTCAGAGTTAACGGTCAAACTGACGGTGTTAGTCAACCGGGTCAAGGGAAGAGTGAGTCAGTCACTGAGTCAGCTTCTAACTCAGCTGATTGGTCTAACTGGGTTGAGTTGGATCGGTTGCTGGATCGCTCCTCGTCTCACTGAGTCAACTCGCCAGAGCAGAAAACCGGCCGAAATCTGTTTTGTATTCTGGTGCTTCCCGGCCAAATTCAGGCCATTTTCAGTCTTCTCCTGTGACAATCCTAACATACATCTAAGGTTTAACAATCACAAACCATTCTTCAATTCAACCTTGGCAGCATAACGCCTCCTTTCTTCCTGTTTTATCGATTCAACAGAGTCAATGGCAGTATCAGAACCACCCCATTTCCTCTCCACCTCTCGATTCTCAATTCAATTGATCAACAGCAGACCCTCAATCGGCTTCCCAGTGTACCCATTTCAGTTTCATCCTCTCTGAGCTGCTCCAGATTCAAACAAATCCATAATAGGCTCAATCTCTATTTCTCGGTTTAACAGGAGCGGCTTCATCTCTTCTCTTTCACCAGCAAACCCTAATTTCTTGTTATTCGATTGACCTTCAATTCACAGCCAAAACTCAAATACTCCACAAACCCATCTTAGCGGTAGCACTTTTCTCTCTCGATTGATCTTCATCTGCTCATCTTCAATTCAAATAAAACCCAGTCTCAATTCTGTTCTTCTCTGCATTCTTCAATCAATTTCAGCAACAACTCGACTCTGAGTCCACAAATTAAATCCATATACCAACATCAGATGATCATAAACCCTAATCTCTCGATCTCAATTTTTCCCAGCAACAAGTCTTGCTGCTTCTTCCTCTCTACGAGCTATGAACATCTCTGCTTCCAATTTCTCTCGATTTCTCTTCTCGGTTTCAATCAAACCACCTATTTCAGATCTGCATCAAACCCACTGAATCCTTCCAACATCAGCAGGGTCTTCTCAATCTTGCGGTGTCATTGTTCTCACCATCTCTCAGTCTCATTCTCTGATTTTGATATCTCACTTCGATTTTCAACAGCAGCAACCAGCCATTGTTTTCTCAATTTCAGGTGGGATTAATGAATGAGAGGCAGACTCCTCTCGATTTTAGGGTATAGGCATTAGGGTTGTTTGGATGGATGGTTACACCCCAAGGATATGGACCACCCCACTCATTAGATAAGGGCCATCCTGATTTGCAATCCCTTAACACTTGTTTGTCCGTGTCTAGTACTTTTCCAAATAGAGTTGCCCATTAACCTTATTTGGACTCCGGATAATGTTTACCCATGAAATGATAATTTTGCCCTTTTGGCTCAAATAGAGTAACTTCTTCTCCTTTTCCTCCGTGCGACTCCATAGTAGCTATAACACTCAAAACAAGCGTAAAATACATAATTTACAAGAAAAATAGCAAAGAAAGCATAAACAATAGATAATAAATAGGATGTATTCTACACCCTATCAAATTCCCCAAACTTAGACTTTGCTAGTCCTCGAGCAAATCAAACTAAAAACTCACAACTTCAAAGCGTTCAAGCGTCCCAAGCATCCAAAGAGTTATGAGGACATAGAGTTTCTGCATTCTAGTAATAAGAAGTTAGAAATACTAAAGAACTTATTCTCGTTCTTAAATGTTGAGTGAGAAATAACCACACCATAATGAGAGAACGCATGTTTGAGAACGATCAATAAGCATTTCGCCTCGACTTCTGCCTCACCAAAAAGGATTTTATGATAATTGCACTCAAAAAGACGGCTTTTTTATGGGTCTCACATGTGTGCGGTAGGAATGAAGAGAGAAATCCTGCAACACGTTGAATGGTGGGAAGGACAACTTAGAAATCTTTTAAAAACCCACATCTTTTAATATTTTGAAAAACCATTTTACGACGATCTCTAAGAAAGGAAATCAACCACTATTATCGAGGATGAGATTACTTACTCACCTTCACATCCGATCGCCAATTATGATAACACCACTCTCACGGCATCCAATAGAAACGTCTTCCGCTCCTCGTCTTTATCTTCTTGGTCTTCGGCTTCGGTTTCAACTATTGGTGATAAACTCTCGAATTTCATAAATCCTTAACAATTTGTAACCTTTTTACCTTAATCCTTGTCGCTTCAAACTTCCTTATAGATTTTCCTTCCCCACGGCTTATAAAAACAAAACAAATATTTCTCTTGTCTCCTTTTTTTTTTTTTTCTTTTCTTTTCTCTCTTTTTTTTTTAATGAAATTTTCAATAATTTTTTTTTTTTTTTTTTTAATAATAAGTTTATTAATCATCAACACCAACAAGGAGTTTACAACTATTGGAAGGAAGCCTAGCAACAAGCTGTGCTCCAATCCCTTTATTAAGAACCACACCTATCCTATGAAAAAGAAAATCTCCAATAGAAACATTTTCATCATGACTAGACATATAGTTTCGCAGCCTTTTCAGGAACTCCTCAGTGTCACTCCCTAGACCACCTAATGTCGTGAAAGTAAGAACCCCAAACCCCAGTTTCTGACACTTACATTTCTCCAGATAATTGGCCCTCTTTTTCGCCACTGCATTATCCATAGCTCGTCCAAGATCAAAATTACGCTCCCAAGTGCCAGTGAAGGGGGAAACCACCATGAAGTCCAGGCACATATCGTAGCCATTATACCAACCATACACAAGGATATCCGCTGGTAATAAAGCCGAACCATCATCCGAAAGGAGCCCCAAGTCTACTTCCTTTCTGGCTGGAACACTCGCACGATAACAAATATCCGCAAATGTATCACGCATCGGAGTCATGCCGTATTTGATCCCGACCCCTTGCTTGCAGTGTAAAGCATGATCTCCAAAGATATCCATCCCAGCACCACAAACAGAGCACAAGTCTCCATTTTCAAAGAGGGGAATCCCGAGCCTATACTGCAGAACAGCATGAAACTGCCTGGCACCAATTGTCTGATTAAGCCCGTCAATAGGCATAGCCAACAAGAAATCTTGAGCATGGTTAACTCTATTACTCTGCCAGAGAGCTGAATCACGCTTCGACATGTTAAACTGAATGGGTATGTTATTTTTCACCACATCAAAGTATTTGACTGCCAAAGAGCTCATAGAGTGGGGGGGCAGTATCATCAATGCGTAAAAAAGAATCACCAATACCACATACCTGATTGAAGCATGTCACAACGTAGTCAAAACTGGAGCTTAGGCCCGAAACCCCAGAGTGTCTCAGGATGATCCCTTGCTGAGATCTCGTCTGAAAACAAGAAGCTACATAACAATATTGCTTCGTGTCCTCTATAGTGTACACCCCAAAACCACCATCCTTAATAGGAAGCGTAACTAGTCTCTCGCTCGCATGACAAACCAAAAACGCCCGTCTCCCGTAATCAAGTGTCTAAGAAACTGTCTAAGATGATCATCAAAAATCACCCGTGCCTCGTCCAAAAACTCAGGTTTAGTAGTGCGCAAGGCGAAATATAACCTAGAGACACCAGAACAATTCCTTAGTAAAAGCAACTCCCCTTGTGGGTCCTTCAACTTCCTCACCGCATCCATCAATGCGATAGTCTTCTGAACCCTCTTGACAACCATGTTTCTGCAAAACTGGGAATCCCGGCTAACTGGCCCACCTAATAACTTAACACCATCGATGGGACGATGTAAGTTAGGCGGGAAAAACACCATCAACTAACCCTCTACTATCAACGGAAGGCCAGAAGAGCTCCGACTTAGAAACATTGAGATGCAACCTCAAGTGAACACCTTCCTGCTGGATAATGTCTAAAGCCTTAGCCACCATCAAAGTATCTCCGACTATGGTGCCATCATCTAAATACCAAGCTTTCGGAGATCTAAGGTGCACCTCTCAGCGATCATATGTATGAGGGTGTAGTGTCAAAGCAAATAACATGGGACCAAGGGGATCCCCTGTTGAACTCCTTGAGCCGAGGAAAGGGTTTTATCCATATAATACAGACCTAGCGGGAGACGCGTAACAAAACTCCACCCACCTCGAGATCGAAGGACAATGCTTTATAACCTCTCCAATCATAGCAGACCTACTTACCAGGTTGAAGGCGTTAGAGAAGTCCACGAAGCATAGACATGGAAGTGGAGTCACCTTTGACTTCCAAGAGCCGGTTAAATTGCATGAAGAATGGATTCACCGCCGCAGGTATCCCTACGCCAAACCGATAGTCACCAAGATAGCTGTTCATTTCCTTACCGACATGAGAAGTGCTACTTTGGAAACCAAACGTCTCAGGATAGTGCCCACAAAGAATCGGACGGATGCCCCCATTAGGTTTAACAAGAGGTGTGAGAGGGGCCGAAGCTATAAACTCACCCAGTACTTGCGGACACCCCCCTGCGAGCCAAATGTTTACAAGTTCCGTAATAGAAGTAATAAGCTCACCAAACCGCTGCAGAGCCCTCCCAATGCATCGATAAGGTGTTGGGGTCGAAGACCGTCTCTTCCGCACGACGTCCCTCTAGGAAAACTTTTCAGCCTATCCAAGATTAAATCTTTAGATGCGGCGAAGGGCTCATGGGCAACAGAAGCAGATGGTATCGAAGGGGGTGGCGCGTAAGGATGCATAGCTTGCAACTCAAGCAAAGTAGCTTCGTTGGGAGAAGCAACACCACTTGAAGTCAAAGTGCGAATCGCGGCCGTATATAAACCGTTACTCATTTTCCTACGGCATACCTGGAGATTAGCCTTTTCCATATCTTCCTCTGTCATAGCACGAGGTGTCCTTTTCTTGTCTTTAGCCCTCAGCTTAAGTATAACCTCCCGTTCTTCCAATGCAACTTGAACCAGAGATGCGCATCCATCCGTTTCTGTCCATTGCTGCAAAGCCGAGAGGATTGCAGCCACCTGCAACCTCTTCCTAGTGCCTGAACATTCATCTTTGCTACAAGTGGGTGTGTAACGCCGCAGCGTACACACAGGAAACAACAGCAACTTAATCCAGCATGAGATATCCGCGGGATTACGAACCACTCGCTGAATTTCTACGGCAAAAACTCTGGCAAAACTAAGCCTGCATTTAGCTGGAATGCTGCTGACAGTTGAGATTTGGCATCGTAAAACCTTGTCAAGCAAAGCAAGATCAACAGGAGGGAGAACAAAAGCCACAGAGACTCCAACCAAGTCCGGAACAACACCGCTAACAGATGGGACGACAGGCCGTGGAATACCATGAATTAGGAAGTCAACAGTTCTTCCTGCCAACGGACATGGAATTTCATCCCCTTTGTGCATGGCACACTTCTTCTTCCAACCATGTATGAGCATGCAACGGTGGCAAAGCCACATTTGCATACTTTGCAGTGAATTCTCCCAAGCTTGATATACAGCCAAGTCATAACTTATCCTCAGACGACACCTCTCTTTGGCCTCCTCCGTTGGGTAATGCTTGTCCCTGAGATGCGTGAGAAGGTAACCTTTGATATATCCCCTCCCTCCCACGCCATTTTTGCATCCATCTAACCCAGCAAAGGGGCATTGGTGAAATGCGGAGTCGTCAGCCTTAGATGATGAACTGGAACAGTCATGTACAGGTGTGTTGCTCGCTAACGGGATCGCTGAAACTGCAGCATCAGAGCTAACTGTGTTGAAGGGGGTGTACACCGATGGGATTGCAGAGGATTGAATCACCGGAGCTTTAACAACAAGACTAGCTACGTTGGTTGGAGCATGCAGTGGTGTTGCGATATCTGCGCAAGGTGGGTGTCTGGGTACGTTTGAAGGCGTTGCAGAAGATTGATTACCAACAATAGCAAGAACCCTAGACCTAGAAGCCGATGAGGAGGGTTTGGCTACAGCAACGAGAGGTGCAGAAGATCGAAAACTCAAAGCTGCAGAAACCCTAGAACGAGTTCCAACCATCACAGCTGAGAAACCACCGTCTGTTGGATAGGTGCATGGAGAAGAGAAGATAAAGAAAAAGGATGGATAGCAGATTAAGGAGGAACATAGTGATCAATCGAAACTCAAATTCCCTCCCAAAATCCCATCCGCCATGAAATCGCCGCTCCGGCTCTTTTTTTCTCCGCTCCGGCTCTTTTTTTTAGCTAAAAAGAGAGAAATAAAATACATAAACAAACCGTGGCCGTGGGAGAAGTATTTTACCGCTTGATTCATCACAACTTGTATCGTCTCGAAATCATAAACTTCAAAAATTCTCACCTTTTGATTTTCTTCGCTCTTGTGAATAAGTCTTCATACTTGAATATATTACCTCATTGTATTGTAAGTCCTCAACATATATGTAAAAATCTGCTCTTTGTATGTTGCTCTACTTGAATATAAAATTTGCTCTTTTTCTCGTTCCATTGCTTGTAAACCTTAAACTTTTTCAACTTTCCTTGTAGATTTTGATGTCGCTCCTTGTTGATGATGATGGTGTTTCTATGGACCCGTTGTTGTGGAGAGAGAATGGTGCTAACTGCAAATCGAACTTACAAGAAGGAGGCTTTCATCTATAGACGTCACCCTCATGATTGACAAAATTAGCACTCAAGAGATCAAAGAGTAGTGCTTCTATTGGTGGGAGGTTGGGTAGCTCACCATTCTACCCGGAATTAACGTACGGTGACACACACTCAAAAGAAAGCTCTTTAGTATATGGAAAAATTTCTGGTCGGTGCCTCACATGATATGAATATGGGTAGTCTCCACTAATGATTGATCAGCAACTCTAATAATGCATTTCTCCCTGCACCAAATTTGCATCACCGACATGATTAAATCTATTATTTAACACTCTAACAAGCAAGAAATCCGAATGTAGTTCCCTAACACTTCCAAGTTCAATTATGTCGGTTAGAATTCTCTATGTAAACATACCTAGAAGTATGCTAGTGACTCTAAAATCTCTAAAAGTTGAAGTTTTATGTAAAACTTTTTTTTTTTTTTAAATTTTTCTTTTTAAATAAATACATGTCTAACCACTCCCCCACACTTAAACCTTACATTGTCCTCAATGTAATTGAATCGTCCTAGTAAAGTCAAGGTGGGAAATTTTAACATGATATGGAACAAGAAAAAAAAAAACAAAAAAGCAAAAG
>JAJJWW010014175.1:0-215909 GCA_023531295.1 Papaver armeniacum
CAACTCCATTTCGGGCAGCTCTCACATTCCTTTGCATCACATTTGCAACTCAAGCAAACCATCTAGTAGCACAACCACCAGTTCCATCTCACTGCCTTAACCTCAGTGCTAGCTTTACAAATTCCATCTCCATCATTTTCCTTCTCTCCCTGTATAACACAGCACAACCAGACTCCCTAACATTCATCTACTTGAGCAACACCATCACCTGCACTTCCACTCTACATCTTCAATCCCAGCTGCTACTTGAATACCAGCTCCAGGCCACCACCTTGAAGCAACATCCTCAACCGAAGTATTTCATACACGATTCAGTCTATTGTTACGCGGCTTCTCTCGCCAAACAACATACCGGCACTTGATTTAACAGCCTCAACTCCACTCGACAATTCCATCTGTATCTGTACCACCAGTTTCATTCTCCACCAAAGACAACACTGAGACCACCTGCAATACTTGTAATATGCATCCGAGCCTACAACACACCTCACGGTCCACATTCGCAAAATGCATTACAACCTGCAAGAACGGCTCCCATATCTCTCCCTGCCTCTCATCGAAACCACAACCGCCAGCTACCACTAGCTCAGGCCATCACACACTCGGGCCAGCAGACTGCAATCCCCTTCACCAACTTTGACCTTCACTCGGTGATCCACCCGAGCCATTCTCCATAACTCTTGCTTCAAAGCCATTCCAGCAAGCTCAGTTGCTAATTGACTATCTTTGTCATTGCCACTAACCTTGGCTAACACTGCCAACATATCTTAGCTCTAGCTTCTTGTCATCTTGCTTCCTGTACCACCATCACCAAAGCAGTCACACAACCCAATCAAAGCTCAACCAAATCCACGAGCTCAATCTTCACCAGATTCACATCGAACCCTAATCTCGAGCCCTCAACTCTCAAATTCTTCTACCAACAAAGCACACAATCATCTCAACACCTAAGAGATCTTGGGTTCAAAGTCAAATCCGGTAAATCCCATCTCAATTTCATGAATTTCTACTTGTTCAAACCCCAATTGTTCCATAAACACCCTAACTTCTCAATTCTTCATCTCTTTCTGTCTAGATCTCCTTTCCTCCTCTGCATTTCTCTCATAACGAGATTAGAACTTGAAATCGATACAAACCCCGAAATCCATTAAACCCATCTTCTGCAACTTCGGTCACCATCTTTATTCTCCCTCGGCCATTAATTGATATGACAACTCATTTCTTCGACCTAATCTTCTCGGCAAAGCAAACTTCGTCTTAGTCTCACCATTAAACCCCTTCAATTCTTCCTTCTCGTCTCCATCTCCTCGACTTTCAATTCCTCTCTTCTTCTCTCTAATGGAGCCGCCATGGCTTCTCCGGACAATGAAGATGGGATAAAGAGAAAATGATTTCTCACGATTCTTAGGTCATGTGTAGGAAATGAAGGGGGATATAACCACCCAAATAAAGTGGATAAAGGGTACCCAGAAATGACTATAAGCACCCACTCATTATTAAGGGCCACCAAGGTTCTTTGCCCATGCTTCTCTAGACTAAGTTGTGGTGGTCGTCTCCTATCGCTTGAGTTAGGCTCGGCTCCCAATAATGTTTGCCTCCTTTCTGCGTGCCTTAGTCCGGTTCCAAGTACTACTTGCTAGTGAATTGATCTTTTTGCCCTTAACGCTCCATATGAATGATTTCTCCTTCTTTTGTTACGAATGACTCCATTGCACCTGATAAACTCAAAACACACATAAGAGATGCAATTCCCAAGGAAAATAGCAAAGAAAGCATAAATACTAGATATAAAATTAGGTGCTTTACAACACCTATCAATAGACAATGTCTATTTAACATTTTACATTATGTAATGCAAATGTTCATTATTTATGCATCGGTAATATCGTAACATCTCATCGTTGGATATTTGGTCGCGTGCCCAATCTTCCAGTACGTTACATATTCACCGGTAATATGTACAACTATAACTTTTGGCGCCTAAGTTATCCGATTCTCATAGTCACCCATTTATGTGAAACGTCTCGGAGTCTCTGAACCCCCACATTTGGAGTGTATTAATCTCCGTAGGCTAGACCTTAGTCTTCTCCCCCACATTTCAGGAATATGCCCATATTCATGAAATCTCTGGTTGTGAACTCGAATGCACATCTTGACACAAGATCTTACCAGTGGGTTTGACATTTAAGTCTTCCTTAATCGTAAGCAATCATCCAACGGAGACCCCCCACAGTTTACAAGACTGTCCCAGAATGCTTAACACTTAACGGGAATCAACAGTCCCGTAGTACACATGACGACTAATCTGTTACATTTCAAATTTTGACATAAAATTTCCGATCAACATTTAGATCCATGTCCATGTTTGAAATCATACATCTCAATTAGTCTGCGCCACCAGAAATTATATAGACATTCCGTGGACCACTGTCAATCAGGCCAAAAACTGTATTCATACTGTCATGTACAAGTGGCCTTTCAAGTTTTGGTAAGGAATGTCTCGAACAAAACATGGTTTATCCGAATCTTACCAAACCGAATATTCATTTTCCCTGAAAACAAACATTCCAATTAAACTTCCTTTGACCCTACTGATTTTAAAATGAAGGAAAAATCTAATTTGAATCCCTTATCCACCCACATGCATTTGATGACCGTCTTCAAACATGATGAAGCACTCCTTCTCTAACGGAAGAGTGTTCTCTTCTCTTGCAACATAAATCTGGCACCCAAGTCCAGAAATTTCAGAGAAAGTGGGTCTCAACATTTCTAATTTCCGATAAAAAGGAAATCCTGTTAAAGTAGAGAGACATTTCTTTTTATACACAAACGCTAGGGTTAGAGATCAATTGCGGTTTTATTCTTTTTCCAGTAATAACTGCGTCATTCAGTGATGCGTCTTCACCATTAAGAGAATGGTGACAGTTCACAGAGAAGGAAACCTTTCGCCAGAATATGCCGTTACACAAAACCGATTGTACAAACCAAAACTTATTGTGGTCATGTTTAAAATGAACCGACACATTAAGTAGACACCTTTTTTTGCTGAAGCGATTTAGGTTTGCATGGCATCTCAAGGATTTGAACAATCCAGATGTGTAGAACTTGTATCTACACACCAATCTTGAAGTTTCTAAATCATTAGATGCAAACACAATGAAACGGCACTAAACTTTAAAATGTATATAACAACATATAAAATTTCCAAGAGGAGATTGGAAACATGGTTGATACATGAATCACAGGCCATTGATATGCATCCAACTTATCATTCACAAGAGCAGTTATCGTGATCAGCCACTTGAAATGGCAATAGTTCTCAGGATGCTAATAAACTTACGAAGATATTATCCTACTTTTTCATTCAACAGCATGGGAGATGCATGGCATATCATCCAAACTCATATGCGACAGCAATTTACACATGCACGGTATCAAAGTTTCTTATGATCAGTATATAAATTAAAAGAATACTAACCAATTATCCTGTCATCCGCCTTTCGACCGATTGAGAAAATTTGGAAAGATCATTTTCCAAACGGCTTGACTAAACACGTACCAATCCCCGATACTTGATTAGGAATTTTCTAATCATTTGAGATGTACAAGCGTTGACATGGCTGAAAGGGTTTGCGATGACGGTTTCATTGTTCTTTCGCTCTTTATTCTTCAAGCTTCTTTCTCTTTCATTGATGGAGCGATATACACCAATACTGTCAAGTTTCTCCTTGACGCAAACCATATTTAATTAAATAAAAGCCCAACTGCTGATACAGTATGATAAAGTCCAAAGCCGATCATCCGAAATCAGAACCCGTTTCATCCTCCATTGCCGAGAAAATAATCGTCTAAAACTGTTGGAAAAATTGGGTAAAAACGGAGGATGATATAACACTAAAAGAAATTGTTGTACTCCAAAACTTTCAAGGCTCATAAGATTTCTTTTAGACGATTATTTCTACCCTCCCAATATCAATTGGCGATTGCAACAAGTATGCGAAATAATGCCTTCAGGATACAATGAAAGCCCTACAACAGAAAATTGGATTCAAGGTTTGCATCCTTGACCCAATCAAGAACACACTAGAAAAATTTCTGATGATGCTTTAGAAAGAGAAAACAAGTTGAATTGATTGTTGTGAAGAATGTGAGAATGCCTTCACTATTTATAGGGGGAGATTCATGCCTATTGGAGATGCCTCTTCACTTCCAAAAGACACATTAGGTGTCTATTGGGAATGGTTGTCTTTTATGAACCATCACACCTATTAAAGGTGTCTCTTCATCTCCAACTAACATCCATTGTGTTTATCCAACACAGAACACTTCCCCGTCATAGCAGCAAGCCAAAATAGAAACCATTTTATTTTCTAAGATATTGAAAATATCCAACAATCTCCCCCTATTTTCAATAACCAAAAACATGAAAATAGAACAAAACTTTAAATCGAGTGGTTTGCATCACACAAGTGATGCCCTACGTACTGCAGTGGGATCAAGCCAACGTAGTTCAAGCTAAATTGAGACTAAGCATCATCGTTGAAATCAACACATAAATGATAGGTATCTTTTGGATTTGAACCTTCACTTAGTGTAAGAAACTCAAAGCCTTATCGAGATTCTATGGTGAAACCCAGTCTTGAACCAAGTATCCCTTATGATAAAACCGGAGTCTCCACGCATATTGATTTCATAAATCATGTGTTCTGTAATAATCACGTTAATGGCCATGTGCTTATATCCTTGATTCATGAGTCTTCTTTAGAGAACGGTCTTCTTCTCTTAGGAAACGCACTGATTTCCATACTCATATAGGATCTCGAAGGTGTTTCTGCGATACACCTTTTACTAATCACGAGACTCATTAAGGATTTACATCCATCCTATTTTCTTGCAAACCCTGACACTAATTAGAAATGGGAAGTTTTATATTAGTGCTCCATAATCTACATCCATAACTTGTTGGTACCACATTGAACCTTGTTTATCTTTTTCAAAACATAGGTTGGGTTTTACTGCTTTATGGGAGATCAAACTTCTTTCACGAAGACCTTAGTCCCATTTCTTTATACTTCATTGATTTCCTTTGGGAGACTTTCCATAAATATGTCTGCCAAGTTTTTTCTCCGTTTCAATGGCTAAGCGCAATTACTCCTTTCTTGAGTAATTGACTTACTGAATTCAATGTGCAAGACTTGTATGTCTTGACCTTTCATTATAAGTCTTTGTTAGAGGCGTTATAGATCATAGCCTCCGATTCACAATTAATCAAGACCGCTTGAGATGGCTTCTTCCAAAAATGGGATCTCTACAAGTTAGGTTCTAAGCCATTCCTCCTCATTAATTGCATCCATTTATGCAATCAATTTTGACAACATTATTAAAAATGTTCCTATTTAATTTTACAAAATAATTGTAACTTCTCTAGTGATCCTAATTAACATTTCTTAGTTAATTCACAAGGAGTCATTATAGACTTGCATACACTAGAGGCATATATGATCTTTGTCGTATGCGTCAAAAATAATTTCACTTTCCTAAAGTATATGATAAGAAAGAGTTCGTATCCACAGAGAGGCGATTGTAGTTATTTCGTAATCAATTTCTTAAAGTAACTAATTGGGGGGATTTCTGAATTTTATGTAAGCAATAAAAGTAAATTAAACACAAACTAAATTGTAGAAAGTAATCAATGGAGAAAGATATTGGTCAAGGAATTCATCTTCAATCTTAGACATGTGCTTGCATATACGATTAGAATTACGATTTAATCTCTTGTGTTATCAAAAGCCTAGAGAATCGAGAGAGCAAGATAATCTATTAATTTCCTAAGTTCATCAACACACACATTAGAGCTGCGCATGTGAATTCTACCTAAAGAATAACCTAACGCCTTGCGCTAATCAAGTTCAATTCCTAGGAGCATTAAGTTTCAGAAATAGGCTAATCAATGCAATTGTCATGCGTTGCGCATAACAATTCGGACAATGGTCAAACTCTACATATGATTACGAGAGTGTATCACTACAAACCGTAAACATATCATGCTACTTGTATTCAGGGTTATCGCTCGATGAAAAACCCTAAAATAGCTATGGACTAAGATGCAAGTTCAATTAATTGGCCACTTAACTAATCAAACATCATAATCCTATCACAATACTTCAATCATGTGATCATAAAAACAGTAGATAATTGAACGATAATCAAGAGAGAAAACTAATACATAAAGCTAACACAAGTTTTAGAAATAGGAATACATCCTTAACCAATAGTGAATAAATTAGCTACTCAAAGCTATGGAGTTCATCACCAAAAATATAAGTTGAATAAAGAAGAAGATGAACAAAAGCAAACCCTAGTTGCGTAAACAAAAGCGGCTCTCCAAAGTTCCAAGAATAAGATATGATATCCCAAGTTGTAGAAGACTTTCCCTTTTATAGCTTTTCTCCAACTTCTAAAATTAGGTCTAGTCTTCAAAGTCCATTAGATGAAAATCCACCAAGCCCATAAGAGAGAGAAACCCATGTAGAAAATAAGTCCAAAATACGTCGCTGGAAAAGCTGGTATTGTGGTCGGAAATCGGTTCGGAGAAGTGGCGGAAATCGGTTCGGCAAAGCCGGCAAAGTCCTTGGTCACCGGTCAACGGGTCAACTCGGTCGGGTCAACTCGGTCAGACCCGAGTCATATGAATCAGAGGCTGAGTGAGTTGAATCAAAGTCTAACTCAGCCTGACTGGTTTTGGCCAAAGCCATTTTACACAGGCCTGTACTTGTGATGCACCATCCTTGTGCATCCATCCATCATGGCCATGTATCCTTCATACCGCAACTCCATTTCTGCGGCTCTCACATTCCCTTTGCATCACATTTGCAACTCAAGCAAACCATCTAGCAGCATAACCACCAGTTCCATCTCACTGCCTTAACCTCAGTGCTAGCTTCACAAATTCCATCTCCATCATTTTCCTTCTCTCCGTGTATAACACAGCACAACCAGACTCCCTAACATTCATCTACTTGAGCAACACCATCACCTGCACTTCCACTCTACATCTTCAATCCCAGCTGCTACTTTGAATACCAGCTCAGGCCACCACCAACAGAAGCAACATCCTCAACCAAAGTATTTCATACAGTTCGATCTATTGTTCCGCCGGCTTCTCTGCAAACAACATACCAAAGACCAGTTTGCGGCCTCAACTCCACTCGCCAATTCCATCTCGTATCTGTACCACCAGTTTCATTCTCCACCAAAGAACACGAGACCACCTGCAATACTTGTAATATGCATCCGAGCCTACAACACACCTCACAGTCCACCTGCAAAATGCATTACAACTGCAAGAACAGCTCCCATATCTCTCCCTCGCTCTCATCGAAACCACAACTGCCAGCTACCACTAGCTCGGGCCATCACACACTCCCGTGCCAGCACCTACAATCCCCCTTTCTTTGCAACATGGCCTTCACTCAGTGATCCACCTGAGCCATTCTCCATAACCTGCTGCTTCAAAGCCATTCCAGCAAGCTCAGCTGCTAATTCAGCTATCTTTGTCATTGCCACTAACCTTGGCTAACACCAGCAACATATCTTAGCTCTAGCTTCTGTCATACGGCTTCCTTGTACCACCATCACCAGCAGTCACACAACCCAATCAAAGCTCAACCAAATCCACCAGAAGCTCAATCTTCAACATATTCACATCGAACCCTAATCTCAGAGCCCTCAACTCTCAAATTCTTCTACCAACAAAGACACAATCATCTCAACACCTAAGAGATCTTTGGGTTCAAAGTCAAATCTAGTAAATCCCATCTCAATTTCATGAATTTCTACTTGTTCAAACCCCAATTCGTTCCATAAACACCCTAACTTCTCAATTCTTCATCTCTTTCTGTCTAGATCCCCTTTCCTCCTCTGCATTTCTCTCATAACGAGATTAGAACTTGAAATCGATACAAACCCCTAAAATCCATTAAACCCATCTCTGCAACTTCAGTCACCATCTTTATTCTCCACTCAGCCATTAATTCAGTAACAGCAACTCATTTCTTCGACCTAATCTTCTCGGCAAAGCAAACTTTGTCTTAGTCTCACCATTAAACCCCTTCAATTCTTCCTTCTCGATCTCCATCTCCTCTGACTTTCAATTCCTCTCTTCTTCTCTCTAATGGAGCCGCCATGGCTTCTCCAGACAATGAAGATGGGATAAAGAGAAAATGATTTCTCTGATTCTTAGGTCATGTGTAGGAAATGAAGGGGATATAACCACCCAAATAAAGTGGATAAAGGGTACCCAAAAATGACTATAAGCACCCACTCATTATTAAGTGCCACCAAGGTTCTTTGCCCATGCTTCTCTAAACTAAGCTGTGGTGGTCGTCTCCTATCGCAGGTTAGGCTCGGCTCCCAATAATGTTTGCCTCCTTTCTGCGTGCCTTAGTCTGGTTCCAAGTACTACTTGCTAGTGAATTGATCTTTTTGCCCTTAACGCTCCATATGAATGATTTCTCCTTCTTTTGTTCTGAATGACTCCATTGCACCTGATAAACTCAAAACACACATAAGAGATGCAATTCCCAAGGAAAATAGCAAAGAAAGCATAAATACTAGATATAAAATTAGGTGCTTTACAACACCTATCAATAGACAATGTCTATTTAACATTTTACATTATGTAATGCAAATGTTCATTATTTATGCATCGGTAATATCGTAACATCTCATCGTTGGATATTTGGTCGCGTGCCCAATCTTCCAATACGTTACATATTCACCGGTAATATGTACAACTATAACTTTTGGCGCCTAAGTTATCCAATTCTCATAGTCACCCATTTATGTGAAATGTCTCGGAGTCTCTGAACCCCCACATTTGGAGTGTATTAATCTCCGTAGGCTAGACCTTAGTCTTCTCCCCCCACATTTCAGGAATATGCCCATATTCATGAAATCTCTGGTTGTGAACTCGAATGCACATCTTGACACAAGATCTTACCAGTGGGTTTGACATTTAAGTCTTCCTTAATCGTAAGCAATCATCCAACGGAGACCCCCACAGTTTACAAGACTGTCCCAGAATGCTTAACACTTAACGGGAATCAACAGTCCCGTAGTACACATGACGACTAATCTGTTACATTTCAAATTTTGACATAAAATTTCCGATCAACATTTAGATCCATGTCCATGTTTGAAATCATACATCTCAATTAGTCTGCGCCACCAGAAATTATATAGACATTCCGTGGACCACTGTCAATCAGGCCAAAAACTGTATTCATACTGTCATGTACAAGTGGCCTTTCAAGTTTTGGTAAGGAATGTCTCGAACAAAACATGGTTTATGCGAATCTTACCAAACCGAATATTCATTTTCCCTGAAAACAAACATTCCAATTAAACTTCCCTTTGACCCTACTGATTTTAAAATGAAGGAAAAATCTAATTTGAATCCCTTATCCACCCACATGCATTTGATGACCGTCTTCAAACATGATGAAGCACTCCTTCTCTAACGGAAGAGTGTTCTCTTCTCTTGCAACATAAATCTGGCACCCAAGTCCAGAAATTTCAGAGAAAGTGGGTCTCAACATTTCTAATTTCCGATAAAAGGAAATCCTGTTAAAGTAGAGAGACATTTCTTTTTATACACAAACGCTAGGGTTAGAGATCAATTGCGGTTTTTATTCTTTTTCCAGTAATAACTGCGTCATTCAGTGATGCGTCTTCACCATTAAGAGAATGGTGACAGTTCACAGAGAAGGAAACCTTTCGCCAGAATATGCCGTTACACAAAACCGATTGTACAAACCAAAACTTATTGTGGTCATGTTTAAAATGAACCGACACATTAAGTAGACACCTTTTTTTGCTGAAGCGATTTAGGTTTGCATGGCATCTCAAGGATTTGAACAATCCAGATGTGTAGAACTTGTATCTACACACCAATCTTGAAGTTTCTAAATCTTAGATGCAAACACAATGAAACGGCACTAAACTTTAAAATGTATATAACAACATATAAAATTTCCAAGAGGAGATTGGAAACATGGTTGATACATGAATCACAGGCCATTGATATGCATCCAACTTATCATTCACAAGAGCAGTTATCGTGATCAGCCACTTGAAACGGCAATAGTTCTCAGGATGCTAATAAACTTACGAAGATATTATCCTACTTTTTCATTCAACAGCATGGGAGATGCATGGCATATCATCCAAACTCATATGCGACAGCAATTTACACATGCACGGTATCAAAGTTTCTTATGATCAGTATATAAATTAAAAGAATACTAACCAATTATCCTGTCATCCGCCTTTCGACCGATTGGAGAAAATTTGGAAAGATCATTTTCCAAACAGCTTGACTAGAAGCACGTACCAATCCCCCGATACTTGATTAGGAATTTTCTAATCATTTGAGATGTACAGCGTTGACATGGCTGAAAGGGTTTGCGATGACGGTTTCATTGTTCTTTCGCTCTTTATTCTTCAAGCTTCTTTCTCTTTCATTGATGGAGCGATATACACCAATACTGTCAAGTTTCTCCTTGACGCAAACCATATTTAATTAAATAAAAGCCCAACTGCTGATACAGTATGATAAAGTCCAAAGCCGATCATCCGAAATCAGAACCCGTTTCATCCTCCATTGCCGAGAAAATAATCGTCTAAAACTGTTGGAAAAATTGGGTAAAAACGGAGGATGATATAACACTAAAAGAAATTGTTGTACTCCAAAACTTTCAAGGCTCATAAGATTTCTTTTAGACGATTATTTCTACCCTCCCAATATCAATTGGCGATTGCAACAGGTATGCAAAATAATGCCTTCAGGATACAATGAAAGCCCTACAACAGAAAATTGGATTCAAGGTTTGCATCCCTTGACCCAATCAAAAACACACTAGAAAAATTTCTGATGATGCTTTAGAAAGAGAGAAAACAAGTTGAATTGATTGTTGTGAAGAATGGGAGAATGCCTTCACTATTTATAGGGAGATTCATGCCTATTGGAGATGCCTCTTCACTTCCAAAAGACACATTAGGTGTCTATTGGGAATGGTTGTCTTTTATGAACCATCACACCTATTAAAGGTGTCTCTTCATCTCCAACTAACATCCATTGTGTTTATCCAACACAGAACACTTCCCCGTCATAGCGGCAAGCCAAAATAGAAACCATTTTATTTTCTAAGATATTGAAAATATCCAACAGTGTGATGGTGGCAGGAATGATGATGAGTTCTCGCTGGGTTTTATTCGCTGTTAGCTGGATTGGTTGGCAAAGTTTGATAATGGAAGAGTGAATGAAGGAAGAGATGGTGTTGTTGATTACCTAATGAAGCTGCGAGGACGAGTATGGAGATGGTGGTTCTCATCATCGGTGATGAAGATGGGGGATTGGAAATGATCTCTGTTGGTTTTGGCAGTAGGATTCGAAGAGAAGCAGAACAGGTTGAGTTTTACGAGATCTTTGCTCAGCTTGAGAAAACACGATGGAGCTCTAAACAGAGACTTGCCGGAGTTGGAGTTTGAGAAGCAGTGAAGTTTCGAAGTTATAGGAGATGAGCTCGGGAATGGTTAGATGGTGTTGAATGGGTTTTAGCTCGAGGATGAAGATGTTGTTACTATGTCGTTGTAGGTAATGATGGCAGAGATTCTATTGTTCTATCGATGGAGTTGGGCAGTGATAATTGTGACGAGATATAGGCAGTTGAGCTCGAGTAATGCTAGTGAAGAGTAGAAGCTCGTAATGGTGATGTTGGAGCTGATGGCAGGGAGTTAAGATACATATTTATACAAAGTCTTCCTTGAACTACAAGGTAAGATAGTTTCCAAACTTAAACCAATTTCCTAAGATACAAAGACTTGGTTAACAAGAGAAACGTGTGTTATTTCACACACGTATTATATGCCTTAACACCCTCCCGCAAGCGTAACGGGTGATCTTGCACCGTTAGCTTGAATCTTAAGAGAGAAAACCGATCCTTAGACAAAGGTTTTGTGAAGATATCTGCGATTTGATCCTTAGAAGATACAAACCTGACATCAAGAAGCTTCAAGGCAACTTGATCACGAACAAAATGATAATCAATCTCAATGTGTTTCGTTCTCGCATGAAATATAGGATTAACAGTAAGATAAGTTGCACCAAGGTTGTCACACCATAGAACCGGAGGTGATTGAGTAGAAACACGAAGTTCCGAGAGAAGTGATTGAATCCACATAATTTCAGCAGTAGCAATAGCAAGACCTCTATATTCTGCTTCAGTGCTAGAACGTGACACTGTTTTCTGTTTACGAGCACTCCAAGAGATAATATTACCACCTAAAAATACACAATAACCACTGGTTGAACGTCGATCTTCAAGAGAGCCAGCCCAATCTGAGTCAGTATATGCACTGAAAGATAACTGTAGAGAAGGAGATGGTCGAAGAAGTATACCAAAAGTAGACGTTTCTTTAAGATAACGAAGTATGCGCTTTACTAAGCCCCAGTGAAACACAGTAGGTGCATGCATAAATTGACAAACCTTATTAACAGCATACGCCAAATCCGGACGAGTAAAAGTCAAATACTGTAAGGCTCCAACAATACTACGATATTCAGTAGCATCAGTTAATAAAGTACTGCGATCAGAAGATACGTCCCCAGAAGTACTAAGCGGTGTTTGAATAGGCTTAACACCATCCATTTTTGCACGAATAAGAAGATCATGAGCATACCTTTGCTGAGAAAGAAACAATCCTGAGGGCGTACGAACTGCTTCAATTCCAAGAAAATAGGACAAGAAGCCAAGATCTTTAATTGCGAATTCTTGTTGTAAACGATCAAGAATAGACTTAATACCAACAGAATTAGAACCTGTGACAATAATGTCATCCACATAGACTAGCAAATAAATAGTACCATGAGAACCGTTGTAAATGAACAAAGACGAGTCACACTTCGAAGTGACAAAACCAATTTGCAGCAAAAAGTACTAAGCCCTGTGATACCACGCACGGGAGCTTGTTTGAGACCATAAAAGAGAACGATGTAACTTGCAGGACATGAGTAGGAAATCGAGGATCCACATAGCCAGTGGGCTGTTTCATATATACTTCTTCTTGAAGCTCTCCATGTAAAAAGGCATTCGCGCATCAAGTTGGTGAATAGGCCAATTGGAAGATAAAGCCAATGTAAGGATAATACGTATAGTACGGTTTAACAAGGACTAAACGTTTGAGTAATCAATACCCTCTTGCTTGATTATAACCTTTTGCAACCAATCTTGACTTTCGACGTGCAATCGTACCATCGGGGATTACGTTTAATACGAAATACCCATTTGCATCAATAACATTCATAGAAGAATCATATGGTACTAACGACCACGTACCATTTCTAAGTAAAGCATTAATCTCATCATCGAAGACATACGCCATTTGGGATCTTTGTGAGCCCGTGAAATACAAGTGGGCTCAAGAAGAGAGTCACATACCAAAGCATATTTCGAATTTGGTTTAAAAACACCATCTTTGGCTCTTGTCACCATCGGATGAGTGACAACAGTAGAAGAAGGACCAGATGGATTAGCCGATGCACTGGATACGGAAGTTGCCGATGAAGCACTATCAGAGACGGGAGCTTGAGGCTGCGAGATGAGTGATTGGCGAAGAAGAATCGGTGGCGGTGGGTCAAATGATTAACAATTGAGACTGTCATTGTTGGGGGCTGTGGGACAGAAGGTGAATGCCTGTCGGGTGAAACTGACGCACGAATGATTGGAGGTGTCGACTGTGTCGGCTGAGGAAGAGTAGCATCAGCAGCTGAAGTGGATTGTCCAATGATTGGTGCTGTCGGTGATGGCGGCACTGGCGGCTGTGATGAAGATATAGCAGAGACAGGAGCAACGGACCGAGAGCGAGTAGATAAAGCCGGAGGTAAAGAAAAACTCAAGGGGGTAGGAATAGTTACCTGTGAAGGAGTCGACACCGGAGAAGGAGGTGATGTAGTGGCGAAAGGAAAAGTGGTCTCATCAAAAACAACATGACGACTAACATATACCCGTCCTGTAGGGATATGAAGACACTTGTAGCCTTTTTGAGATGGACTATAACCAATAAAAACACAAGGAGAAGAAAGTGACTCCATCTTATGAGACCGATATGGACGTAGATAAGGATAACACAAACAACCAAATACGCGAAGCAAAGTATAATCTGGTGGGAGACCAAAAAGAACCTCATACGGAGAAGAATTATTAATAGAAGTAGACGGAACACGGTTCATTAGAAAACAAGCGGTGTAAAAGAGTCATACCAATAGGAGGATGGAACAGAAGCCATACTAAGAATTGTAAGACCAGTTTCACGAATGTGACGATGACGTCGTTCCACTAAACCATTTTGTTCAGAAGTATGCGGACATGAAAATCGATGAAAAATACCAAGTTGCTGAAGGTGCGGAGTAAGTTTACGATACTCAAGTGCATTATCAGATTGAAAAATTTTGATTTTTCGATTAAAAAGATTTTCAACATGCTTTTGAAACAAAAAGAATATAGAAAATACATCGATTTACGAGACATAGGAAACATCCAAGTAAAACGACTAAAGGCATCAATAAATATGACATAATATTTGTATCCTTCATTAGACAAAATATGAGAAGGTCCCCAAACATCAGAGATAATTAAATCTAATGGATTCAAAAAAGTAGTTTTACTAGAATTAAAAGGTAATTTATGACTCCTTTGTTCATGACAAGAAGAACAAAACTTGAAAATCGACTGTGAAAGCGGAAGCGGCGAGAAACAACTTTACGCAGCGTGCGCATCATTGGATGTCCTAATCTAGAGTGCCAATCTTGTAAGGTAGCACGCTCCCCTATGTAGGCTTTAGAAGATTTAAACGAAGCATCGAGTTGATAGAGACCACCCCTCCTACTGCCGCGAAGAAGAACCTTCCCGGTACATCGATCCTTCACAAGACAAAAAGTTGGATGAAATTCAAATAAGACATTATTATCGGTGGTAAATCGAGAAGCAGAGACAATAGATTATGTGAAATCTTTGGTGCATGAAGAACATTACGAAGATGCAACTTACGGTTGGGAGTTCCCAAAAAGAAGATCCAACATTAGAAATTGGAATAGAAGAACCATTACCCATTTGAATTTGATCGGGACCGGTGTATTCATTGGAAAATTGAAGACGAAAGATCATTCGTTATATGATCCGTAGCACCACTATCGAGTCCATGGAGGAGTAGGCAACAAACCGAGTTTGAGCAAAGCATAAGCACGAGGAGCGAGAGGTTGGTGGCTGACGTCGAGGAGGACGAAAACTGCGATCAAAACGATTCCAGCAATCGTTAGCTTCATGATTCTTCCGTCCACATAACTGACAGGGTAGCCTAGTCTCTTGACGAGGATTGTTGGTCTGAGACGGAACTGGGCCAAGCAGAGAGCCTTGGTTTTGGTGGCGAGCTGGGCTTTGTAGAGAAGGTTGATTCTGGGCCGAAGGTGCACTGGACCGAAAAGAAGAACGAGATGAGTTTGGAGGCATTAACGAGCGAGGGCTGAGTCGATGTTGGCAACAGGCTGAGAATTCAGCAGCTTTGCTTGGTTTTCAATGCGAAGTTCAAACGTAAGGAGATAGGTGATGAAATCCTCTAGTTTCATAGCTCCCATGGAGGTTGTAAGAGAAGTAACAATGGCATCATATGCGGTATCCAAGCCAGCAAGGATGCAGTGACGTAACTCAGACGGAGTGACAATAGTATCAGCAGCAGCGAGACTGTCGACGATGTTGCGAGCTCGATCAATGTAATCTCTCATAGATAGAGATCCTTTCCTTAAAGCCCTAAGCTCACATTGCAAGTGATGAATATGCGCATCTGATTTTGAGGCAAAAAGAGATTCCAGGGAGGACCAAACAGCATGAGAACTTGTGAGACGATGAACTTGACGAAGAACAGCAGGGGTTAGCGAAGAGAAGATCCAGCCAAGAAGAATACGGTCTTGCTTAAGCCAAGGAGCATACGCTGGATTTGGGTCGTCACTATTGGGAAGAGTTGGAGATGGACACGGATTGGTGCCGGTAACGAAGCCGTCGAGTTCATAACCCTGGAGATATGGGAGAAACTGTGCACGCCATAGAGAATAATTTGTGTCATCAAGTTTGACAGTGATGATGTGATGAGGTTGCGAGAAAACGGAAGAAGCCATCATTGATTGAGATGAGTTGATGACAGTGGAAATAACAGAACTTGTAGAGTAACACAGGAAACGGGCGAGACGAGATGGATGGATTCTCTGTTCACTAGGAAGAACTCGAGAGGAAGATCATGGTTCAGTGGTAGCTACTGCGAGAATGAAGGTAAGAGAATGGATATTGACTTGCTGCCATGGATGTGATGGACAGGGGATGGCGATGGGGTTGTCTTTGTAGTTAACCGAGAGAGAGGAGTTGACGAGGAGGAATGTATACTGACTGAAGAGTGGACTGAGTAGTAGTCTCGGTTGAAAAGAAGTTAGGAAATCTAGGTGAAGCTACAGATGAGTTTCCTCACCGTATTGAAACTCAGGTGAGGTTACGGTGGAGTTTTCCATGCCGTAGCAAAACACAAGAGAACTTACGGTTTGAAGCCCCACCGTATATAAACACAGGAAAGAAAAGAGATGTCCGAGGGAAAGAAGGAAATGGCCTGTCAGTCCTGAGCCTCCGACAGTTTAATGACAAGAAAGAATATAGGCTGGAATTCTCAGCTTTGCACGCGGCCCACTTGGCTGTTTAACCACTTCTTTGCATGGCCAGACTTGGCCGTGATTTTGGAAGCTCGACAAGTTTTGGCAACCTACTTTACACGGGATTCGAGGCACGGGCGCGGCCACAACTTGTAGACTATTTAAAAGACTTCTTAACCTAAAAAATCAAATCTCGACATATCTCATATATATCTACGTCTCATGATACACTTTTTGTTCTTCATTCATATTCTAGGGTTTACCCCTTTAGGGGGAAACCGGGAAACAGTGTAAACATGAGAGGCTGAACTTTATTGATTAAGGATGAATTCAATTTTCTAGCGTGAAGCTTTATTATTATACAAGTTTGTTATGAGTTTTAATCATCTTATCGTTTGTTTTCACTACATCTAATGTTTATGAGTGATTCTTAGATTGATTTGGGATGCATACTAGATTAGTCTATTGATTGTTCTATTGCTAGTATTGAGTTAGGAGATAAGTAATCGTCGAATAATTCATACACAAGTAGAAATCGCGAGACCTTGTAGAGGGATTTTGTGGAGCAATTGCGAGTGAAGATAACACCAGCAAGTGGACCTTGAGCTAAGAGTTTAACTACTGGGATCGACCTAATTCACAAAGCCTAAAGCATTCGATTGGATTACACCTTGAGTGACCTACTACTTGGTGGTTCGGTTGAATATAATCTGATATTGGAGAGTGATACATGTGTATCTTCCTCTCCCCGGGAACTAGTGATCCTCAAGATGGATTGAGGATAGAATTGTAATTTAGGAGGGATTACTGATTTAAGGCAGTATTCCTATAGAAGGAAAATAGATTCCTAAGAGGTTTGGGAAACCTAACCAAAGTAAGGAAGTATACCTAGTGTTGATGGTGGTTTTTAGCTTAGGGTTAAAATCGTAAAATCCTAGTCGGACAGTGACGTCACATAATTTGAGTAATAATGTCCCCACTGAATGCATTTATTGAACCCTTTAATATGTCTGCGAGAAAATTACCAGGGTACCTAGGCCAAACCCTAATTCCCACACCACATGTGCCAATGGCATGCCGTGCCAGCCACATCTACCGCGCCAAGGCATGCCAACCATGCTAGCCGCACCACTGTGCTAATGGAAAACCATGTCAGCCACATCTACCAAGCCAAGGCATGCCAACCATGCTAGCCGCACCACTATGCCTATGGCAAAACATGCCATCCATATTTACCGCGCCAAGGCATGCCAACCATGCCAGCCGCACCACATGTGCCAATGGCATGCCGTGCCAGCCACATCTACCACGCCAAGGCATGCCAACCATGCTAGCCGCACCACTGTGCCAATGGCAAACCATGCCAGCCACATCTACCGCGCCAAGGCATGACAACCATGCCAGCCGCACTACTGTGACAATGGAAAACCATGCCAACCACACCTACCGCGCCAAGGCACGCCAATCATGCTAGCCAAGCCAACCGAACCTTGCCTTGGCCCTAACCATGTTAGCCGCACCATGCGCCAACGGCATGCCAAACCCTTGGCCCCACCATGCCAAGCCAACCGCACCTTGCCTTGGCCCCACCATGCCAAACCGTCCATGCCAAACCCTTGGCCCCGCATGTGCCAATGGCATGCCATCCACCTTGCCGCGCCATACCGTGTTGGCCTCTACATGCGGCTACCAAAAATAAAGGCCTGCAACAATCAACGGCCATCCTTCCATCTAAGATGCAAATCTTAGCCGTCCAAGGTCACCAACCAATGCATGGTAACCTTTGGCCCAACGCCAAAAACCCTAATTTTGGCCACGCCTAAACCGCGCCATGGCATGCCGTGCCACACACCTTACCGCGCCATACCGTGTTGGCCTTCCCCATGTGGCTACCAAAACAAAGGCCTACAACAATCAACGGCCACCCTTCCATCTAAGATGCAAATCTTAGCCGTCCAAGGTCACCAACCAACACATGGTAACCTTTGGCCCAACGCCAAAACCCTAGTTTTGGCCACGCAAAACCGCGCCAAGGCATGCCATGCTACATGTGCCAATGGCATGCCAACCACCTTGCCGCGCCATACCGTGCTGGCCTTCCCTATGCGGCTACCAAAACGAAGGCGTGCGACGATCAACGGCCACCCTTCCATCCTAGGTGCAAATCCTAGCCGTCCAAGGTTGCCAAACAACGCATGGTAACCTTTGACCCAAAAGACACTAGCTTCCCAAAACCTGCTAGCTTCCCAAAACACGCTAGCTTCTCCAAACACGCTAGCTTCCCAAAAACGCACAAAACATGCCACCGTCCCTCTTGAATTCTTCTTGAGTTTTACTTTCGGGCTGTTTTCACCGGTCGAACGAGCTCAAAACCTAAATATTCCCGCGAAAGGAGATAGGAAATTCTTTTCGTACAGAATGGAGGGGCAGACCATCAAAATCCGAGTCTATATGAGAATTCTACATCGATTCTAGTAAAGGGCGCTAATCAGGGTTTCAGCATACTAAACCCTAATTTAGAAAAAGCCGCAAGCGCTTCCCTTCCAAGACGCAAACTGCCAGTGGCTCCACTCCACGTTAAAAGCCATGCCGGCCATGCTTTCATGCCGCTGGCTACAAAACGAAGGGTTGCAACGATCAACGACCACCCTTCTGTCTAAGATACAGATCTTAGCCGTCCAACGTCACCAGCTAACGCATGGCCACTTTTGGCTCAACACCAAAATCCTAGCTTGGCCACGCCTAACCACGTTAAAATCATGACGGCCATGCTTTCATGCTGTTGGCTACCAAGCGAAGGGTTGCAATAATCAACGGGTACCTTTCCTCTTAAGATGCAAAATCTCGACCGTCGAAGGTCACCAGGCAAGTCTCCCAAGATCAACTTGCCAGACAACAACAAACGTACCACACGTTTTCCACAAAAACATTCGAGACATCAATGCATGTCACAAAATGGGGGATGCTCATTGGGTATTGGTTTGGCGGTTTACAACGTGCATCGTACACTACGCCCGTTATAAGAGAATTTCATAAGGATGAAGCAGTTAGTAAACACAGGGAGTAATGGTGAAACGTTTTATTTTATGGAACATCAATTCCAGGCGTTATCGGTTACCACCTCCTCCCATTTACTCACCCGTTTTCCATTTCTTAATGAGGCCAGAGTACGTTTCACTTCGACTTGTATAAATAGGCATTACATATTTCCACCGAACAAGAAGTTCAGGTCAGGAGCATACAACACTCAGAAAACATTGGCTAGCTTTCCATCTGTTAGCTTCCCACTTTATGATACAAGTCGTAAAACAACTACTCTTCCAGAATTAACTATTCTGGTCTCAACACTTTCTTCGCTTCCCTCCCCAAAACCAACCCTTCTCCTTCACTTTGTGACCGAAGCAAGTTTGGAAAGGCCATTTCTTGGTTTAGGCCGGATTTGTACAGATTGATCTCTTGAATCTAAAGTACTCCCTTGCAGTACATTGTTTAGGGTTTAAATTCGTTTCTCACCCACACATCCGAAATTACCAAAATCAGCAGAAACCGTTTTCACCCTCAAACAATTGGCGACCACAGTGGGAGATTGATATTTCGGTTAGAATGTCAATTTTCGACCATCGATATCATGCTTCGACCCAGACATCAAAATGGTAGAAGCAGGCAATCCGTTCAGGGATCGACGACTCAGTTACCAGACGAACCGATTATCAGTCTTGACACGGAAAGGGATGACTGGGGACTTCCACAATCACGGCGGTGCTTCCCATAAAACTTGGTGTTACACCCGGAAGGTTCCCTTTTCATCAGGAGACCTAAAAAACCGATTAAGTCTTACCTAGGCAAGATACATGGTTTGTTATTTCAAGTTTTCATGGGAATGATAAAACCGATAGCCATGTTATGTTTCACCCCATGTCATATACCAACACACGGTTCCACAGTTTTCCTGGGATGTTTGCGTCACTTGCAATCGTAACCAAGACAACGTCATTCCCAAAACAATCCATTCCAAAACAATTCATTCCAAAAGAATAATCCAAAACCCTTAAGGTAACATTTGTCTATCAACCCAAGAAATCCAGGAAATCAAACCATAAACCAGGCGCTTTGTTTGCCTTTCCAAAAAAAAAAAAAAAAGAAGAGTCACCTACCCATACGTGCCTACTTTGCATAATAATGATTACCCGTCATTATTCATGAGGTAGTCGATGTTACTACGGTGATTTCGAAGAGGAATTGTGTATGATGAAGTATTTCTACAAGTTTATGAAAGGCATACCCATGGATAGGGTTTACACCAGTTCAGAAGAAAAATATTTCTACAGATTTATGGAAGGCATACCTATGGATAGGGTTTGCACCAACACAAGAAAACAAGAGAACAAATTGAAAGAGAAACGTTGGAGTACATAGATGGAATATGCTTGCCCACTTTATTGCTACCACGCTACCGCTAACACCAGGACGTGATAACAAAGATACGAGATAAAAAAGGGGACCAACCCCTTTCATAAGCATAACACTTTTTGGAATTTGAATAAGGAAAGGATTTCCTGTTTGAGCTACGTATGGAAAGAGGCAACTGGGCCCGCAAGAACAAGTCCGTGCCACGTCAAGCCAGCGTCATGCCAAACCAACAGTCCGCACCATGCCCAGCCAATAGTCCGCGCCATACCAAATCCAAGCCAGCGCCCATGCCAAGCCAGCACCCATTCCAAGCTGATCCAGCGCTAACAACTCGCATCTTTCCAGTGCCAGCAGCTTGCATCCTTTCCAGCGCTAACATCTTGCACCCTTACAGCGCCATCTTCTCCGCTCCACAACCATCCAAAGCAGTGCCATCCTCACCCTTCGAAACAGCACCATGGCTCCAGCACTCCGTGATCAAAACTGCGCCATCTCTGCACGATACACCTACAATCACCAGAACCAGAGTCGCTTCCGCCACCCCAACGTTTCTTTAAGTATGACAGGTCCAACCGTCACCAGAGATGCTGCTACTCCACCATCAAGGCAAGATACTGGAAGAGCTGGAAGAAGCCGACCTCCTTTTACCCCTATTGATTTGATGGAAAGACAAAAGGTTCTCGTAAGGCTCAGACAGACGTGTTTATAACTCGGAAAGAGATACCTATTTCCTCAAGACACTGACGGAGCGGCCATCATAAGAGTCACGTCAACCCAAGAGGGAGCTGACAAGGAATACTTTTAACATCCGACGCAGGCACTTCAGCAGGATGTGCGTTTATAGATGAAGGGGCTCGCGTTGCTCTTGAATGCCTAGTAGGAGGGAATCAGCAATCCAATTTCATCACACGTAAAGATCAGGAATGACTTCTCCAAAATCAAGGCAAGGAAATCAGCAACCCTCCTGAATTCACAGAGACCCTCTTCCCGTAAGGAGATGCATGATTGCTGGAATCGTGCAGTCTATGATGAAACAGTTATGTGAGATTCTATATTTCTCCAAGGCATAGCGTCAAGACATATTTGCATCCCTCAACCATACTGCATCAGGAAAGCATCTGTTTCCATCCAGGGAAGCCGTTCCCAAACCCCAACCTCTCCTGGAAAGCACGATCAATAGATGGAACTGGGGACTCCTAACCACTGCTCACTTGAGGGATGTCGAGTTTGACAGAACGCTGAGTGACGCAGTCTCCGGCTTTAACATTGTAACATTCAAGGATCTGCGAGTTTCAAGGCGCCGTTTCGACGTTCTCTCCAGTGGCTCCGTTTCAACGTTCTCTGGCAGCGGCTCCGCTTCAACGTACTATGGCAGCGGCTCCGCTTCAACATTCTCTTCAGCAGCCGCTCCGCTTCAGCGTTATATCCATAAGCTGCTCCAGGATCCGAAGCAGCATTTGGTTCCTTAAGTTTCAACGTCCTCTCCAAGAGCCGAAGCCGCTTCAACACCACTCCTTCCTGCAATGGGTCGTGCCACCACACTCCCCATGTCAAGAATCATGATCGCAGCCAACCAATCTTCGTAGTCATCTCCACCTTTTGATCCATCCCGCCAAAACGCGTGACCATGGACAGTTTGCTCGCTTACGCATCCAGCCAATCCTTTTACTTCCACGGATGCCCATACAATTCTAGACAACCTACTTTGTTCCCATGACAATGTAGTCTCTTCTAATTACATCTGCTACCAAGAATTATCGCCGCTCATTTTTTTATACCAGCCAGAGCTTCACCGCAGCAGCAATCACTACAAAGGTAACCCGTACTCCTCCATATTTTAGTTTCACGTGGAAGAAGTAAATCACCAGTACGAACGCACGATGGTGATGTCTTTATCAGGGTAAACCAACTGACCATACAAGATGGAAACAAGTAAACCATACTTGGGGACTGAGGATCTACACAGAATCCTTTCACTGTCAAAGCTCAGAAGACACAGTCAACCAAAAGGCCATAACCACAGCAAGGTCATCTACTCTTTAAGGGTGTAGCGCAAGAATATCATCACCTCTCTATCTAGAAGATTCCTTCAACACTTTACGAGGCCGCGGCGGATCCCAAGCCTGCTCATAGGAAAACAACTTCAGAAACTAAAGAAAAATGCGATTGGGGACTGCTCATCGTACTCCATCCCGATGACCATCAAAGACTCATGAGATAACTCCAGAGACGCAGATGAAACATTTTCTTGAAGAAACAGAGGGAGCCACGATAAACAACATAACTCTCTCATTCCTTCCTCTTCGCTATCCAGAATATTTCGTCCATGTGCATCCCAGCGTCACATCCAGAAGAGTACAATAAGCTTGTATCAAATCCCGTGGACATGGATTCAAGGCGATGCGATGAAATTAGGCTACACATGGGGACTACCAGAATGAGACGCTTTCACTCCCCTAAACCTGGTTATTTTTGATTTCAACATCATCACTGCCGAAGTTTTACGAGCCGTGAGAATTTCTTAACATGAAGCCGTACATGTGCATCGAAAACTCCAAAAGCATGCCACAAAGATACATTTACATATTCGGCCATGCCATCGGATCTAATAGAAATATAACTGGGGACTTCTCACCGCATCCCACTCCATATGATAGTCCAAGATTCAGAAGATGGTTCGAAGGATGTCGCTTGGAACAAATCCCTTGAAGACTTGATAGCAGCACATCGGAAACGGAATGTCTCCCAACCTATCTATTTCATCCAGTGGTCCCTAAAGATTTCTACCATACAATCATCCACAACATATTAATCATCGCGAACAGAAGGTCCAGACACTGAACAACCTAAAATCAAGGATGGACCGACAACGCAACAACAATCTCCAAGATTAGCCCTGACATGACCGTTGCCGAGCATATATTTCATTCATCCATCCCAAGAATGCAGTGGAGTTTTGGTAAATTTTGGAATCCACTGGAGAGACAATGCAGACGAAAGCACAGATCCAGACGAGCAGCAAAAGAGGGACGATACCTCTTTTCATACGGACGGAGTTTCTAGAGTTTGAACAGAATGAAGATTCCTTCTTGCTCCATGAACGGGAATAGGTGACTTGGCGCGACTATGCCACCTCGCTCCTGAATTTTACTGTCGAGATGTTTCCACCTCCCGAACGAGCTCAAAACTTAAACATTCCCGCTGAGTGAGATAGGAAATTCTTTTCCGTTCAAGATGGAGGGGCGGACCGTCAAAATCCGAGTCCGTACGAGAATTATACAGCGATTCTAGTAAAGGGCGCTAATTAGGGTTTCGACATGCCAAACCCTAATTTAGACAAAGTTGCCATCATTCCACAGAACTGAAGACGGTCGTCATCCTTCCACGGAAATGAAGCCAGTCGTCATCCTTCCTAGGAACTCAAGATAGCTCCATTCCAAGCCGACCAATGCCGACGACTCCATTCCAAGCCAACCAATGCTAACGGCTCCATTCAGAGCCAGTACAATGCATACGGCTCCATTCTAAGACGACCCAATAATAAACGGCTCATTCTAAGCCGATCCAAAGCTAACAGATTCATTCCGAGCCAGTACAATGCCTATGGCACCATTCTAAGCCGACCAATGCTGACGGCTCCATTCCAAGCCGCACAAAACCTACGGCTCCTATTCCGAGCCGAGCAACACCAACAACTCGCCAAGCCAGCGTCATGACATTCCCTAACCCAGCCAAGATGATGCATAGCCAGACTAAGCCGACGATCTTCATCTCACCACTTCACGGTCTACACCACAAATAGAATATATGCAAGGCCGCCAAACACGGGATCATGAACTCTCCTTACCTCTCGAAAAGGTTAGTCGGACTTTCCTGACCATCTTGCATGATTTACGTTTCGATTGTGTCCTTGTCTGTCACCATCTTATGCTTACCTCGCAACAATGCCCCTGTTCCGAGCTAAGCAGGGGACTTAATGTTGATGGTGGTTTTTAGCTTAGGGTTAAAATCGTAAAACCCTAGTCGTACAGTGACGTCACAGAATTTGAGTAATAATGTCTCCACTGAATGCATTTATTGAACCCTTTAATATGTCTACGATAAAATTACCAGGGTACCTTTTTTTAATACTTATTAGGGTTTCGATAGGCCAAACCTTAATTCCCACACCACATGTGCCAATGGAATGCCGTGCCAGCCACATCTACCGCGCTAGGGCATGCTAGCCGCACCACTGTGCCAAAGGCAAACCATGCCAGCCACATCTACCGCGCCAAGGCATGCTAGCCACACCATTGTGCCAATGGCAAACCATGCCAGCCACATCTATCGCGCCAAGACATGCCAACCATGCCATCCGCACCACATGTGCCAATGGCATGCCATGCCAGCCACATCTACCGCGCCAAGGCATGCCAACCATGCTAGCCACACCATTGTGCCAATGGCAAACCATGCCAGCCACATCTACCGCGCCAAGGCATGACAACCATGCCATCCGCACCACTGTGCCAATGGAAAACCATCCCAACCACACTTACCGCGCCAAGGCATGCCAATCATGCTAGCCAAGCCAACTGCACCTTGCCTTGGCCCTAACCATGCTAGCCGCACCATGCGCCAACGGCATGCCAAACCCTTGGCCCCACCATGCCAAGCCAACCGCACCTTGGGTTGGTCCCACCATGCCTAACCGTCCATGCCAAACCTGTAGTTGCAGGATTTCCTACACTACACCCCTCATTAGATTCAACACAATTAATCCATTTGAATATGAATAACTATGAATTTGATTGATTATTTTCTTGAAGTGTTTACAAAGAAAGATAGAAAGAGCCAAAGAAATTACAATCACTCTTAACTTTCTCTCTCCTAATGACTTGCTTAACAATTCAAAGAGAACCCCTTCACAACAGATTTACTCAACCATTTATATAGGGTATTACATAGTGGATGACAGCTAAGCTGTCCTTTATTTTCGGGAATAACTCGCTGAAGTATCGCAAGTGTATAAGTGTTCGTCTTCGCGACACTCCTAAATCTCGCCAAATCTTCACACTTTTCTCATGTTCGATTGTCGTCATCCATTGCGTCATTTATATTATTTCCTGCGACACCTTCGCAATCTTTGTCGTTTATTGATCTCGCAAAGTATTGATGTCGCGATATTCTGATCCTACATCTTGCCTCTTCTCATGTCTTCTCTGCGAAGGAGAGAATGTCATGAGAATTATCATTTTGAAATGTCGCCACCGTTTATTTTCTATCCATTTTTTTACCGACAAGATTCCGTGAATTTAGGAATGGTTGTTTACACGTATCCAAAATTTTACTTTTTACCGGCTCATCCGGTTACTCCTCTCCCATCTATTTAAAGAGGATTTCCCTTTGAAAATTCTTCTCTTCTTTTACTTCATCTTCTTTATTGTCTGCAACTTTTCTCTGCCGTTTTCCTCCATCGTCTTCTTCATCGTCTTCCTGCTATAATTCTTCTGCTACTGTTTCTATGGCATCAAGGTCTGTTGATTTTACTAATTTTGATTATTTCATGATTGATCTCTCTTATTGTAGTCTTTTATTTGGATATTACTCTTCTTTTAATGTTTCTCCTACCATTTTTATTTCAGCAAGAACAAGTCCAGCACCAAATTCACCGTTACGAACCCTAACATTTCTTCAGTTCACAATCGAAATCCTTTGCTTCTAAAAGGCAGCCTGCGAGTAGCAAGGTACTTAAGAAACATTTACTCTTTTAATAACAATATTGTTGCCTCTGTTTCTTATTTAACTTGTAATTCGCAGGATGACAAAAATGGTGGTAGATCTCCCAAGAGGTCTCGCCATTCTAAACCAGTTGCACCTCGTGTTTCCTTTCCTGGGTTTAAACTTATTACTTCTCCTATAGTGCCTTCGCAGGACAATCCTCCCTCTGAGCGATTGTTTCATGAGAATAAACCAACTCCTTCTTCTCAAGATAATCTGTCTCCTCCTGCGATATCCTCGCAGGACAAATCAATCCCTGAATTTTCCGTCGATGAAATTCTTCAAAATGAACCTTTCTCCACTTTTACTCTTAATACTTCTGTCTCGCCCCCACCTGTTAATCAGGTTTCTTCAACTGGCATTCTTATAACCAAGAATGATTCAACTTTTCCCTCCTCCTCCTCTGAGTCTATCCCTCTTACCAAAGAAAACTTAGAAGGGATAGATGTAGCTTTCAAAACTTTATCAGACGTCATGAATGATGCGAAGAAAACCTCCACTGATCCTATTGGGTCTAGTGTTTTTGAATCCCTGAGTAAATATTTTGGTTCTGACACATTGTCGCGAACATCTCTGGAGCAAGAAATTAAGGTCTTGAAAAATAGCCTTCTCAATATTTCGCTGGATCGCGACAATCTTCGCAAGAAGAACGAAGAATTAAAAGGTATATTTTTACCTTTTCTTTTTTTTTTTTTTTTTTTTTTTGTAAAACTCAAACCCTTGTTCGCCCTTCAAGCTTTAAACCAGAAACGAAAAATGGAGATATATCAGTTGGAATCTACTGTTGAAGAAGTTCGAGTTGATAAAGATGCTTGGATGGAGCAATATAACCAATTAGATAATCTTCATACATATGTTGTTGATCAAATAGATAATCTTTCTAAAGAAAATGCTTGATTTAGCTCGAAACACGATTCGTTAAGTAATGACTTATCTCGCCTCTCGTATTCTTTGACTAAATCTAATCTAGAGTTGGAAACTTTATCGAGATGAGAATGGAACTCTTTCTCAAGAGAAGCGAACTCTATTAAACAAGGTAGCAGTTTACTCGCAATGAATATGATATTTGTCAAAAATTATGTAAAGAGCAAGAACAATCCCTTCGCTTCTTTGAAGAGTCATCTTGCGAAGTTCTTTGCCGAGAAGGATAAACTCATTCAGGGTAGAATAACCTTAAGTGTAAAAGCAAACCAACTCAAAGATCAATGTTCCCAATTAGAAAAGTCCAATTCTTCCCTTGCCAAAGAAAATGCCATACTTGTTTCTAACGAAAAAAATTGGCGAGCTCGTCTGAAAGGATTAGTTGGAGATAATTTTGACAACGCCATGGATCAACTGGAGAATAGTTGTTCAGCTTTAACCCAGCATCTTATCTCGCAAAAGGAAAGTAGTCATAGAAGTTGACTGCCTCATCTATTCTTCCATTATCGGGCCTTCATATTTTTGTTTGTTATAATATTTTTTTGTTTTTATTTTTTGTTTCGCAGATTCTGAGAAAAATCTTCACTCCTCCATTACTGCTTTGAAATCCGACCACTCAAAAATTCGCAAGGAGAATAAAATTCTTGTTACTTCCCTTATGCATTCTCGTGACAGGGCAGAAAGAAGATTCGACTATATGTGTAATTTTAAAAATATAGAGAGTAAAAATCAGCAGAAAGCGCTCCTTCGTCAACTTCATCTTAAAGCTGAAGTTCTTGTGAATGATGTTTTACTCTCTAAATCTCTTGATCCTGTATCTGTTGCACCTCTGGAAGTAAGTGATGATGAAGTCCCTCATTCCCCTGATAGCGATTATGATTATGAAAGCTGCGAGGAAGTCACTAATGATGAAATTTCAATAAGAATCCGAATGAAGGAATTTCTAATGAAAATCCTCCAACTGGCGAAGATGAAGTTGATAAGATTGTTGAGGAACGTTTATCATCTCCTGTTGTTGAGAATGCCAATATAGATGTAGAAAATTAATCTACTCCTGTAATTTTATATCTTCCAGTCTCTTTTTCTGTATGACTTTTTACATGGGATGTTTTTTCAATTTCTGTTGAAGTACTCTTTTTGATTGGAAAGACCAAATCCCTTGATGAATCAACCCTTATCTTCTCTTTCTATCTCATTTTAGATTTGCAATTTTACTCTCGCAAGCGTGTTTGCTTACCTTTATTTATGTTGAAATTTTATCATTGCGACAAGACCGCAGGATATCTTCACAAATGAAGAAATCTATTGATCTTGTCTTATCATTGATTGTGTGGTCTTATTTTGCCTTCCTAATTAAAGGTCTTATTTCGCCACCCCTTGTTGCGACAAAATCGCAGGACGTCTTTATATTTTCATGTAATGACCCATTGATCTTGTCTTACCATTTCTTAAGTATTTTTGCCTCTGCAGGATATTTTATTTGCGACAATATGACAGGCTTAAATATTCTTGCGAATGTAAAATCCCATGACATTGCCGTCTTCGCGACGAAATCGCAGGACGTCTTTACATTTTCATGTAAAAACCCATTGATCTCGCCTTATCCTTGCGTCAGTATTATTGCCTCTACAGGATCATCGCACAAATATGACAAGCCTAAATTTCCTTGCGAAAATAAAGCCTCATGACATTTGCGTCTTTTGACACTTATCGGCTCCCCTAATGGAGGGTGCCGCCCTTATCTTCTCCCCTGGTTGCCCCTTCAAGGAGGCGTACATCGGCCATACAAGACTAGCTCCTCCCATCCGGTCTTAACAACAACAAAGTTGTTTTCGCATCCTCTTATCCCTTATACCTATATGGTTTATGGTTACGAGACCTGCACCCTAAGTGGAGTTTTCTTCGGGCCGAAAAGATATACCAAGACTTGCCAAGAATGGCCGAGACACTTCAAATGCCTCGGGCACTCTTGGCTCAACGTGTACCCCGGCGCCTTCAAAGATACATCGACTCCTTGGAAGAGATCCTCGGGCGTCCAACCAGGGTATAACCTTATATATATATAGTTGGAAATCCAAGGTATCTCTCCCGGATAGGCTTTCATGGGCCCCAAATCTCCATGACTCAGGTTCCAGGAGCGGTGTAACCTTTCCCCGAGCCATGTCAAGAGATACCCCCTTATATGACGTACTTTAGGTCTTACATTTGCCTCTTGCGAAATATCATTCGCGAACTAGGGTGTACGCCATAAAGGTTCGTCCCATTCACTCACTCATTCATTTTTGTTAATTCATTCAATCATTCATTTTATGTAATGTATTGCTTGCGAGACATTCGCACAATCTTTCTTTGTTTTATTCAACCTCGCAATCATTCTCGTCATAAAAAAACATTTCATCCAAATTCATTTCATTTCATCCATCTTTTATGGATAATACTTCTTGAGATACAACCTATTCCATGGTCTATCCAATCTTTGTCCTACATTTCTCCCTTCAGGATCCATTAATCTATATGCCCCTGTGCCAACTATTTTCTTAATGATATAAGGTCCATCCCATTTTCTTGCCAATTTGCCACCACTTTCACGCTGATATATTGGTGTCTCTCGCAGCACACAGATCTCGGTTGAAATTCACGTATCTTGACACGTTTGTTATATTCTCTGGCCAATCTTCGCTGATAATTCTCCATATGTTGTAGTGCTCTCTCTCTTTTTCTTCTAATTCATCTAATTTGATTAAAATGTTACCCAGACTTGAGATTTTTATCCCAAGCTTCTTTCTTTGTTGTTGGAATCATAACTCCACGTTGGGAGTACTGACTTCAACCCCATATGTTAAACAAAAAGGTGACATGCATGTAGCTTCTCTTCTAGTTGTATTATAAGCCCATACTGCATTGGGCACTTGTTCGCACCATCCTTTATTGTATCCCTCTAACTTCTTCTTTAATATGTCTGCAATTGTTTTATTTGTCGCCTCGGCCGGCCATTAGCCTGCGGATATAGAGGAGTTGATTTTCCACATCGTATCTGAAATGCATTAAGCAGCAATTCTATATTTTGTCCTTCAAACTGTTTTCCATTATCAGATACCAACTGTGCTGGAATCCCAAATCTGCATATAATGTTCTCAAATATGAAAGTAAAAACATCTTTATCGCGAATATGTTGTACCGCTTTCACCTCTGCCCATTTTGTGAAATAATCAGTAGCGACAATTAGATATCTTCTCTGTCCTGTTCCTGGTAGGAATGGTCCCACAATATCTAAGCCCCATTTTCCAAAAGGCCACTTGTTGAAGAATTTAATGGCGCTCCCGGTGCATGTATCTTCTTCCCATGTCTTTGGCAATCTTCGCAACGCCTTGATATTTGTTTCGCGTCCTCATGCATATACGGCCAGTAATAGCCCTGCATTTTTGCTTTATGTGCTAAAGATCTTCCACCACTATGATTACCAGCATCCCCGATATGCAACATCTTCAATATGGTTTCTCCTTCCTTCCTTGTTACACATCTGAATGAAGGTCCATTAAAAGATCGTCGGTATAGTACTCCCTCTCTTAATTCATAATTTGTTGCACGGCTTTTTAATTTGTGTGCCTCTAATCTATTTCTTGGTGTTTCTCCTTTCATCAGGTATGCATGAAGTTCTGTTCTCCAATCTTCTTCACAAAGTGTTTGTGTTCCATCTTCTATTAGCATTATATCTCGTTTCTGCTTCTTCTTCTTTATTAATTGAGGGTGTTAAAAGTGTTTGTATTTTTATATTTCTCATGATCGGATCTGTCATCATACTTGATATAAAGGCAAAAGCATCTCATGAGTCTATTGTTTCTCCTTGATATATGTCTCCATTTTATTTTGGTATCTGCAGACCGATGACTCGTCAACAAGTTTCTTGTACTTTTGCAAAGATAATTCATTTGTAGTATATTCCTCTTTTATTTGGCGAATAGACAATTGCGAATCATTGGTAATCCTCACATTTTCCAATTTCATTTCTATTGCGAATCGCAAAGCATGTATTATAGCTTCATATTCTGTTTCATTATTGGTTGACGCCAACTCTAACCTTGAAAGAAAAAGCAATTTTATTGCCTTATGGTAATATCAGAACAATTCCAATCCCATTACCTTCTCCATTTGATGACCCATCTACTAATATTTCCCATCTATTTGGCTCAGTTAACAAGTCTTTTGGATTTCCATGTTCTTCTTCTACGTCCATCATTTCTTCTCTTTGGTTCATCCTCTTCCAAAGGAAATTCTGCTATAAAGTCTGCGACCACTTGTGATTTTGGTGAAGATAATATTTCGTATTTGAGTTTGCAATGACTTATTTGGGCATTCCATCTTTCAACTCTTCCCGATCTTTTGAATTTTTCATTGCGATTCGATTGGTATTTTTGTCACTACCTTAACAATGTGTGCTTGAAAGTATATGCGAAGTTTAAATGTTGCGTAAACTAATGCCAAGATTAGTTTTTCAATTTTGAGTAATTCCTTTCTGCGGCTTTGAAAGTTTTCTTGATGTAATAGATTGGCTTCTCTACCCTCGCGTCCACTCGCAGCAATATCGCACTTAATGCATGCGAGGTCGTCGCAAGATAGATCAATAATTCTTCTCCACGGTTACGCTTTTTGTAAAATTGATATATCCATTAAATGCTCCTTTATTCCTTGTAAAGCTTTCTCACACTCGTCTGTCCATCTAAACTTTGATCCCTTTTTGAGAATGTTGAAAAAGTGCTTGCATTTATCAGATGATCGCGAGATAAACCTTCCTAGCGAAGCTAGTAACCCATTCAACTTCGAACATCTTTCACCTGTCGCGGTGTTGGCATATCGCGAATTGCTTGTACTTTCTCTGGGTCGACTTGGATTCCCTCTTTTGATACGATGTAACCTAAAAAAAAAATCCCGATGCAACTCCAAAGGTGCATTTTTATGGATTTACTTTGATGTTGAAATGTCTCATTTGTTCAAAAATTTCTTTCAGATCTTGTATGTGGTCTTTTGCTTTCTTACTTTTTATTAACATATCATCTACATACACCTCTAATGTTTTGTGTATCCATCTCACGAACACCTTTTCCACCATTCTTTGGTATGTTGCTCCGGCATTTCGCAAACCAAACGGCATTTTTGTATAACAGTATAATCCTCTTGGAGCAAAGAAAGCAGTATGTTCTTGATCTTCTTCGGCGAGAGGAATTTGATTGTAACCTTTATATCCATCAAGAGATGATATCCTTTCATTTCCTGCCGTCATGACTTCAACCAATTGTGGAATATCAGTAACAGGAAACTATCTTTTGGACAAGCTTTGTTTAGATCGGTAAAATCTATACAAATTCTTATCCCTTTTTTCTTCTTTGGGACTATAACCATATTTGCTATCCATTCGGGATATTTTGCTTGTCTAATGATTCTGCATCTAGCATTTTCGCAATTCTTCTTATATTTGAGGATGATATTTGTTGCGATCTTTCTAATTCTTTGTTTGAATGGTCTTACATTTGTCAATTTCCAATTTATGACAAGCCACATATGGATCTATACCAGGCATTTCATCCATATCCCACGCGAAAATATCTTTATAATCTCGCAGCAAATCAATAGTTCTTCTTTCTTCATCTACTTCCATTTTAGTTCCAATTTTTAACATCTTGGGTTCTTCTTCGGTTCCAACATTCACTTCTTTTGTTTGTTCTCACTGCGATATAACTAGCTTTCGGTTCTCCCATAGGGGTTAGTCCTTTCATTTCCTTATCCTGCGAGATTGCGCCAGGTATCCCTTTTCCTTCTTTTGCTCTGACCATGTAAATTTTAAACTCTTCTTCTTTCTTAGCTGCTTTTACCATCTTCTTGCGATCTCTTCGTTTCTTCACTTGTTTATCATAATACTTCACTTCGATTTGATGATATATTCTTCCTTTATCAATATCCTCCGATTTCACCAATTCCAGTCGGCATAGGAAATTTAATACAACGATGAAACGTTGACGCTACTGGCTTTAATTGCATGTACCCATGGTCTCCCTAACAATACATTATACGGCGATTCCATATCCACTATACTCAATGTCACCTGTGTTTCAATTTCTCCAAGCAGAATTCGTAATTTTATCTCTCCTTTAGGTTTTGTTATGGATTTACCAAAACCATGGATATAATATGCCGGGGAAATCATTTCTTCATCTTTATATCCTAATTTTTTATAAGTATGGTAAAACATGATACTCACCAAACTCCTGTATCCACCAAGGTTCTATTTACTGCCCATTCTTCATTTGCTTTTGCCGATTCTTCTCCATTTTTGCATGCATTTATTGTGATCACTAACGGGGATGTATGACTCAAACCCTCTTTAGGTACCTCTGCTGCTTGTGAATGTTATTTTCTGCTTTTCCCACTCTTTCAAAGAAGATGTCTTCTCTCCATCTATAATCTTCTTCCCTTCAAAATCTCGTTTATGTATTCTTCCTCTAATATTTTCATGAAATTCATTAATCATTGCTTTTGTAATTGTACTGTACTCCGTATTTTCATCATATTCCTTGTTTTTTAACCTCTCTACTTCATCTAATTTAACATTTTTCTCTCTCATTTTCTTGATTCGGATAATTTTAGCTGCAATTTTTTATCTTCAATCCTGTTTCAGTCCCTGTTTCTAGCGCATATGTAGTTGCAGGATTTCCTACACTACACCCCTCATTAGATTCAACACAATTAATCCATTTGAATATGAATAACTATGAATTTGATTGATTATTTTCTTGAAGTGTTTACAAAGAAAGATAGAACAGAGCCAAAGAAATTACAATCACTCTTAACTTTCTCTCTCCTAATGACTTGCTTAACAATTCAAAGAGAACCCCCTTCACAACAGATTTATTCAACCCTTTATATAGGGTATTACATAGTGGATGACAGCTAAGTTGTCCTTTATTTTCGGGAATAACTCGCGAAGTATCGCAAGTGTATAAGTGTTCGTCTTCGCGACACTCCTAAATCTCACCAAATCTTCACACTTTTCTCATGTTCTGACTGTCGTCATCCATTGCGTCATTTATATTATTTCCTGCGACACCTTCGCAATCTTTGCTCGTTTATTGATCTCGCAAGGTATTGATGTCGCGATATTCTGATCCTACAAAACCCTTGGCCCCGCATGTGACAATGGCATGCCAAACACCTTGCCGCGACATACCGTGTTGGCCTCCCCATGCGGCTACCAAAAACAAAGGCCTGTAACAATCAACAGCCATCCTTCCATCTAAGATGCAAATCTTAGATGTCCAAGGTCACCAACCAACGCATGGTAACCTTTGGCCCAACGCCAAAACCCTAATTTTGGCCACGCCTAAACCGCGCCAAGGCATGCCGACCATGCCACATGTGCCAATGGCATTTTTTGCCAGACACCTTGCCGCGCCATACCGTGTTGGCCTTCCCCATGCGGCTACCAAAACAAAGGCCTGCAACAATCAACAGCCACCCTTTTATCTAAAATGCAAATCTTAGCCGTCCAAGGTCACCAACCAACGCATGGTAACCTTTGGCCCAACGCCAAAACCCTAGTTTTGGCCACGCAAAATCGCTCCAAGGCATGCCATGCTACATGTGCCAATGGCATGCCAACCACCTTGCCGCGTCATACCGTGCTGGCCTTCCCTATACGGCTACCAAAACGAAGGCGTGCGACGATCAACGGCTACCCATCCATCCTAAGTGCAAATCCTAGCCGTCCAAGGTTGCCAAACAACGCATGGTAACCTTTGGCCCAAAACTCGCTAGCTTCCCAAAACACGCTAGCTTCCCAAAAACGCACCAAACATGCCACCGTCCCTCTTGCATTCTTCATGAGTTTTACTTTCGGGCTGTTTTCACCTCTCGAAAGAGCACAAAACCTAAATATTCCCGCGTACGGAGATAGGAAATTCTTTTCGTATAGAATGGAGACCATCAAAATCCGATTCCGTATGAGAATTCTACATCGATTCTAGTAAAGGGCGCTAATCATGGTTTCAGCATACTAAACCCTAATTTAGAAAAAGCCGCAAGTGCTTCCCTTCCAAGCCGCACACTGCCAGTGGCTCCACTCCACGTTAAAAGCCATGCCGGCCATGCTTTCATGCCGCTGGCTACAAAACGAAGGGTTGCAACGATCAACGGCCACACTTCTGTCTAAGATGCAGATCTTAGCCGTCCAAGGTCACCAGCTAACGCATGGCCACTTTTGGATCAACACCAAAATCCTAGCTTGGCCACGCCTAACCACGTTAAAACCATGCCGGCCATGCTTTCATGTTGCTGCCTACCAAGCGAAGGGTTGCAATAATCAACGACTACCTTTCCTCTTAAGATGCAAAATCTCGACCGTCGAAGGTCACCACGCAAGTCTCCCAAGATCAACTTGCCAGACAACAACAAACGTACCACACGTTTTCCACAAAAACATTGGAGACATCAACGCATGTCACAAACTGGGGGATTCTCATTGGGTATTGGTTTGGCGGTTTACAACGTGCATCGTACACTATGCCCGTTATAAGAGAGTGTCATAAGGATGAAGCGGTTAGTAAACACAGTGAGTAATGGTGAAACGCTTTCTTTTATGGAACATCAATTCCAGGCGTTATCGGTTACCACCTCCTCCCATTTACTCACCCGTTTTCCATTTCTTAATAAGGCCAGAGTACGTTTCACTTCGACTTGTATAAATAGGCATTACATATTTCCACCGAACAAGAAGTTCAGGTCAGGAGCATACAACACTCAGAAAACATTGGCTAGGTTTCCATCTGTTAGCTTCCCACTTTCTGATACAAGTCGTAAAACAACTACTCTTCCAGAATCAACTATTCTGGTCTCAACACTTTCTTTGCTTCCCTCCCCAAAACCAACCCTTCTCCTTCACTTTGTGACCGAAGCAAGTCTGGAAAGGCCATTTCTTGGTTTAGGCCAGATTTGTATAGATTGATCTCTCGAATCTAAAGTACTCCCTTGCAGTACATTGTTTAGGGTTTAAATTCGTTTCTCACCCACACATCCGAAATTACCAAAATTAGCAGAAACCGTTTTCACCCTCAAACACCTAGATAAGGAAATACTTCCTAGACAAGGTAATATTCCTAGAAAGGGAAATATACCTAGAAAGGGAATTATTCCTAGATAAGGAAATAGATTCCTATAAGGTTTGGGAAACCTTTAAAGCTATAAATAGAGATGTTTAGCTCATAGCTAAGACATTTAGAGAGTGTGGTTTGACACTTAGAAAATGTGGTTTAACACACATACCTAGGGAGAAGTTTGTGAGGCAATTAATTATTGTAAAAGCAAGCTTAGCAAATTATTTTAAGGTTATTTACCTAGAGATATTGTGAGCGTAACAAAGAGAGAATTGTAATAGTTTTCTTGTTCATAATCTAGAGAAGATATTTTCTTCGAATCTGGTTTCTAGTGTGTTCTGTTTTCTAGTTTTCGTCTATTATTATTCTGAATTCCGCCTCTATAATGATAGTCACCAAGGTACAGAGATTCCTGTGGTTTATGGTATTCACTAGATCTCTCTACAAACAACTTGGTGATTTACTCGAAAAGCAAGAATACGTTAAAAGAACAAGAAAACCAAGGATGACAAAATCGGACGATGAGTCTAAGATTGATGAACCAAAAACTACCGACGAGAAGGTGGTTATGTTAGAAAAAGAGATGAAGACGATTCAAACTACCCTGGACGAGTTGGTTGCTTGTATTCATTCCAATACACCAAATCTGAAACTTGCAAAAAAAGACGAAATCTCCATCTTGGGGTTCGGAAGAAGAGGATGAGGAGGAGGAAGAGGAAAGCGAAGAGGAAGAAGAAATTAAGATTCCTAAAGGCACAAAATCAACAAAACCTCTGGGTAAGTTTATGAATCATGGTAAGAATCTAAAATTTGATTTTCATGTTGATATTCCACTTTATGATGGAAGTGTCGATGTAGAGAAATTGGATGATTGGATAGAGCGTCTAGAGACATACTTTTCTTTCTTTGAATATGGTTCGAAGGAGAAGATAGCTTTTGCGGCATTGAAGCTTTCAAAGTATGCTCTAATATGGTGGAAAGCTTATCGAAGACAATACCTAAGTAAGGGAGCATTTTCGTGGAAGGGATTAAAGGAAGTTGTGAGGAAACAATTTTATCTAGTTGGCTACCTTGAAGAGAGATGGTTCAAGTGGTACGACTTGAAGCAGTCCTACAACCAAGCAGTGCAAGAATATACTTCGGAATTTCAGAATCAAGCTATGGTTTTGGATTTAGACTTGGAATATTATGCTATTTATATGAAGTATGTTTCTGGGATTCATGAGTATTTACGGAAGGAGTTGAAGATGTTTTCGGTGGATACTATCTCCGAAGCAAGCATAAAATCTAATGCCATTGAAGGCAGGCTTAAGAAATCTGATGTTGAGGGAAACACGAAGGGGAAGTCTATAGATTTCGTCGCTAAAGAAGATGAAATGAGCAAAGAGGAAGGGAAGTCTAGCGACAAAGTTGGTTTAGTTTGCACTCATTGCGAACAAACAGGACATGTTATCGACAAGTGTTGGATGAAGTATCCTAATCTAAAACCAAAAGGGTTGCAAAATAGAGAAGCCAAGAAGGCAGCACTAATCACACAAGATCCAATAGAAGTCCAAGGACTAACGGAACCCAACTCAAATCTCTCTCTTATGGCAGGAACAAAAAAAGAACCTTTAAAAGATGACCTTAGGGAATGACTCTTCACAGTTAAGATGCAGGTTAAGACAACACTTATAGATGATGTTATTGACCCGGGAAGTCAGAAGAATTTACTTTCACATTCTTTGGTACAAAAATTGGGTTTGAAGACTTTCAAACATCCGAAACCCTATCCTTTAGGGTGGCTTCAAAAGGAAGGTGGGCTACAGGTTTCAAAACAATGTACATTTAAATTTGCTTTTGATGAGTCATATATTCATAAGGTTACATGCGATGTGGTTCCATTAGATGTTTGTCAGGTTGTAATTGGTAGTCCTTACTTGTGGGATCGAGATGCGATTTTACATAGGAGGAACTGATAGGTGTATGTTAGAGAATAGCTCGGCTGAACCCACCAAGCGTTGGTATGTCAAGTTTGGTTGTCATATTTTAGTGAACCAAAACTCATTTAAAGAGTCGCTTGATTATGTACTAGAGTCAACTTCGTATAAGTTATCTTGAAAGTATTAGTATATGAGACATTACAAGTATTACGAAGACTTGAAGAAGTGAATAAGTAAGGAGCTACAACGACGACATCATCCTTCCACTTGAGGTTAGTAATATTTGACTTGAACTGTTTCATTCCCTAACGTATCTTCCAAGTCGTGCATATTGAAAACATAAATGCGAAGCATGAATGATTACACTCTAGTTAGACATAGTATTAAGGAATACAATACGAAGTATAATGGTTATCTTTTGAACTTCGTATATAAGACATCGACATAATCGTTTGAATGCTATTGATTATGTATGGGTATAAGGTGGATATTTCATCCTAGGAAACAATATTTTACATTCGTTTAAAGAAAGTAAATTCATGAACTTGTTTTGTGGATCGAAAGGGAAATCGCTAGGCTTATTGGTATTGTTATTCATTGTATATCTTTTGAACTACCAATATGTGTGATTAGTATAACCGCTCATGACTTGTTTATGTTCTTGGTAAAACTATTCACAAGGCCTGACTTTTTTATTGGTATGACTTTTATTAGTGAAACCGATCATAAGTAATCACCTGAGATGGTATGATCGATTTAGTGTTATTGGGATGACCAACTCTAGGAAAAGGGGAACCGATCCTAGTAAGAGGTGGAACCGATCACAAGAGGGGAATCGATCCTTGTAAGAGGTGCAACACATTTCTAGATATTGGGAACCGATCCTATGAACATGTGCAATAAGTTTTTAGATATTGGGAACCGATCCTATGGACATGTGTAACAAATACAAGTTAGATACCATATATATGTGGGAACCGATCCTAGTACCTAGTCAACTGAATTTTTGGAAGGCTAGTGTGACTAAATCCAGTACTCACATGGACGTAGAACCGAAACTTGTTTTGGTAGACCGTGAAACCCATGTTTGGTGATTGAGTGTTCTTAATCAATCACATAGTTCTTGGAAGTCAGATGAACCAATTCTAAACTTGTTTGGAAGTGTGGAAAATCGATTCCAAGATTGTAAGTATGAAAGAGGACTTGCAATATAAAGATGTCGACATACTTTGAACATGTGCAGTAACGCTTATCTTTTATTGTTCAAAGATATTCCTTAATAGCTAAAGGAAAATCCCGGATCGAAAAATAATTAAGAATCTTTTAATTAAGGTTTATAATTTTATTTTTGGAAAATGAAAATTAGTAATGTGCATTTACTAATTGGAGATTTTCTAAAAGATTTTCGGTCAATGTTTGGACAAAGCATTTACAGGAATTATGGAAACCGAATTTGGAAAAATATTTCATATCTTGAGAATATTTTCGGTTTTGGAAATTCATTGGTGTCCAAACTTCCTTGGTCTATATATATCAAAGTTTTCATTTCGAGCAAACTAATCCTCAGAGCCAGCAAAACTACCTAGTTGTGTTGTTACTGGTGGAGCCGCCTATTCGGAGAGGAAAGTAACCTAATTAGGCGAAATCTCTTACGGCCGCTCGGTTTAAAGACTTCTTTTGGATTGAGAAGCTCTATTAGTACCTTTGGTGGGAAACTAGATAATTGCGGTTTATTATTAGTTTTGATTTGATTGACTAACGGTTGTTGAACTTTGATTGCACCTAGTTTGTTTATGCTTGAGAATCTTCTCTTCTGATATAAGATTCACTCAAATTAGATCGAAGTTTCGACGGGGATCTTTAGACTGTTTGTAGATCTAAAGACGTCTTGTGATAATCCATTGTTAACAGACTCCGTTCTGTGCGTGATTGATCACAAGAGATTCAAGTTGATTGTGTTTAGGTGTTTATTAAAGATCTAAGAAGATTTGAAGACAAAGAAGACTTTGAAGATTTCTGATTTGGGTTCATAATCTTTGGTGTGCACAATACTTGTTTCGGTTAAAGAGGATCCAACTATAATCGGTTTATCCTTATGGTAGATTGGATTGATTAGTTTAGTAGATCGGCATCAATACAATTCTTTGTGATTAAAAGTATTGATTGCAAAATCTTGACAATTACTTTGGTAGTTGTTATTAGATGGATTTAAGGACCCGACAAAGGAGTTTATTGGGATAAACGGAAGAGCCTTTTGTTGAACTCACATCACTTGGTTGAAAAGAGTTGTTACCAAACATATTTGTTGTTCCTTTACTGTTTGGAATATGAACCAAAGGAATTGTTCCAAGTACGTGACTTATTACAAGTTGGAGGCGTGGTAATACAGACGGAACTAGGTGAACTATAGGTTTAGTTGCTTAGTCTCAACTATACGAAGTTGGTTTGATTTTGTATAGCGGCTTAATCCTGAGAGTGTTCAATTCTGGACAAGGTCCCGGGGTTTTTCTGCATTTGCGGTTTCCTCGTTAACAAAATCTTGTTGTGTCTTTTAGTTTTCTATTTCCGCAATTATAATTGTTTTTATTATAATTAGAAGTAAAATACACAAACGTTAATTCTTATTTACTTGTTAGTAATCCTATTGTGTTTGGTTAAGTCCGAACCTTTTATCAAGTAAACATACTTCGTTGTTGTATTGTCTCGATCTTGTATCCATAGATGATCACACGAAGTGTGAACCGATTAGTTGTATTGTCTCGACTTGGTCTATAGACAATCACTTTCGGAGAAATGACTTATAGGTGGAAAAGTTTTAGATTGAGGTATATTTGGGTACCCTCGTCTTTTCAATTGGTATCAGAGAAGGCAAAAAAGAAAAGATATAACAATCTGGGTTTGGTGCGATCCAACCTATAAGAAATTGAATCTAATGGTCGATTCAGTTAACGTTATGCAAGAGTATGAATACTCAAAAGTTGAAGATGTTACCACTTTGTTAACTCATGATCCAGGAGTTGCGAAAACATCTATGTCGTTCTCTGATGGAAAAGAGGATGTTGATAAAGAGTTGATAAAACTCCTAATGCCTATAAAATCTATGTCTTCTAAAGTGATGATATTAAAGACAGAGTCAAATCTTCTTAAACATGAGATCATAGATAAAGACATTCAACTGAATAGTCTGGCCAAAGAGAATATTGATCTAACTATCAAACTAGAAGATCTTGGTAAATCTCTTATTCAAGAAAAATAGATATGCCCTATGACTCTGACTAATGATGTTGTTGTGATTTCTTCTGATGTTGAGGAAACTAAAAGTCATTGCTCGACTTTTACAGATTGTGATTAAACCGGTTTAGTCACATCTGAAACAGGTCAAGATGTTGGTATTTTTCCTAACTACATCAAGTCAGAAGAGGATAAGAAACCATCTTCTATATCTACTGATGATCAGACGATTCAAAGGAAACTTTGAACCGGTTCCGTGAACGCGATCTTAAGGAATACAACTTTCAGTCACTTGACAGGAAACATATACTTCTTCAACATACGGTGGTAAAAATATTGAAAGAATTTTTTTGTCTTAAAAAACTGAAAGACTATTCCTCAGTAGAAAGACAGATTGTGCCACTACCCGATAAGATCAACTCAAAAGATAAGGAAAGAGTTGATAATCTCTTCTGGAAGAAAGTTCCTCCTCACCCATATCGAAACAATTCTTGTTTTGATGAAGAACGATTCCAGAAGAAAGTGAAAGAGAGAATCTCTGCCAAAGGAAACAATCGGGAATTTACCATAATCGTTTCATATAATCATGATGATGTGCACCATAAGGAAATCCTTAGAATGAGAAAATCTTATGAAAATCTCACTGATAGAATTAAGAGAGATTTATCCATATCTGAAAATTCACACATTAGTGCATCTTCTCCACATGATCATATCTCGAGAGTTAGAAAAGATCATTATTCGGGGAGAAAATATTTTGGGCAGAAATTCCCAAGGAGAAACATGAACTATGTTTATGATGCTCGCTGTAAGCTAGAAAAAGCTTACCCCGATACAACTTAGTTGTATCAAAACTGTGCACTCTCATCCTCTTCCGTGCTCATTTATTGGATGGGAAAAGCACATAAAATCAAGGGCACAGGTTCATGGTAGCTTCTATTTTCATTAATAAGAGATATTTAGAGAATATCTTCCTTTCAAAAAAAGGAGAAGTTCGAAAATATGTCGTGAAATTTCGGAAACCCTGTTTTTCTAAAAAAACTAGATATACATATATTCTTATCAAAATAAGAAAAATCTTCTCTTAGGTATATTACCTTCCCTTAGTAAAACTTTGTGAAAGTATGGCTCATATAACTCGCAGTATTACAAGGAGAAATAAAAGGGAAGCACGAAAGGTGAGAAACTGTCAAGGTTTTGTCTCAAAACGAAGGATCAGGAAGATTGTCTCAAGAATCGGTTCTGATCCTAACTCTGATCAATCTCAAGAAGAGTCATGTCTTTTTGCTATCAATGATTCAGATCCTACCAAGTGGTTTCCCACAGATGGTATGAGTAATGTTATGCATGAGTTAGACGAGCTCATAGGAAATATTTTTACTTTGGTTCAAGATCAAGATGGACTAGAAGGTAAAATAAAAGAGACAAAACGTGAGCTAGCTAACTTGAAACTTCAAGTTGAAGAGCTCTAAAAACAGAAAGTGGTTGCAGACAAGTCTCTTGAGACATGCTTCAAAAGTTTGAACACTGAAGAAACCTCAGTGAACAACAAGAGAACCACTAGAGATTAAGTTATATGATGTAATAGTTAATCCAGAATAATAAACATCAATTTTTGATTTCTTTCAATGATTGTATTAGGTCTATTATGAATAAAACTATCTTATTATGAATAAAATTATTTGATTTATAATTTTTCTTGTGATAGTTTTGGTTTACATAGCCTGTGCTTGAATGTTTTATCTTATTGCTATGTATGTTTATGGGATGTTTGATTTAGGTTTTCATGACCTTAATATTCGATCTCATGTGTTGTGAACCCTTATGCTTTGGGTGACTTTTTGGTTTAGCAGGATTAAGTTCTAGCCCATGTTGGTAGGCTTTATCAAAGGATCATGAGGGGTTCTGATTGAAACAATATGTGAAAAAGTCACAATATGTTGAATCGTTTGGTTTAGCATAAAAGCATATGTGTTTCGGGGTTTCAACTTTTGCTTGCAATAGTTAAAACCGGTTTTCAACCTTTCTCTGGTAAAGGTTGGTTGTTGTTATTCTTTTTGTGTTGCATAAGGATGACATCATAATGATATTTCGGTATCAATTCTCCATGGAAAGAAGATGCAAACATATTGGAGAAGTGGATGCGAAATTTGAGGTAACGACTTTGTTAGTTAATAGTTTTCCTGTTTAAGAAAAGCCTGATTTTATTTGCGTATATTTATTGCTTTTGCTTAACAAAATTTTGGTACAATTGATGTTTTATTCCATTATTTGTGTATGGATGTGTGTGTGATTCAATTGTTTTCGGTTAAGAAAAACTATTGTTATCTTGCTTTATTGTTTGGTATCAATCGCTTACGCTTACAAAATTTCGGTGCAATTGCGGTGCTTTAATATCTATGTTGTTTCAATTGCTTCCGGTTGAGGTAAATAATTATGCAAGTTGATTTATTTGGTTTGTATGAATTGTTTATGGCTTAACGAAAGAAAAAGTTTTCGGGATGAATTGTTTAGTCCAATTCGATTCCGGATAAGAGAAACTAAGTTAATTCTGATCTTAGTTATACTTATCAAAGTGGAGGTTTCGGTTATTCAAGTCTAATCGAATGCCTTAACAAGAAATGCTAGTTAACTAACCTAGTACTTGTCTTGTTTAAAAGTGAAAGGTCTAAGTTATATGGATAATTAGAACCTGATGAGAAAAATAGAGTTATCTTTATTTTGGTCTTATCGAACAAGCGATTGTATATGTACAATCGGTTTAGCAAAGGAACTAAGGTGCTTAGTCGATTTTTGGTTTTCTAAACTATTAGGGAAAATTGCTTCGGGAAATTTTTTCCTTGGTAACATATCAAAACAAAATTACTTTGTATTTTCGGTTTTGATATTGGTTATCAAAAATGGTGTGTGGAACCCTCATGCTTAACTCTATAGGTTGCAAGTCTTGTGAGATTTGTAAGATCCTTTCGGTTTGTCCTTTATTTGCTCATATCTTTGTCATTTTGTGAGAAAAAGGGGGTAAAATATATGGAGTAAACAAGTGATACTAGTATTGATTTATATTGATTGGTATCACTAAGGGAAAGGACATTGGTGCTTAAACGTTTATCAAACGAAAGAGTAAAGCATAGACTAAGGGGGGGTAGCATATCATATTGATACTTGTAGTTATATGGAATACAAAGGGAATAACAAAGACATGCGGATTGATAAAATCTACCTATCTTACCTTTAGGGGGAGTATTAGCTTTGTTATTATAATGTCAACAACAACATTTATGGATTGAATGTATACATGTTATTATGTTGTTGAATTTAGGAATCAAGCGTATGTGTAATGAATTCTTGTAATTTGTTTATCCATATGATATAAGAGTTTTGTCACTAAAATTGACAAATCGGGAGATTGTTAGAGCATAGCTCGGTTGAACCCACCAAGCGTTGGTATGTCAAGTTTGGTTGTCATATTTTAGTGAACCAAAACTTATTTAAAGAGTCGCTTGATTATGTACTAGAGTCAACTTTGTATAGGTTAGATTGAAAGTATTAGGATATGAGACATTACAAGTATTACGAAGACTTGAAGAAGTGAATAAGTAAGGAGCTACAACAACGACATTATCCTTCCACTTGAGGTTAGTAATATTTGACTTGAACTGTTTCATTCCCTAACGTATCATTTAAGTCGTGCATATTTAAAACATAACTGCGAAGCATGAATGATTACACTCTAGTTATACGTAGTATTAAGGAATACAATACGAAGTATAACGCTTATCTTTTGAACTTCGTATATAAGACATTGACGTAATCGTTTGAATGCTATTGTGATTATGTATGGGTATATGGTGAAGATTTCATCCTAGGAAACAATGTTTTACATTCGTTTAAAGGAAGTAAATTCATGAACTTGTTTTGTAGATCGAAAGGGAAATCGCTAGGCTTATTGGTATTGTTATTCATTGCATATCTTTTGAACTACCAAAATGTGTGATTACTATAACCGCTCATGACATGTTTATGTTCTTGGTAAAACTATTCACAAGGCCTGACTTTTGTATTGGTATGCCTTTTATTAGAGAAACCGATCTTAAGTAATCACCTGAGATGGTATGATCGATTTAGTGTTATTGGTATGACCAACTCTAGGCAAAGGGGATCCGATCCTAGTAAGAGGTACAACAGATCACAAGAGGGGAATCGATCCTTGTAAGAGGTGCAACACGTTTCTAGATATTGGGAACCAATCCTAAGAACATGTGCAACACGTTTTTAGATATTGGAAACCGATCCTATGGAGATGTGCAACAAATACAAGTTAGATACCATATATATGTGGGAACCTATCCTAGTACCTAGTCAACCGAATTTTTGGAAACCTAGTGTGACTAAATCCAATACTCACATGGAGGTAGAACCGAAACTTATTTTGGTAGAACCGTGAAACCCATGTTTGGTGATTGAGTGTTCTTAATCAATCACATAGTTCTTGGAAGTCAGATGAACCAATTCTAAACTTGTTTGGAAGTGTGGAAAATCGATTCCAAGATTGTAAGTATGAAAGAGGACTTACAAAGTAAAGATGTCGACATACTTTGAACATGTGCAGTAACGTTTATCTTTTATTGTTCAAATATATTCCTTAATAGCTAAAGGAAAATTCTGGATCGAAAAATAATTGGGAATCTTTTAATTAAGGTTTATAATTTTATTTTTGGAAAATGAAAATTAGTAATGTGCATTTACTAGTTGGAGATTTTCTAAGAGATTTTCGGTCAATGTTTGGACAAAGCATTTCCAGGAATTATGGAAACCGAATTTGGAAAAATATTACATATCTTGAGAATATTTTCGGTTTTGGAAATTCCTTGGTGTCCAAACTTCCTTTGTCTATAAATATCAAAGTTTGCATTTCGAGCAAACTAATCCTTAGATCCAGCAAAACTACCTAGTTGTGTTGTTACTGGTGGAGTCGCCTATTCGGAGAGGAAAGTAACCTAATTAGGAGAAATCTCTTACGGTCGCTCGGTTTAAAGACTTCTTTGGGATTGAGAAGCTCTATTAGTATCGTTGGTGGGAAACTAGATAATTACGGTTTATTATTAGTTTTCGATTGATTTGATTGACTAACGGTTGTTGAACTTTGATTGCACCTAGTTTGTTTATGCTTCAGAATCTTCTCTTCTGATATATGATTCACTCAAACTAGATCGAAGTTTCGACGGGGATCTTTAGACTATTTGTAGATCTAAAGACATCTTGTGATAATCCATTGTTAACAGACTCCGTTTTGTGTGTGATTGATCACAAGAGATTCAAGTTGATTGTTTGCAGGTGTTTATTGAAGATCTAAGAAGATTTGAAGACAAATAAGACTTTGAAGATTTCTGATTTGGGTTCATAATCTTTGGTGTGCACAATACTTGTTTCGGTTAAAGAGGATCCAACTATAATCGGTTTATCCTTGTGGTAGATTGGATTGATTAGTTGAGTAGATCGGCATCAATACAATTCTTTGTGATTAAAAGTATTGATTGCAAAATCTTGACAATTACTTTGGTAGTTGTTATTAGATAGATCTAAGGACCTGACAAAGGATTTTATTGGGATAAACGTAAGAGCCTTTTGTCGAACTCACATCACTTGGTTGAAAAGAGTTGTTACCAAACAGATTTGTTGTTCCTTTATTGTTTGGAATACGAACCATAGGAATTGTTCCAAGTACGTGACTTATTATAAGTTGGAGGCGTGGGAATACAGATGGAACTAGGTGAACTATAGGTTTATTTGCTTGGTCTCAACTATACGAAGTTGGTTTGATTTTGTATAGCGGCTTAATCCCGAGAGTATTCAATTCTGGACAAGGTCCCGGGGTTTTTATGCATTTACGGTTTCCTCGTTAACAAAATCTTGATGTGTCTTTTACTTTTCTATTTCCGCAATTATAATTGTTTTTATTATAATTAGAAGTAAAATACACAAACGTTAATTCCTATTTACTTGATAGTAATCATATTGTGTTTGGTTAAGTCCGAACCTTTTATCAAGTAAACATACTTCGTTGTTGTATTGTCTCGATCTTGTATCCATAGACGATCACACGAAGTGTGAACCGGTTAGTTGTATTGTCTCGAATCGGTCTATAGACAATCACTTTCGGAGAAATGACTTATAGGTGGAAATTTTTTAGATTGAGGTATATTTGGGTACCCTCGTCTTTTCAGTGTCTAAAACACCTAATTTTATATCTTGTATTTATGCTTTCTTTGTTATTATCCTTGTGAATTGCATCTATTATGTTTAGTTTTGAGCTTATTAGGTTCAATTGAGTCATTTGGAGCAAAAGAAGAAGAAAGAGTCCATTTGGAGCGCAAAGGGCAAGGAGGTTAATTCACATGCGAGCTATACTTGGAGCGGCCTAGGTGTGCGCGAAGGAGGTAAAGAATGAACTGCCAGTTCCCCAGAACTGGTAGTTGAGTTAAGAAAGGAATTAGCATGTCAGTTCTGCGAAACTAACAAGTCATATATGAGTCCGGTGGCCCTTATCCAAAGTTGGGTGTCTGTGTATTTTCCTATTCCTACACATAACCTAAAATTCAGAGAAGAAGCATTTATTTCTTCTTCTGCCTGAAACCAGTGGCGGGTGATGTAGACTTAGAGATGTTGAGAAATTCAGAGAAAGGGAGAGATGCATGGAGAAATGAATCTGTTGTTGCTGTGAGGAAGGCTGTTAGGGTTTTGAATTCGAGTTCCAGAGAACCTAAGGTTTGAAATGGGGATCTGAAGTTGATGTAAGGTTTCTGCTCAAATATGATGATGGGTTTACTTTTGTAGCTGTTGGTGATGAATTAGAAGATGGGTTGATGTCGATTTGAGAAGAGGAGAAGAAATGGAAGCAGTTTCTGCCATGGAAGTTCAGAAAGAAGGATGGGTATGATTTGGGAAGAAATTGGGTATGTTGGGGAAATGGTTGCTGAAATCGATAAGGGTTCTGCAATTAGGGTTCCAGATGAGTTGTTGCTTATGAAATCAGAGAAGAAGACTTGAAGGGTTTGACTACGTTTGAATTTAAGAAAGAAACCCAAGTGAGGGTTATGAGAAAATTACTGAATTGGAATTTTTCTTGAGCTACTGGTAGTAGATATTGTGTTGGAAAAAATATGATTTTTAAAGTTTTAATAAAAATTATAATTTATTATTTTCTTTTGTGAATGAAAAATTTATTAGTCCCACTCCGTGGAGTTTCCACTTTTAGTTGTTTTAAGGGATTATATAAGCTTTTTAGTGCCACATCGGGGAGTTCATCTTTTTAAGTTGTATTATATTATTCCATTATATAAAGAAATTCACTACTTTTGTAAAATCGATGGGAAATGGGTTTCTCTATATTTTAGAGGGACCCCCAAGGGAAGATATTTTATATTGTTTTCTTATGCGTTCGCAATTTTCCTTAAGGGTTTTTTCGGAGTTGCCAAGCTCAAGTTGAGCATCTACTACATATGCTAGTAGTAGGTGTATTAGGGTGTTTTATCCTAGAGATATCCGTCCTGTGAGGGCTATAGCATCACTCTTGAGTGTAGCCTGGCGCTAATGTCTTAAGGGAAACGTGTTGAACACGTGACTCACTCTGTTTTTCCAAAGTTTTGCCTTGTTGTTGTTGCGGAGATCTGGGGAGCTCGTCCGTTTCATCATATTGATCACTTCCATTATAAAGGAGCTAAGTATCAATAACTTTTGCTTATTTGATTTTTTCCTTGTTTTTGATTATTTCACCAAACAATCTTAAGACATTATATTTGTGATAATCATGAATGTTAATTGTGGAGTGAAAAACAAAAAAAAAAAAATTGGTCAGTTGTAGAGTTTCAAGTTTATCTCTTAACCTAGAAGGGATTTAAGTGAACCCTTTTAACCTAGTGTAGTAGACATTCTGATAGTTACCCACGTAAAATTTCGGAATTTTTAGAGTTGTAAAAGTATTTTTTTGATATTTTACAAAACATAGAAACGTTCCTGAAAAATTCTGACGAGCAAAATTTTGTTGTTGACTAAATTTGTTTTTATGGGGCAACCATGAGTTTTTTGAAATGGTGATTCAAACGAAGTTTGTAGATCTATATGATATCTTCAAAACTCATATTTTATTTTCCGATTCAGAACTAAGGTTTGTGAGATGTGGTGTAAGATGTGGTGTATTAGGTGATTGGGAAATTACCTTGTCCGTGGTCAGAGTATAAACGGATATTGTGACATGAAATTGAAAAGAGACATGGCTACTAGGCGCATGTGGATGAACACAGTTCTTCCAAAGATGACAAAGGAAAGAACATCAAACACAACTCTAAGTGTAGTCTTCATAAGAAAGGTATGTTTCGTAAAATTGAATCCGGCATTACTTTAATTAAGGGTGATTGTTATGCTTGTAAAATTCCTAGCCACACGGCAGTAAATTTTTGACAACATAAAAACCTTCATAAGTAGAAAGTTAATGCTAATTTAGTTGAAACAAACTAGAAGGAGTTCAGTGGCATGATGTCGGAAGTTATTTTAATAACCAATGTGAGAGACCAGTAGGTGGACTCTGGAGCCACCAAGAATGTTTGTTGAAATAGAGACATGTTCACCTCCTGTCAGAGGATAGGGGATGTCGAGAAACTCTATATGAGTAACTCATCTGCGACAGAGGTTGCATAAAAGGGAAAGGTCGAGCAGAAGCTCATATCTGTAATATTCTCACATTGTATGAATTTTTCATGTTCCGGGCATATGCAAGAATCTTGTATCTTGTTCTGTTGTAGTTGGTAAAAGATTTAAGATTTTAATTGAATCTGCAAACTTGTTGTAACTAGGCAGTGATTTTTTAGGCAAGAGTTATAGGACTTTGGGTCTATATAAGCTTAACGGAAAAATTGATGAAGTGAACATAGTTGATTCTTGTGCTTTCTTTGTGTGATTGAATGTTTTGCGTGGTAGACTTGGAACCGTAAACTTATAAGTCAATGTTTAAACTGGACAACATAGGCTGCGTACCCAATTTAGTTTGGATTTTGAACACAAAAGTGAAATCTGTGTAGAATCAAAATATGCTATAAAACCTTTTAGCACAAATTTTTACAGTAATTCTAAGCCCTTAAAATTAATTTAGTTAGGCCTAGTTGACATGAGTTCAACCCAAAACTACTGTGGTAAAAGATGGTTTATAATTTTCGTAGATGATTGTACGAGGTACTATCTTGTATACTTGCTTAAGGATAAGGATGATGCCTTAGAAGCCTTAATATGTATAAACTTGAAGTTGAAAAACCAATTAGGAGCCTTGAACATAACAACTGTATCCTTAAGGAGATGATAATTGCCATGTTGATTAGTTCAGGATTATCTGCGGCTTTGTGGGGGGAGGCAGTCCTCTTAACTAGTATATCCTGAATAGAGTACCCTTTTAAGGATCAGATGAAACTCCATATGATTTATGGAAAGGTAGATGACCTTCTTATGAATGCGTCAAAGTGTGGGGGTGTTTGACTAAGATTTTCATTCCTATTCCTAAAAGAACTAGATAGAAACCAAAAATGTTGATTGTGTCTTCATATTGGGTATGCTGAGTATACTTCTACATGTAGATTTTTGGTTGTGTGTTCTGATTTTTCAGACTTTGGTGTGATTTTTCTGAATTTAGTGTGAATATTATTATGGAATCTAGGGATGCTGAGTTCTTTGAACATATTTATTCTTAAACTTGTACCTCATTAGAGATGTGATGTTAATCCCCTAGATTTATTTTCAAATAGTCATAACTTATCTTAAAGAAAGATGAAGTTGAGGTTGAGCCTAAGAGAAGTAAAACAATTAGACTTGAGACTTCTTATGAAGCCTACTTCATAACATTCCTAGATTAGTCTGAGCCCCATATTTGTAAAGAAGCCTTGACATCTACTAAAATCCCATTCTGGTAAGAAGCTTCATTTAGTGAAATGGACTCAGTCCGTCAGAACCAGACTTGGGAGCTTGCTAGTTTACCTCCAGGGAGTAAGACCATGGGATGTAAATGAGTCTTTAAGAGGAAACGTTAGGTAGATGGAAATGTGAAAAAATATTAGGCTAAGTTGGTAACTAAAGGCTATAAATTAAAAGAAGGTGCAGATTTCCTTGATTCTTATTCACTTGTGACGAGAATTACTTCTGTTGAGATGCTAATTAATATTGTTGCCATAAACAACTTGGAGATACATCAGATGGATGTTAAGACAGTTTTTCTAAAACCGTGAATGTAAAGAAATTTACATAGATAAACCTGAGGACTTTGTAGTGAAAGATTATGAAGACAAAGTTTGTAAGTTGAACAAATCTTTGTATGGTTTTCAAATAAGCATGTAAACAGTGACATGAAAATTTGATCATGTGATACTGTGTAGTGGATTTAAGTTAATGAATCTGACAAGTATATTTACAAGTAACTTGTTAAGGATGCCTGTGTGATTGTATGCTTGTATGTTTGTGATATGCTTATACTTGATACAAACATAGATGTGATTAATTCCACTAAAATCATGCACTGAATGAGAATGTTGACTTGAAATACTTAGGCCCTTTTGATGTAATCTTAGGGATGAGGATTAGAAGATAATCAAATGTTTATAGTCTTAGTCATTCTCATTATGTTGAATTTGTGCTTAAGAGATACAATCAGTCTGATTGTAAGCCTGCTTGTACTCCATACGATTCTTTTTGTAGACTCGAGAAAAATAAGGGTAATGGAGTATCTTAACTTGAATACTCAAGAGTTATAGGATGTCTGATGAATTTAATGAACTGTAAGAGCCCAGATATTTCCTATATTATGAGTAAGTTAAGTTGATATAATTGTAGTCTAGAGCAAGAGCATTGGGATGCACTTAGTAGAGTATTATGGTACCTAAAGTACTCTATTACCTTTTGTTTGATTTACGAAAGGTATCTTGTTATACTTGAGGGACTTTGTGATGCAAAATGGATAGGTGACTCAGAAGAGTCTACGTCTATGAGTGGATATGTTTTCACTCTAGCAGGAGGGTTTGTTTTTGGAAGATTTCTAAACAGACTTATATTGCTTAATTCATTATGGAATCTGAGAGTATTGCGTTAGATAAAGCACGAGAGGGGGTCGAGTGCCTAAGATGCTTTTTAGAAGACATTTCTCTCTGACATAGGCCTGTTCCAGCTATATCTATATATTGTGTTAGCCAAGCTATAATAGCTAAAGCTAAAAATAATTAATCTCAATCGGCGTTATTTCCATTGATTGGATAAAGTCCAAGGAGAATACCGCACAACCTTTGACGAAAGGTTTGTACAAAAATATAGTTAAAAATGCATCGAGGGGGATGGGGCTTAATCTCATAAATTAAACTTTCCATGAAGGATACTCAACCTTGCTGACTGGAGATTCCAAGATCAAGGTTTCGAATGAGACAACTAATTTGTGGTAGGTAAAGGTAAACACTATCAGATAATTTTATTCTCTGTCCCTTCCATATGGTGTAGACGTGATAGTGTGACTGCATGTGAAGGATGACTTTTAAGAAGTCTTAATGAGTTCTATAGTTTCAATTTAAGATTGAAGTGGGGTGTAGCAGTAACACTCTTTATGGAAACTCACCTATATGAATGAGGAAGTGGGGCCGCTTCATATGAGAATATGAGGTTTGATTCTCTAGAGCATTCTGAGAAACAGGATATGTCCAGGGCCAAATTGGACAAAACGGCATGAGCTTGGCAGCAACCTTGGAGATATCATCCGTGGTCGTTATCGTGAATTACATCTAACGCTAGCAGTTCAAGACATAGTTCATTGTCTCTAGCAAGTAATTGCGGTAATATCTCACTAAGCAAAGGTTCAAGACCTCATGGACACATCTGCCTAAAACGGTATTTCCTGCACTTTTAATGTGATTTTCATTTTGATGGTTTTGGTATTACTGGAACTTAGGACCTAAGGGTCACTAAGGGTTCACTAGTTCATGCTTTTTCACTTTGGTAAAAGGAACCTTTAGTCTCACTTGTGAGGAACTAAAGATGAAAGCTCTCTATACTATATGATTTTTGCAATCCATAGTATGACCATGGGGTCAACACACTGTTGTGTGAGGGAGATGACGTTGGAATGGCTAGTATGACTTCAACATGCATGATATATCTGTGAGATTTGGTTGTTGATTTACCAAGATCTATTTGTGTTTTCGTGTTTTATTGAGTTTTCATTCATGTGGGGGATTGTTGGAAAAACTATGATTTTTAAAGTTTTAATAAAAATTATAATTTATTGTTTTCTTTTGTGAATGAAAAATTTATTAGTCCCACACCGTGGAGTTTCCACTTTTAGTTGTTTTAAGGGACTATATAAGCCTTTTAGTCCCACATCGGGGAGTTCATCTTTTTAAGTTGTATTATTCCATTATATAAAGAAATTCACTACTTTTGTAAAATCGATGGGAAAGGGGTTTCTCTATATTTTAGAGGGACCCCCAAGGGAAGATATTTTATATTGTTTTCTTATGCGTTTGCTATTTTCCTTAAGGGTTTTTTCGGAGTTGCCAAGCTCAAGTTGAGCATCTACTACATATGCTAGTATTAGGTGTATTAGGGTGTTTTATCCTGAAGATATCCGTCCTGTGAGGGCTATAGCATCACTTTTGAGTGTAGCCTGACGCTAATGTCTTAAGGGCAATGTGTTGAACACATGACTCACTCTGTTTTTCCAAAGTTTTGCCTTGTTGTTGTTTCGGAGGTCTGGGGAGCTCATCCGTTTCATCAAATCGATCACTTCCATTATAAAGGAGCTAAGTATCAATAACTTTTGCTTATTTGATTTTTCCTTGTTTTTTATTATTGCACCAACATATTGCAGGTGCCATGAATGTATATGAGCTATTGCTATGGATGGATGGTTTTAGGTTGTGCAGCTGTAACTGAAAGTGGTGGATGTAGCTCAAGTTGCAGATGTTTGTTTTATGCTTCAAGGAGCTGAGAAATATGGTGGAAGTGGTCAAGGATTGTGATGTTGTCGAGTTTCAGTTGCAGGCTTGGAAGAAGGTGGTTGCAGTTCAAGAATGATATTGGCTTGGTCTGGAAGTTGCTCAGTTGTTATTGAGTACAAGCAGGTGTTGGTGGTGGTTGGAAGTGAAGCTGCTGCTTATATGGTTTGTTTGCTGAGTTGCAGTTGGTCCTGCATTGATGTGCTGATGGAATTGGCGGTATTTGTAGCAGCTAATGGCCTTGAATGGCTTGAATTGTGTTGAATGAATGATATACAATGTTGCTGGTGGATGTGGTTACGAAGTAGATAATTCTGGTGCCATTTCAGAGGAGAAGTTGTTGGTGATAATATTGTGTTGATCTGAAGGGGAATGGCTCAGATTATGAGTTGCAGCTGAAGAACTGATATTTTTTGTATGAATGGCTAGGTCAAGAAGGAGTTGGTAATAATTCTCAGCTGGAGTAGTTGGGGCTAAGATAATGAAGCTGAGATGAGACAGAAATGCAGAGAATGGTTGCAGTCGAGCTATGTGCTGATATTAATATGTTGATGTGTTGGCTCAAGAATGGCGTAGATGTATGCTTAGGTTACAGGTTGATGCAGTTTCTGGTGATAGTTGAAATGGATTTAATGATTGTGTTTGCCTGAGATGAATGATATGATGCTGTAAGGGTTAGTTGCAGTAAGAAGAAACTGAACTGATTGCAGAGATGAAGAACATGGAGTTTTGGGTTCAGGTTTGAATGGATGTCAGCTGGAGGGTTACAGATGCTATGATTGCAGTCAAGAGTGGAGACTTATACGCTGATATTGGTGGTGCTTGCAGCTATTGGTTTGAAGATGATTCTGGTGGAATGGATGGTGTTGCAGTTGCGGCTAAAGCATGACTAGGTTTGGAGTCTGTGATGCACCATCATTATGCAACAGCAAGTTATGGCCTGCAACAGCCTGTGCAATGGCCTGGCCAGAATTAGAGCAAGTCAGCTAAGTTAGCACTGACTCAGATCTGACTTTGCTAATTAGCATCCCGACTCATACCTGATTCGGTGTTGACTCGGTTGACTTTCCGGGATGATTCAGTTGACCCGAGTTGGCTCGTCTGACTGATGGCCAGCTTGACTTTGCCAGTCACCTGAGCACATTCCCGGTAGGATTCGGTTGATGATACCAGTTTTCCGACGACCAATTTTGGGACATATTTTCACTTGGGTACTCCTCACCTATGGGCTTGGTGGACATCTTGTTATTGGACTTGGGAGATTGGACATAGTTTTAGAAGTTGGAGAAAAGCTACAAAAGGAAAGTTTTCTACAACTTTGGGATTATCACGTATTTTTACACTACTACTTGGAGCTTTTGGAGAGAGAAGCGACTAGGGTTTGCTTTTATTTATTTATTATCTTCTTCATTGTTATTATTGATTATGATGAACTCAAAAGCTATGAGTAGCTAAACACATACTATTGGTTATGGGATAAAGTTGATTTCTCAACATGATATTTGATTCAATGCATTAGTTTTGTCTCAACTTTATTGTTTATGATTCATGGTTTATATTGTCATATGATTTGATTGTTTGTTAGGTTGAGTCTGGAATCAATCCGATTTGCATTCATTTCTAAAGCTATATTAGGGTTATCAATACGAAAAAGTTGTTTATCCCTGATTCTAAGTAGCATAGTGTGGTTATTACTTGTAGTGATACATCTCTATAATCATATATGAATCATAACCTTGGTTAAATCGAATTAGTGCTTTTACACGTTTGATTGCCTTGATTAGTCTTATTCCATTGAACTTAGTGCTTTTGGGGAGTTAAACTTAATCGTGCTTTTACACTTTAGGTTGCTTTCTAGGAAGAATTCACATATACATCTTTCAATGTGGTTGTGATGAAATCGGGGAATTAGCGAAATATACTTGTGATCAGGGTATCCTAGGAATTTTAGTAAATGAGAGATTAAAATACCAATTCTAGTCATTGATGAAAATACATGTTTGTGAATAATACTATCTCATGACCAATATCTTCTTCTTATTGATTACTTTCAAATTTTATTGCTTTCAATTATTTTTATTGCTTTTTTAAAACAAAAATCCCCCCTTGGTTACTAAGAAACTGAAATTTTATAACAAAAGCCTCTCTGTGGGAACGAATTCTTTCTTACCACAAACTTCATTTAAATTTAGTTGAGTGAGAAAGTGAAATTATTTTTGACGCATACGACAGCGATCAGGAACCAGAAGTATACCTTTACCAAAGATTGGAAAGCTTTTGTAATACGAGCTATAGACTCTCCTCTTGAGGGAGCGAGCTTGATTACAACCACTTAGGCTAAATTGTTGGTGAATGCTAGTACGAAGTTCATTCTCCTTGTGACCCGTTCTTTTGACGAGAAGCTAAGTAGAGTTTGTTTGGAAACCCTAACCAAACAAAAAGAAGACGACCTAGGAAGGTTGAAGATGTTTCAACCACCATTACTTGATAATGATGGAGATGAGAAGATAATCTTGCCACGTGTGGAAGACTTGTGGTTTCATAGAGAAGAACCACTCGAAGAGGACTGCATTACGGAGCGAAGAGAGACTAAAACAAGACAAGAAGATAAGGACGCTTTTCTAATTGGAAGTCGAAGTTAAGTTCCCAGCAAGGAGAGATGGTTTAGCAGGGAGACAGGAACTCTCGAGTTCCCTAACCTTCAAATCTAACTTTCACAGGAGTTCAAGTTCTTGAGGGGGGGCGCATGATACATGTGTATCTTCTTCTCCCCAGGAACTAGTGATCCTCAAGTTGGATTGAGGACAGAATTATAATTTAGGAGGGATTACTGATTTAATGCAGTATTCCTATAGAAGGAAAATAGATTCCTAAGAAGTTTGGGAAACCAAACCAAAGTAAGGAAGTATACCTAGATAAGGAAATACTTCCTAGACAAGGTAATATTCCTAGAAAGTGAAATATACCTAGAAAGGGAATTATTCCTAGATAAGGAAATAGATTCCTAGAAGGTTTGGGAAACCTTTAAAGATATAAATAGAGATGTTTAGCTCATAGCTAAGACACCTAGAGAGTATGGTTTGAAACCTAGAAAAGCAGGTTTAACACACAGACCTAGGGAGAAGTTTGTGAGGAAATTAATTATTGTAAAAGCAAGCTTAGCAAAATATTTTAAGGTTATTTACCTAGAGAGATTGTTAGTGTAACAAAGAGAGAATTGTAATAGTTTTCTTGTTCATAATTTAGAGAAGATATTTTCTTCGAATCTGGTTTCTAGTTTTCGTCTATTATTATTCTGAATTCCGCCTCTATAATAATAGTCACCAAGGTACAGAGATCAATACGTATCAGAGCTTCCGTATCCGTGGTAAAAGGAGTTTTGGGGATAGCATTGAGCTAGCTATTATTCTACGGCTGGTGATGAATGGTTCTAACGAAGATAGATAAGTATACTAATCCAGTTATCGCTTGGTAACGGCGAGGGTTCCTTAATCATCTCTTTCTTTTATTTGTTATTCTTTTTATCTCACTTTAAAACAATCCCCCTTTGTGTTTTATCTTATTTTGCTGAACTAAATAACCTATCAATTACACAACTCTCTACGGGAACGATCCTTACTACCACTATATTACTAGTTAATTAGTGAGAAATATCTTGATTAATTTGTTGTGGTTACGACACGCATCACCACTCTTAAAAGATGTAGCGTGAGGATATCATCACCCTCTTGTCTGGAAGGCGCGTGACCAACAAGCAGTATTTGGCTCAACCATCCATAAGCGTTGTTGTCAGTGAAGAATCAATGAGGAAAGTCGCGCCCCATCAAGCCACACATACCAACCGCATCATGCCTGCCACATCACCTACTCAAAACTCAGTGCCGCCTACCCAAGGACTGCACGAAGCTGCGCATCAACAACCACATCGCCGACAAAGTCAGATTCGGTGTTTCTAGATTTCCAATTTCCTATGGAAGGGGTGCATGGGTGGCCAAAAGTTTGGATACAATACAGATCTATCAAGTGCGACTCCCTCCTATTGATCAACAAGTGAAGAATCCAAGAGATTGTCGCGTTCGTCAGTTCGTCAACCACTTTACCAGCAAATGCAATGGAAATACATCTTTCAGGGGAAAATAGGCTCAGGATAATTACACCCGGGACTACCAACACAGGATGCCTTCACGTCCCTCAACCAGGTTATTGTTGATATCAGTATCATCACTGTCAAAGCTTTACGAGCCACGGGAGTTTCTGAACATGAAGCCATACACGTGCATCAAAGACTCCAAAAGTACGCCGCAGAGATATTTTCACATATTCGGCCACGCCATCGGATCTAGCACGCATCTACAACTCCTTGAAATAACGGATTGTATTCCCAAGCCTGATCAAAAAGTACAGCTCTAGTAACCAAACAGAAGTGTAACTGGGGACTGCTTATCGCATCCCATTCCATACAACAATCCAAGATTCAGAAGATGATTTAAAGGATGTCGCTTGGAATGAATTCCTTGAAGACTTGATAGCAGCACGTCGGCAACGAAATGCCTCTCAGCTTGTCTACTTCACTCAACGGCTCCAGAAGATTTTTTCCATACAAGCCTTCCAAGCATATCATCATCGCAATCAGAAAGGAAAAAATAGGCCTATGAGCTAAAGAGTCGAAATAAATACAATTTCGTGCCAGTCAATGCTCAGGAGTTTAAAGAACATTTTAATTGCGACTCAGTAGTCCATACATCAAACAACTTAAAGACAAGGCCTCTTGCAATTGAGCGCAATGGAGTTTGGTAAATTTTGAAACTTTCTGGAGACAGAACCTTATTACACATTCCAGAGAGGATCGATGGAGTTCACTCAGGATTTGATGAAATTTCAAAACCATGGAAGTTATACGTACAACCAAAGTTCATACTTGCAAAAAGAAGAAAGAACAAGATGTAATTACCTTGTTGTCGACGATTGACACACTCATGATAGAGCTGCTAATAGTGACGAAGAGGAGCCGGCTACTACAGAAGAAAGCACGGAGCCAGACGAGCAACAAAAATGGAAGAGGGTTGATACCCCTTTTTATACGAACAGAGTTTCCAGAAGAATGATTCCTTTTTTCTCCATGAACGGGAATAGATGGTTGGGCCCATAGCACTCATTCCCCATAGCCGAGCTAGCAACACGCTAATACGAAGACCACTGGCCGCGCGATCCCGTTGCTGAAGGACGATTAGAATTTTCCTGGTAATGTCTACCTGCTTTATCTTTTCAATTTTAATTCCATCTGTCACCATCTAATGCTTACCCCGCAACAATGTCACTGTTATGTGCTAAGAAGGGGACTTAATGTTGATGGTGGTTTTTTTAGTATAAGGCGAAAATGTAAAAGTCTGCCTACCTGACCCAGCATCAGAAGTAGTAGACCTTGATATGTCTATATTCCGCAAGTAATTTGAAGAATATATCAGAATCTGATGAGTGCCTATGTCTCTCTTCATATTATATTGAAACTCAAGATCTTAGATGAATTGTTCACTAGTATAGAGCCTAATGAGTATTTAAGCTCCTAGTTGCATTACTCACTAATGTCGGAGCCTACCGAATATTCATTCCATGCTATGTTCCCAGCCGAACTCTTGATTTTGACATGACATGAAAATTAATGTTCGCTCGCAACTGAGCATCATGAATTTCCCGAAGTGTCGGGATTAAGATATGCATGAAAATACTCAATTAGGGGCATGCAAGGTTATGATGCCCTCTGAAACATAATTAGTGATTTTGTAGGAGCGCACAAAATTCACCAAAAATTAATTTGTTTTGCAGCAACCCGCAAAATTCAGTCATTTAACCTAATTTTATCAATTTGCAAAAATTAGGTTTTTTGCGCCCTGCGCGATAATTCGAAACCTATTGGTCGAAACTAAACCTAGGCAAACTTGGAAATTGATCCATCACGGAGCTAGTGGGAGCAAGATCCTACCAAAAATCAAAAAACAAGAAATAAAGATGATCTGCGGCAAGTAAAAGCAGCAGCAAAAGGAGGCGTGGCCATGCCACTTGGCCGGATGATCTACTCCAACAGGCGTCGCCCGTGGCCGATCGGCCACAACCCATGTTACCACAGGCCGGCCCCTCTTCCCATCGACCAATCAGATTGCTTTAAATGTGCCACAACCACTTTTAAATAAAATTGGAAGTTGGTTGGTCGACACACCTAATTCCTTAAGGAATTAAATATAGACTGACCATGTCAGTCTCAAAACGAATAACGGTCGTACGTTTTGGCCAGTCAATTTATCAAGTCTGGACACCTCCTAACAGGGTCGGACAAGCGCCGTGATACACACCGGCGGGCCTACTAATACCTAGGCCAATCGGCATCCTTCCCACTCACGAGCATAGCCATCAAACGCTTAGCCCAAAACAGGGTGAACGCACTGTTTTGGAAACCCTAATTTGCGTTATGGCAGCGTGCTACTGTCGCAAAAACGATCACTAATTGATCGTCCATCTTTGCCGGACAAATTGACTGGCTTAGATCCAATTTCAGGCGGCCAATAAGATGTCAGCATGCTCGCCGGAAACTCACCTTTGCATATGGCCAATCGGCCTGCTCAAATCAATGTCCAGTGCATTGGATCGATTAGCCTAAAGAGGGTTGGCCACACGGCTTTAAACCCTAAAATTCAATCAACGGCAGTATATAACTGCCACAAATCATATCATCCGCCCAACTTCGCTAACCTAGTCGGACGACTTAAATATAATTTCAAGTGGCCAACAGGGTGACATCGTGATCACCGGCCACCCTTCTCCCATAAGGAGTGATCGGCCAAGCCACGGCTTGCCCAAACGGATCCCAAACAATCTCCCAAAAGGTGGCCGGTCGCGCTGCTAATATATATTTCAATAATTCAACGACATCCATCAACTTTCGCAAATAATGTCAGCCAATCAACTTTGCTAGCCGATTTAATCGGTCCAGATCTAACCTGGGCCGACCGATAGGATATAAGAATGGCTACCAGCCGCCACTCTCTCATAGGGACCAGCCGACCAATCCCGTGGATGCACGCGTAGTTCCTACCAACTCCCTGAAAAAGGGCTGTCCTTATCCTTTTAAGACATTAAGCTCCGCGACTAACTTAGACGAGCTCTGGAACAACGATGCTTCATAAACATCGATTATTTTCAGCTGCTTGTTTAAAAGCGATGTTTATATGCATCGATTATAAACGATGTTTTATAAATATTGATTCCACAAATAATTTTGTTATTTGACCTAAAAGCATTATGTGGTGCTTTAAGCGGCAAGTCTCACGACTTACCCATTTACTCGAGACATCAAACATGTCACAAACTGGGGGATGATCACTAGGGTATTGGTCTGGTGGTTTACAGCGTATGGCGTGCAACGCGCCCATTACAAGAAAGTGTCAGGAAATGGCGGATGGTTATTAGCAGTAAGAGAGTAGTTGCTATAATATTGGTCACTCTTACCTCGTAAATGGAGACGTGACGATCACCACTTTTACACGACTCCACTTCTCCAATACTTAAGTGTTTCCACTTTCTACGAGATCTGGGTGCGCTCAGTCATGACTTGTATAAATAGGTTTTTCAACCTATTTTCGAGGACAGAAGTGTGATCAACACAATCCAGAAAACACCGAGAACTGATAGCTTACATTCTGCAAGCCAGTTCCACACTATGATACAAGTCATAAAATAGCCACACCTTTGTAATTCAACATTCAGATCTCAACACCTTATTCGCTTCCCTCCCTAAGATCAAACATTCTCCTTCACTTTATGACCGAATTGAATCTAGAACGGCCATTTCTTGGTTTAGGACAGAGTCTTACAGATTGATCTCTCGAATCGAAAGTACTCCTGGGTATGGAATCGTATTCCCGGGAATATGATTACATACCCTTGTTTGGGATGTGCAATAACCGCAGGAATTCTATTCCTTTACTTTTAGGTTTCCCAAATATGGGGGAATAGAAAACCCACCTAGAAGGTGGGTTTAGGATTCCTGTCGGTTGGGAATTGATTTTCTTACAATATTTTTTTATTTTGGTAACTATTCACTTACTTTTTGATCCTAATCCTGACTAAACCAAACAAGATTAAAGGAATCATATTCCAGGGGAACTATATTCCTAGGATCAGAACTATATTCCTGGAATCACATTTGTTTAGGGTTTGAATTCGTTTCTCATCAACACACCCAAATTTACCAAAAACAGTAGAATCAGTTTTTACCCCAAAACAGGTGTAGATTTGAAATATTTTGTTATGATTATTTCAATAACTTGAAAATTGCTTTGATGCTAATAGTGTGTAAAAACGGCTATTGTCATCCTCTAAGAAAGTTTCAATGATTGAAATAAAGTTTAGAACTATTGGATTATAAACATAGTGTGCATTCTTGCAGGTATGAAATCCATGACCGGAACTAAAGTTTGCATACCCATATGCGTACTTGTAGTTGTGAAATTACGTGTACCAAGTACACATACCGGTACGCGTACTTGCGTGAGGTATATGTCCGGGTATTTCTGCTGGGTTTTGGAAGTGTACTAAGGTATGCATACCCGTTCGCATATTGGCGAACCCATACTCAGATCGGCAACTTAAGTATGCGTACACGTTTGCATACTTGAGTGCTTAAAGTTCTAAAATCTGTTTGTTCATGAACTAATACATTTATATATTAAGGAATGCATTCTTTGCAAACCGTGGCTATAATGTTCATGAATTGATTCGAGTGAATCAAACTGATTTTGCTTCAATTATGTTCTTGTATACTTCTATGAGAATATAGCAATTGAACAACTCTTTAACTAGTTATGGTTAAGATGAATAAGGTTGATATGAGAGTGTTCATATAGCTAGCCTCGGTTAACTACGGTTGAGCCAACATGGTGTAAACGTTTAGGTACGATTACATAAACCTAAATGAAGGTACATTTCATTTGTGTATAACAAGCTAAGTTCAGTTGAAAGATATTAGCTTGAACCTAATCAGGTTTTCATCTGACGGTGAATATTGAATGCTTCGTTACCAAGGTAACTTAGATTGCAAACCCAGATTTGAAAACTATATAAAGGAGAACTCTAGCAACTGGAAAACCTAATCCCCACACCTCCTTTGTGATACTAGTTGTATAAGATAGATTCGATTCTCCTTTAACCTTAGGTTTTTCACGAAACCCTGTAGGTTAATGACTTGAAGACTTAATTAGGATTGTGAAGCCAGACCCAACTATTTTCTCTGTAGTTGCGTGATCTGATCTTGCGTCTTCTATCGTGTTTGAGTACTATCTTCTTTAAGATTGGCTCGAGATTTATTCTCCGATAGTCAAGATAAAAAGTAGTCACACACATCTTTGTCTCGTCGTTTGTGATTCCACAATATCTTGTTTCGCTACCATACGATTAAGATTATTGTGAGGTGGTTGATATTTCTAGGCTGTTCTTCGGGAATATTAGTCCGATATATCAATTCATTCCTGTTCACCTTGATTTATTAAAAGACGGAACAAAACTCGTAGGTATTTCTGTGGGAGACAGATTTATCTATTCCGATAGACTTTTCTGTGTGAGACAGATTTGTTTAGCAGGTCTTCGACTTTGGGTCGTAGCAACTCTTGGTTGTGGGTGAGATCAGCTAAGGGAATCAAATACGTAGTATCCTGCTGGGATCAGAGACGTAAGGAGCGCAAATGTACCTTGAATCAGTGTGAGATTAATTAGGGTTCAACTACACTCCAGTCTGAAGTTCATTGGTAGTAGGCTAGTGTCTGTAGCGGCTTAATACAATGTGGTTTTCAAATCTGGACTAGGTCCCGGGGTTTTTATGCATTTGCGGTTTCCTCGTTAACAAAACTTCTGGTGTCTGTGTTATTTCTTTTCCGCATTATATTTTGATATATAATTGAAATATCACAGGTTGTGCGTTAATATCAATTAATTAGATAATCTAACCTTTGGTTATTGATATAAATTGATTGAAACTTGAGCATTGGTATTTGGTACCGTTCAAGTTACTTCTCTTATATTTAATCGGGCTCGCAAATTCATATTTGTTGATTGCAGATTGAATTGAGAAAGAGAGATACAAAACTCTTTGATATACTTTTCTCTAGATTGAGTCTGACTGTCTAGCTGATTCTCTTGAAAGTATATTGGGGTTTGTCTATTCAGATTGCCAAACGAAATATTGGGTGTGGTTGTTGTACCCCCGCTTTTTCACTATTAATATAAATGTATTAGTTCATGAACAAACCGATTTTAAAACATAACCTACTTGAGTATGCAAAAGTGTACGCATACCTAAGTAGCCGGACTGAGTTTGGTTATGCCAGTACGCGTACGTGTACGCATACCATTTTACATTTCCAAACTCCAGCAGAAATTCACAGAACTTGAACTTCCGCCAGTACGCGTACGTGTACGCATACTTAGTTCCCGAACTTCCAACAACCAACCAGTACGTATACGCATACCATGGTTCCCGGTTTTGGACTTTACACAAATGTGAATACACACTATGTTTATATCTAATCATGGTTACATGTTCTAAACCCTCATTTCAATCATTGAAACATTCTTGGAAGACGAAAATAGCTGTCTCACACAAACTATTAGCTTCAAAGCAATTTTCAAGTGATCGAATGATTAATACGAAACATTCTACATCAAATGACTGTCTCACATAAATCATGTAAGATGTTACAAGGCGATTTTCATATGATCATCTTTTGACTTTTGTCAAGAATAAAAGATGAACTTGGTTAAAGCGAAAGCTTACCAACACATATTTCGAGAAATAGATAAGCGAGATAAACTCGGCTCGAAATACCAAATGTGTATAATTGAAGTCTATATAGCAATACGACTTTTTGTCTCAAATAGGAGATAGAGTAGACATACTTTTGAGTGATAGATGAGTTCAAGTCTCCACATACCTTTTGTTGATGAAATTCCACAAGTTCCCTTGAGTAGTTCTTCGTCTTCATTCGATGAACGCCGTGGAGTCTAAAGCTCAACTACACTTACTATCCTAATCCGAGACTTAGCTATAAGTAGACTAGAAATCAAGACTTATAGTTTTGGCAACTAAACTTGACAAACAAGCTTGAGATAGCAATGCTTGCGAGTTTGACCGAGCAGTGCTCTAACAATCTCCCCCTTTGTCAAAACTATCAATACATATGGATTACAAAATAAATAAACTTTGTAGCTTCTCATCCAAATGCTTGATCTCCTTGGTTCTTCAACATTACTCGAAATCTTCGTCGCTTCCAAGTACTCTAATGATTTTAAATGTGTTCAACTCAGCATCATCGTTATTGAAGATCCGTAGCTATAACAATGAGAAAACAATAGCTCTCAATCATTGTTATACAGTGTCATAGTATTATTACACATCATCAAAGTTCAATTGTATCACCACTTTGACAACAATACTATGGTGATATGTATCACTCCCCCTTAGTCAATACTTCATCTCACATGAAAACCACCCCCTTACATAATGATCAGTAAACCATATGTATTTGTAGTGTGAACTACACATTAATTCTCCCCATTTTTGTCAATATAAATTGACAAAGTTACGAAAACTAGTGGGATCTTAATGAAATTTCCATAGAGATACTTCATGACCAAAAAGAGAACCACACATCAACTTTGTTTAGATGCAAATCATATAGCCGAAGCTAAATGGCATTCATCAAGGAGTTTATAAAGATACAAGATAACCCCTATAATATTCCACAACCGCACTCCCCACAAAGATATGGCAATTAAGCACAAGTTCAAATAAGAACTCTCCCCCATAAAATGGCATTCCCGAAAAAACAACAAGAGCGACCTTACTTTCACAAGAAAAGAAGGATTTCTTTGGACATTAACAAATCACATGAAAAATGAATTTGTATCCAAAATACTCAATTAAATTAACCACAAGAGAACCCATGATTCATTTAATCGGAAATGGTCAACATAAGAAAACTTACGGAGCCGTACAGTATTTACACAAGATGTGGATCAGGGAAAGACCAATACTGCGGAATATTCAAATATTTATTCTATCTTTCATCACTATTTGCATAGAGACATATAATAGACTTAATCTTTGTAAACAAAAGTTCATCCTATCTTCATAAATATTTGCATAATGACATAATAGGCTTAACTTTTGTTTGTCAAAAGTTCATTCAATCTTTTATCAATACTTGCATACCTACATATGAAAGACTTAACTTTTGACCACGTATGGGACAATCATAGTTCACGGACGCAAACACACATATCCCACAACAAGTTGCAATAAAAAATCATAAAGATTAATACTGCAAAATCATCTTCCAAATAAACTGAAAATGCGGGGGTATAACAACCACACCCAACAATTCGCTTGTCAATCTGAGAGGACTTACTCCAATATACTTTCTAGAGAATCAACTAGACAGTTAGATTCAATCTAGAGAAAAGTATATACAAGAGTTTATATCTCTGTTTCACAATGTAATAAGCAAATCAAACAGATAGAAATCTGCGAGCCTGATTATTATGTGAAACAACTTGAACGGTACCAAAGACTGGTTCAAGTGTCAATCAACAACCAAAGTTTGGATTATCTAATTGATTGATCTTAACGCAAAACCTGTGATATTTCAATTATATAACAAAATATAATACAAAAAAGAAATAACACAGACACAAGAATTTTGTTAACGAGGAAACCGCAAATACAGAAAAACCCCGGAACCTAGTCTAGCTTTGAACACCACACTGTATTAAGCCGCTAAAATGCCAATACAAAGGTGTATAAATATGACTTCGGCCTACTACCAATGAACTTCGGACTAGACTGTAGTTGAACCCTAATCAATCTCACACTGATTCAAGGTACAGTTGCGTTCCTTATGTCTCTGATCCCAGCAGGATACTACGCACTTGATTTCTTTAGCTGATCTCACCCACAACCAAGAGTTTCTACGACCCAAAGTCGAAGATTTGATAAACAAATCTGTCTCACACAGAAAAGTCTATTGGTATAGATAAATCTGTCTCCCACAGAAATACCTATGAGTTTTGTTCCGTCTTTTGATAAATCAAGGTGAACACGAACCAATTGATAAACCGGTCTTATATTCCCGAAGAACAGCCTAGTATTATCAATCACCTCATAATAATCTTAATCGACTAGCGAAACAAGATATTGTGGAATCACAAACGATGAGACGAAGATGTTTGTGATTACTTTTATCTTGCCTACCCGAGATATTAATCTCGAGTCAATTATTTCAATTATACTCAACACGATAGAAGATGCAAGATCAGAACACGCAACTACAGAGAAAATAGTTTGATCTGGATTCACAATCCCAATAAAGTCTTCAAGTCGTTAACCTACAGGGTCTCGAGACAACCTAAGGTTAAAGGAGAATCAACTCTAGTTATGCAACTAGTAACACACAAAAGTGTGGGGATTAGGTTTCCCAGTTGCTAGAGTTCTCCTTTATATAGTTTTCAAATCATGGTTTGCAATCTAAGTTACCTTGGTAGGAAAGCATTCAATATTTATCGTTAGATGAAAAACCTGATTCAACCAAGCTAATATCTTTCAACCGTTAGATCGAACTTAGCTTATTACACACAAATGAAATGTACCCTCATTTAGGTTTATGTAACCGTACCTAAACGTGTACACCATGTTGGTTCAATAATAGTTAACCGAGGATAGCCATATGAATACTCTCATATCAACCTTGTTCATATTAACCATAACTAGTTCAAATGACTCAAATGAAACTAGTTAAAGAGTTGTTCAATTGATATATTCTCATAGAATTATACAAGAACACAATTGAAGCAAAATCGATTTGATTTACTCGAATCAATTCATGAACATTATAGCCACGGTTTGCAAAGATTGCATTCCTTATTTTATAAATGTTTAAGTTCATGAACATAACCGATTTTAGAACTTTAACCTTCAAGTATGCAAACGGGTACGCATACGTGAAATACCCTGACCAAAATTGGTTTTTGCCAGTACGCAAACGGGCGAACTTCCAATTACAGCATAAATATTCAGACATGAACCTTACGCCAGTACGCGAACGGGTACGCATACTTAGGTTCCCGGATTTCTCAAGCCAACAGGTACGCGTACGGGTACGCATACTATGGTTCCCGGACATGGATTACATATGTGCAAGAGTACACAACATGACATATCCAATAATGGTTAAATGTTCTAAACTCTTATTTCAATCATTGAAACTTTCTTAGAGGATGACAATATCCGTTTTCACACACTATTAGCATCAAAGCAATTTTCAAGTTATTGAAATAATCATAACGAAACATTCCAAGTTTACATAAAATGATTGTATTACACAAACCATGTAAGATGTTGCTCGACAATTTTCACATGATCATCTTTTGACTTGCGTCAAGAATATAAGATGAACTTGGTCGAAGCGAAAGCTTGCCAGCATATATTCCAAGAAATATGTAAGCGAGTTACACTCAACTCGAAATCTCAAATGTGTATAATAGAAACTATATCGTAACACGACTTATGTCTCAATATAGGAGATAGAGTATAAATAGACTTTCCAAGTGATAGATGAGTTTCAGTCTCCACATACCTTTTGTCGATGAAGTTCCACAAGCTCTCCTTAGTAGTTCTTCGTCTTCAAATGATGAACGCCGTGAAGTATCAGGCTCAACTACACAATCTATGTCCTAGTCTGAGATATCTACAAGTAGACTAGAAATCAAGACTTATAGTTTTGATCACTAACATTGACAAACATGCTTGAGGTATCAACACATGCGAGTTCGACCGAGCAGTGCTCTAACATAAACTTTAGAATTTAAATAAATAAATCTAAAAACATTGCAAGATGAAAAATTGTTGGAAATAGCTATGTGTACTCACAAATAATGGCTATTCCAAACCCTAGTTATCCTTCTTAAAACACACGGATAAATTCTCATAAGAAGTTTCCTAGACAAAACAAAACAACTCTTAAAGAACATTTCACTTACTTTATATACTCTTCTCAAGTTCCCTATATTCATCAAGCTCATCTTCGATGAAATCAATCCTGGATTCAAGATTATCCATTTTTTCTTCAAGTCTTTTGGAGGAAGATTCAAGTTCACTCTTTAAAGCACAAACTTGTTCCAAGACGAGATTCATGGTTAAAGATAGCTTACTAAAATGAGAGACAGAAGGATTCCCACCAAGGGAGGAATCATGTTTGTCGGAGCATATCTCATTCTTAGAAGAATCGAAATGAACCTTCTTAGAGGGAAAAAAGACAGTCCAGACATCACTTTCTTTGCTTGAAAGACTAGAAGAGAAAAATGAAATGCTCTCATCAAGGAGAAATCTTCACCTTAAAAAGAAGGAAGATAGGGGATAAATTTCCAAAAAGACCTTTGACCAAAACCCTAACAGAAATTGGTTATCCCAAAGAAAAAGTCTTATTAGGAAAACCGTTCATGATTGTGCAGCAAAACAAAAAGACAAAAAAATAAAAACAACAGAGATATTTCATCACAGCCCTCTTGAAGATTATGGTTCTTGCTCAAGGGAAACATAAGAACAATCATAAACATTATTACGGATTGTAACTTATCCAATCCAAAACAGGACTGGGTGGTTTCTTATGAGAGGATGAAGTATTTGTCGTTTCTTGTTTCTGATTTTCCTTTGTGGATGAAGAACCACAAAAAATAACCTTTGTTTCCAGCCTAGTTCCGAATACCATGTTTATCGATTTTCGCAAACTATGAATGGATTTGGAAATCTCTTTTGAAGGAGTTTTCTTAGGAGATTTCCTTTTCTTCTTTTGAAAACATAGTTTGCTAGAGAAGACAATTTCTTGATCCTTAGTGCACACTGTTTCTAGATGATCCTGATTTTCACACACGAGTGACGAACCATTTGGAATATCCATGTGTTTTTCTATATCATCCTCTCTGTCTGAATGATTTGAAAATGACATAGATTCAGGAGTCACTTGCTGATAACTCTTAAAAGGAAATATCGAAGAAGTTCGACATTTCTTATTAGGATTACAATTGCGAGATACAACAATTTCTTGTCTTAGATCACGCAGTTGACATTCCAGAATTTCAATCCTTTTAATCAAGGCTTCATTTTCCAGTTGAAATTCTTCTGGAGAAGTATGATTGTATATTATGGAATAATCAGAGCTGTTCGAAGGAAAATTGTGACTATCAGCAAAGTAGTTAAGAGAACCTTCACAGACATCTTTCTCAGGACAATAGTCAAGAGTTTCCATCCATGCTTTAGTTATCTCACTAACCTTTTCATAAAATTTTTTTGAAGGTATCATGGACACTTTTGTAGCACTTGGAACAAGTTCCATTATCATAGTTTTTCTGAACTTTTTTATCCTTTTTATTGATTAAATGTACTTTCTTTTGAGACTTTCTTTTACTCTGTCTAAAAGTTTTCTTTAACTGTTGAACAAATAGTGAAAGAGTTGAATTAAAGCAATCTTATCCCTTGTATCAATCATTTAAGGACATCGATATTTTTTATCAGATGTAGCAACCAGATTATCTAACAAGTGACGTTTCTCTCTTTGGTTCAGTTCAAGACCAAAAATCTTTAGCTTTCCAACAAGAGTATTCCTGGAAAGTGTGTTGAGGTTATTTCCTTCAACGATGGCATGTTTCTTAGAATCGTACCTAGATGGCAAAGATCTGAGTATTTTCATCACAATGTCCTTTTCAGGAATAGTCTTACCCAACGCAAAAGATGCATTACCAATTTCATACACTATGTGATTAAACTCATCAAATGAATCTTCATCTGCCATACGAAGGTTTTCCAAATAAGAATTTAGGTTTTGAATCCTAGCTCCTTTTTCACAGGTATTCCCTTCAAATACTGTTTCCAAAATATCCCAAGAATCATTAGACCGAGTGCACTAGTCACATTGTGCTGAAGATCTGGGGTAATGGCATGGATGATTGCATTCAATCTGTCAGAATTTTGCTTTGCAACAACAATCTCAACAGCATCATAATCACCAATATCCTTTGGAACAGTTACTGTGCCTATTGTAACAACCGGAGGTTTATAGCCATTAACAACATAAACCCATGATTGAAAATCACGCTGTATTTGCAGGATTTCCTACACTACACCCCTCATTAGATTCAACACAATTAATCCATTTGAAGATGGATAACTATGAATTTGATTGATTGTTTTCTTGAAATGTTTACAAACAAAGATAGAACAGAATTAAGGAAATTACAATCACTCTAGATTTTCTCTCTCCTAATGACTTGCTCCACAATTCAAAAAGACCTCTCCTACAACAAATTTACTCAACCCTTTATATAGGGTATTACATAGTGGATGACAGCTAAGCTGTCCTTTATTTTCGGGAATGACTCGCGAAGTATCGCAAGTGTATAAGTATTCGTCTTCGCGACGCTCCTAAATCTCGCCAAATCTTCACACTTTTCTCATGTTCTGACTGTCGTCATCCATTGCGTCATTTATATTATTTCCCTGCGACACCTTCGCAATGCTGTCGTTTATTGATCTCGCAAGGTATTGATGTCGCGATATTCTGATCCTACACACACGCTTGAAGAAAGGCACACATATCAATTTTCCACCATAAGTAATTCAAGCAATCGAAGACAAGTAGTACGTTTATAGAGATAGCTCCTCTGTCCACAGAGTCAGATTGCTACAAACACAGACTTATGAGGTCTTAAACGTGTTCGCCTGCTCTGATACCAATTGAAAAAGCGGGGGTCTAACAACCACACCTAATATTTCGCTTAGCAATCTATATGGACTAACTCCAATATAATTCCGAGAGCAACAACTAATAAAATGAGCTCAATCAAGAAATATATCCAAGAGTTATATCTTTGTTTCTTAATGTAATCAACAATTCAAACAGATAGAAATCCGTAAGCCTGATTAATATAAGAAACAACTTGGACGGTATCAAAAACCAATATCCAAGTGTCAATCAATTTACTCAACAACCAAAGGTTGGATTCACAATTGATTGAGCTTACACAAAACCTGTGATATTTCAATTATATAAACAAATATAATGCGGAAAAGAAATAACACAGGCACTAGAAATTTTGTTAACGAGGAAACCGCAAATACAGAAAAACCCTGGGACCTAGTCCAGATTTGAACACCACACTGTATTAAGCCACTACAGACACTAGCCTGCTACCAGTTAACTTCGGACTAGAATGTAGTTGATCCCTAACCAATCTCACACTGATCAAGGTACAGTTGCGTTCTTTACGCCTCTTGAACCACGCCGGAATCTGCGCACTTGATTCCCTTAGCTGATCTCACTCATAACTAAGAGTTGCTACGACCCAAAGTCGAAGACTTGATAAACAAATTTGTCTCACACAAAAAAGTCTATTGAATAGATAAATCTGTCTCCCACAGATATACCTACGAGTTTTGTTCTGTCTTTTGATAAATCAAGGTGAACAGGAACCAATTGATAAACCGGACTTATATTCCCGAAGAACTGCCTAGTATTATCAATAACGTCACAATAATCTTAATCGATTAACGAAACAAGATATTGTTTGTGACTACTTTTCAATCTTGCATATCGGAGATAAATCTCGAGCAAATCTTAAAGAAGATAGTACCCAATCACAATAGAAAACAGGAAGCTCAGAACACGCAACTACAGAGAAATAGTTGGGTCTGGATTCACAATTCCAATGAAGTATTTAAGTCGTTAACCTACTGGGTTTTAGAAAAACCTAAGGTTAAAGGAGAATCGACTCTAGTCGCAACTAATATCACACAGGAGGTGTGGGGATTAGGTTTCCCGTTGCTAGAGTTCTCCTTTATATAGTCTCTGAATTAGGGTTTGCAATCAATGTTACCTTGGTAACAAAGCATTCAATATTCACGGTTATATGAAAACCTGATTAGATTCAAGCTAATATCTTCAACCGTTAGATCGAACTTAGCTTGTTATACACAAATGAAATATACCATCATTTAGATAAAGGTAACCGTACCGAAACGTGTACACTTAGTTGGTTCAACAATATAACCAATGGTTAGCCATATGAGCACTTTCATATCAACCTTATTCATCTTTATCATAACTAGTTCAAATGACTCAAATGAAACTAGTTAGAGAGTTGTTCAATTGTTTATATTCTCATAGAAGTATACAAAACACAATTGAAGCAAAATCGATTTTGATTCACTCGAATCATTTCATGAACATTATAGCCACAGTTTGCAAAAGATTGCATTCCTTATTATATAAATGTATTAGTTCATTAACAAACCGATTTTAGAACATAACCTACTTAAGTATGCAAACGGTGACGCATACCTAAGTAGCCGCACAGAGTTTGGTTACGCCAGTACGCGTACGTGTACGCATACCATTTTACATTTCCAAACTCCACCAGAAATTGACGGAACTTGAACTTCCGCCAGTACGTGATAGACACATTTTTGGTGTCTGAATTGTCCTCAGTGTTGGTATTGTTGGAACTCGATTTTTGTACTAATATTGTGTTTTTATGTATTTTTAGGTATTTTTGGAAATAAATATTTTTGGAAAAATCGGCTCTCGAAAAGTTGCATGGAACACCGGAGGACATTTGCTATTCGGACTCCACTTTGGATAAGGGGTAACCCAATTACTAAGGGGCACCTCGGTTGGGCACCTGCTATTCGCACCGGTTTTGGTTATGGGGCAACCATCTTCTTACTCGTGAAGAACAAGTTTTGGCGGGAAAATTTATTTGAAAAACACGGAACTTCGCGGAAGATTTTGGACCGATTTGGTGAGATTTTTCGTGGGTTTTAGTTGAGAATATCCCGCTTTCATCCAAACAGGGATGGTAACTTACTTGGATTCGAGAAATAAGGAGTTAGTTGCAAACACGAGAGAACAGAGAGAAGAATATTCTCCGTGAGATATTCTCGAGATTTTGTGCCTTTTTTTTGGGTGATTTGCGCGTGCACGAGAGAGTTTGACATCATCGAGAGATCGGTGATAAGCATCTTTGGGAGTGTGTTAAGCTACAACAAACACGTGAAGAAGAAAAATAAAGGAATTATTCCCGTAACTTGGTCGGGTGTAAATGAAGATTATTTTGAGTTATTCTCGAGATTTGGTGGTGTCTGATGGGTATATATAGAGTGCTTGGAAGTCATAGAGGGTGACGGAGAGATAGGGAAGGTTTGGAACACCACAGAGTCGAGAGAATCAAGTTCCCGTGGAAACACCATTCCGCCGCCGCTACACTGGAAGAACACGAAGGAATGACGCTTAAACCGTCGTTCTTCAACAGTGTAAACGACTCCGCGTTTGTGGGTCGTAGTTGAGGCAGACTTAAATGAATAGTAACAATGACGTAAAGGTGTTATCGCTCTGTAACAATTAGGTTTGTAACACTTATATTTTACAAACCCGTTTTTATTTGATATCTCTCCTTTTCATCATTTGTAAGCACCTTTGAGCAATAAAATCATATTTTGAGCGTGTTTCCAACATGATGAGTTAAACCCCATCTTCGGGACGCATTTGACGAGCTGAATTTTATCATGTGGTAAATTAAATTAATTCCTTAATTACTTTTTGCACCAATTTTTAATGATTTATGATTTATATTAATTATTTGTTATTTTGTCTCGATGTCGCATGCTTAGTTTAAATTACTTTTGATCGTCATGCTTACGATTTACTGATAATGTTTTATGAAATCTACTTTGGCAAAGAATAGAGTTAGTGTTTCTTTTATTTTGAGCGATAATTGCCTAGAATTAATTTCGAACCACTTGAATATGAAAGTCAAGAAAAATCCGAGTCCCAAAGAAACTCTTCTTCCCGTGACACATTTTGTATATATTTTCTTTTAGTAATTCTTAAAATCAAACCCATCAAGTCCGAGTGAACGACAACCCTTTTATTACTACAACATCATTGAAAATAACCATCAATTTTTAAGCACGACGCGACTTGTGTATAGATTTGTTTTTAGGTTTTATTTTTCTTTTTATTATTTTTGTTCTTTTTTACGCGTTTTTTGGTTTTTCTGTTTGCTCAGATTTGGAGTGGATAAAGAAAAGAGAAAGCACTGAAAAGAAAAGCAAATCCAAAATAGGAAAGAAAAGAGAGATCCGAACGAAGTGAAGAAGAAATTTTTGTATATAGTGTAATTATTTTTTTATTTTAGAAATCGTAATTAGGTAATTTTTTTTTTTTTGTAATTTTTATTTTTTGGACTTTTTAATTTTGGACTTTATTTTTGGACTATCGGACATTATTAATTTTAAACCCTAAGGAAGGGTAATTTGAATATAAATCGCAGTGGAAGGACGGTGATTACGATATCACCTCGCCCGGGTTCGTATACCACATAGGAGTCGGCCCAGTCGACTTCAACGTTCATCCTCGTCTGGAACGGGAGGTAAGAATTCTAAACACCCGCGAATCCTCGCCGGGTTTACTTGATGATTTCGATGTGAATATATGTCGAGGAACTGAATCCTACTGCTTTAATTTCCTAGTAAAGGGCAAGGACTCGCCTTACAAGATAAGGGTTCGGATTTCATCACCGTTCTCTTCTTGCCCGCTTTAGGAAAACGAAACCAAACACGAACCTAAGCTTAAAATTTCGACTAGAACGAGACCGATAGGGTAACGAGCTTAATAGGAAAGTCATTCGAAAAATATTGGTTACTCTTAAAGCATACTTAAGTTCATGATGGTTTCGTGAGTTGAATGCGTGATCGCGCCGCCTTGTAATGCGGTGAGGCCTTGGGTATCAAAGCTCCACGCAGCCTTCCCTCGCCTCTATTCAACTTACTTAAACTCGGATTGATTCCGAGGGGTTTGCTTAAATTGTAACGAATTCCCTTTCGAAGGATTAGAAGTCGGGTCTAGAAACAATCTAAGTGGAGCCATCATGCTTTTTGTTTGCTAGAAATCGTGAGGTTTGTTTTGGTGAGTCAGCCTTGTTTGTGTTTTGTGTGTAAGAATTCCCTTGCAGTTAGGATGTCAAACCGGTATTATAATAGCCATCACAATGAATATGAATATCCAATTGAACATTATGGACATCACTCTTTTTATGACCATAGTGTGAATAGTGGTTGGGAACGCCAACTTTTGGAAGGTTATGGGTCATACCATGGTGAGCCCATTACTATCCACATGTGCATCGGTCATTCGAGCAAGGAGATTATAGTAATAGTTCTTCGTCTCTAGAGGATACGATCAAACTTTTGAAAAGTAGTCCTTATTATGATCCTTCCTGCTCCTCTTCCTTCTCTAGAAGAGTCCTCTGGGGTTTAGCCGAGTCGACACAAAGTTATTCAATCAACATGTAAGTTAGCCGAGGTAAATAACGTAGTTATGGACGAAAGGACTGCAACAACGACTCGAATCTGAGAAGATATCCTCAATAGATTAACTCAAAACTTAGATCCAAAGACTAAGGGAACTTTCTTTGGAGGAGACCCTTGAGAGGCTAATGAGTCGACTTTACGTAGACTTGAGTTAGAGACGAACGAAAGTATTGCTCGAAATAACTTGAATTTCCAATATAGTGTATCCAATAATACCTTTGAGAATGAAGATAGTTATTCACATAATCAAGATGGTGAGGTTAGAATTGGTAACACTACTTGTTTAGATGAGGTTCAACCATTTTCATGTTATTATAATAATGATTATGATGAGGATAGTGTTGATGAAGAATTGGAAACAAATAGGCATAGTGATCAGAATTTGCTACTCCAATTGAGCTTTATAATAATAGAGTTATTTTTGGTTGGATCCTAATAATTTTAACAATTATTCACCTATTCAAAAGGACAAGGATTTGACTAGAGATACTATTTTAGACGATGTAGTACTTCCGTTTACGAAGTCGATAATGGTTTAGAGGAATGGGTTTATCCCGAGAATACTGTTTTAGAGTCCAAGGATTTAGAAACAATAGTCTTAGACAAAGAAGAAGATGAACTCGTAGAGCTTTTAAATATGAGTGAGGATGCATCACCCGAGTATAATCTACATGAAGCAATTGACCATTTTCGTGATTTTGACGATCTAGAAATTAGGGAAATTGTAGCTAGTCTATCTAGAGACACCCAAAATTCTAAGTTTGGGGGTGATTATCATTCTCCTTGTGCCTTACCTTTAGCTCTTACGTAAATCCTCACTTGGGACTTGATATATGTTCCTCAACCATTGTGCCGATTACCTTCATGCTAGCTCTCCCGAACCTAATAATGTCCAGAAGAAGTTCAGTTGTTAGAAACCCATCCTCGGCTGATGTGGTTAACCTGTGCTATGATACCAAAATTGACTTTGTTTTCCCACCAAAACTTTTCTTTCAATTGTGGGAACATATGAGTTACAAATGTGTCAATTATTAAGTTTTGAGACTAAACCTAATTACTTTAGGATATTAGGTCGACACATTTGCTTAAGGAAGACCACCAATCTTATTGTGGTCACTGAGTAAGTCAAAACCGATTGACTTAGAGGATCCTCAATTATTCAGTTATTATTATGTGCTTCTAAGTTTTTATTTGAGTTTTTCAGACTCTAGAACCCGAACATTCTGGATCCAACTTATGAGGAAACGCAACCTATGAAAAAATTTTTTATCTAGACCCTTTTATAGAGCTCGAACTCCGAACCACAACTAGATGTAGTGGTCTTAAAATAGATAAGGGTGTGTTGGATATTTTCCCCGGTCTATTGCAGCTCTCCTCTTCTTTGTGGTTAGCACTTTTTGATCTAGATGACCCGCAGCTTATTCCTACCGCCGCTTTATGATTCTTCGAGGTGACTAATCTCTTCCAATGTCTGGCTCAAGACTTTAAACTTAGCACTTCTTGGGAGGTAACCCATGCTCATGCAACACGGTAATATCTTTCCTTAACTCTTTTGCTTCAAATGGTAAACAGCTTTCTCCTTGTTCATGTTTTTAATTTCATCTTTAACATTGAGGACAATGTTAGATTTAAGTTTGGGGGTATGGGAGAAACTTTTAGTTGCATTGATAAACTCCAGAGCCTAGAAATTTATGCTTATTAAGGATGGCACTAACCAATCTAAGTGGATGGAAGCATTTTGGTTGTAGGAGTTGAGGAACCAACCGATTAGATGGCAACATCTAAAGAGTCTATTCATAAAAGCACAGTAGCTCGGGTGTTAGAAATAACATGATAGTTTCACCAATCTCGTTGAGTCCTTTTCACTTCTATTTTTATTTTTATTTTGTTTTTTTGTTTCTCTAAGTGATTAGGTGGGGCCCACTTAATCAAGTTGTTACCGATGCTAGATGAATTAGAGTGATTGAGATACCAAAAAAAAAAAAAAAAAAAAAAAAAAAAAAAGAAAAAAAAGTTGAAAAAAAAGAAAAAAGAAAAGAAAAAGAAAAAAAAAAAAAAAAAAAAAAGAAAGTGAGACCGGACCATTTGACCAACGGAATAAATTCAATAAAGCTTCCACCACCTGGAACCCTTGTATATGCCAGCTTGTGTTGACATAGAGTTAGGTTTATTGACCATTGGTTCCCTTGTATATGCCGGTGTGTTGATATTAGTCGACTAGTATCTCACTCCATTAGGATAGGTTCATTTTGGCGGAGGCCTTCTAGACAGATATGGGAAACACCATTCACTTAGTAAACATCAAAACCATCTATGTTTTTCTCTATATCCATCTTCTTGATCTATCCATGTGATTAGTTTTGACTCCGGTATTGATGTCCATAGTGCAACTATCTCGAGTAGAGCTCACACTTTATATGAATTTTAGTATGCTTGAGTGCAAACTCGTGTACAAGAATTGGAATTTCGTGAGACGTCAGGTACTTCCTCCGTAGTCAATAAGTATGCCAACCAAGGAGATTCTTTAGTGCCTTCCAAGGTTCGCGTAGATAGCTATGGTCCTGGAGTAAAGGTTTTGTGGGTACACTGTAAACCCTCCGAGACAACACTCCGCCACTAGGCCACCTAGGGGTTCAAATGATTTTTATTTTCTAGAATAAATTTGCTCGAGGACTAGCAAATAATAAGTTTGGGGGTATTTGATAGACACATTTTGTGTCTAATTGTCCTCAATGTTTCGTATTGTTAGTCTCGATTTTTGTACTAATATTGTGTTTTTATGTATTTTAGGTATTTTTGAGAAATAAATATTGTTGGAAAAATTGCTCAAAAGTGTTATTTGGACCCCGGGAGGACATTTGATAAAGGCACCTCATTTTGGATAAGGGGTAACCCTAAGGGGCACCCAAATTGGGCACCTGATAAAGGCACCCATGTTTTGGATGGGGCACCATCCTCTCCATTTCAAAACAAGTTTTAAGGGAAATTATTTGTTCTTCAATTTTAACTTTGAAGATTTTTGAATGAGTTTTGGTGAGATTTTTCAATGGCCGAGAATCAATGAATATCTTCCTTCATCCAAACAGAGGATGGTCTTCTACTCGATTCCAAATTGGCTGAAAATTCACGAGAAAAAACAGAGCAAACGTACGAGAAGAGATATTCACGTGAGATAACAAAGATTTTGTGGAAGCTTTGGGTGATTTGAGGGTGCTCGAGAGAATTAGAATCGTGTAGAATGCAAATAAGTGATGGTTCACGGGAATAAGATCGCAACAGAGCAAAACGTGAAGAAGAAAAAAAGGGAATTTTCACGTAAATTTCGGGTGTAATGGAAGATTATTTTGAGTTAATACTTGATTCTTGGTGTCATGGGTATATAAAGGCTTGTGGGTTCATAGAGAAGGCAAGGAGAGATTAGGGAAGGTTTGGAGCACCACAGAGTCGAGAGAATCAAGTTCCGTGGAAACACCATTGCCGCCTGCTTTGCTACACTGAAGAACACGAAGAAAGACGGCTTAAACCGCCGTTCTTCAACAAAGGTAAACGACTCGCGCTGTGGGTCGAGTTGAGGCAGACTTAAATGAATAGTAACAAATGGCGTAAAGGTGTTATCGCTCAGAACAATTAGGTTTGTAACACTTATATCTGTTACAAACCCGGTTTTTATTTGATATCTCTCCTTTTATCATTTGTAAGCACCTTTTGAGCAATAAAATCATATTTTGAGCGTGTTTCCAACATGATGAGCTAAACCCCATCTCCGGGACGAATGACAGATGAGCTGAATTTTATCATGTGGTAAATTAAATTAATTCCTTAATTACTTTTTGCACCAATTTTTAATGATTTATGATTTCTATTAATTATTTGTTATTTTGTCTGATGTCGCATGCTTAGTTTAAATTACTTTTGATGCGTCATGCTTACGATTTACAGATAATGTTTTATGAAATCTACTTTGGCAAAGAATAGAGTTAGTGTTTCTTTTATTTTGAGCGATAATTGCCTAGGATTAATTTCTGAACCACTTGAATATGAAAGTCAGTAAAATCCGGAGTCCCAGTAAACTCTTCTTCCCGTGACACATTTTGTATATATTTTCTTTTATTAATTCTTAAAATCAATCTCTTCAAGTCCGAGTGAACGACAACCCTTTTATTACTACAACATCATTGAAAATAACCATCATAATGCTAAAATTCTAAAACATTAGCCATGGTTTTGTCTGTAATCAAACGCATGTACACTATGTACCCAGTCTGTAAGACATCCAACTTTACCAAGTGCACAAAACTTGGGAGGAATCAAAATGTAAGACTATATTATAACGCACCAACTAATTAATTTATTCAATAAATTGCACCATCATTTTTACTATACAGAACCATAGGTTAGACTAACCTCAATCCTTCCTATATGTGTTGACTCTTATCTATAATTTCAAGGATACTAAATATTGACTCTTGATTGATAAGTAGTAGACATATCCCAGGAGTGTTGCTAGGAGGGAAAACCGTTGAGCAAGACTTAGTTGCTCAAGCAATAGCGAGGATCATCAATAAAATTCCGTAAAACTTGAAAATTCCCAACAAAAGCTTCCTCAATAAGGATTTTTATAGAAGTACACCAACACAAAAATGAAATAATGATTTCAAATGAAAAAACATCATAAAATGGCAAATTATACCGCATAACACCAAGAAAGAATGTGGAAAGGGAAATCATCATTGCTTGGTGCTCCTCTAAGGCTTGTTTCTTGATTCCTCCGAAGATGCCCTCACGAATGAGATAGGAAGCTTGGAAGGTATAATGCTGACTTTTCTATAAAGAAGCTCAAGACTCGTATGCATAGAAGTAGCAAGAAGAATGGCGGTGTTGATACATGTGAAACCGAAATCAATAATTAGTTCATTTTTCATCTTGATGAAATTTAACAAATATTAATTCGACGCGAGAGAAGGATAATACCTTTGTTTTGTCTTGAACGATGGAAGCAAAGATTATTCCTCATCAGGTAAACTTTATTTAATGCCCACCTACTTAATCTATAAGGACTCGTTGGAATCCTAAATTGGTGTATATAATTGTATTAAGAAAGGAAAAAAAATCATTAATACAATGTTAAGTATTCTTCAACAAACGAGTATGAATTTTGTAGCTCTATTAGTAATTCTTTGAATTAACTTAGTATTTAAATCTAGCCATCCATATAAAATAACCTATCGACACTCTATCTTAAAATCAAAATTTGCTCAAAGGTAATAATTAGTTTCGAGAAATTACTTAAGAGGCTTCTTTTTAAAAATAGCTTTACTACTCTCTTCATCACATATGGAAGTTTCTTCGCCTTCTTACCAAATTCGACCTTTTTGCTCTCAAATAACTACCCATGTCATAATAACAAAACCCATTTAATCAATTAATTAAATAGACAAATAGATGAGATCGTGGTTGTATGAATCAAAGTGTTGTATAGATAGCTAATCAAAACTCATAAAATCTATCTAGAGGGATAAAGAGGATTGGCACATGGTATTAACAAACCGGGAAACTAATAAATGATCGAAGGAAATCGAAAAGCGTGAAGAAAATTCAAAACCCAACCAACCGACAAATACGAAATTCCCAAATCTCAAATCACTTTGAAAAATAAATCAATACTCCAATCCAATTAGCCCGAACTACAAAGTCTTTGAACCAACACACAAAGCGGTTCATCCGACAACAAACCTAAACTGACGCAATTGCAAGTGGTTGTGGAGCTTGCATTGTTCTTTTGTCGTGTAATGATCATCGCATACCTAAAAAGGTTGAGGATAATAATCTTTAGAAGCATCACATATATGAGCCTAATCATCTAAACTACGATACCCGTATTATGAAAGTTCAAACCAAATTTAAGATGTTAAAGAAAAGACATAGATAAAAGATTACATAAATTTAAATTACGAAGAAAGGTGAAGTTGTTGCTTTGAACTGTGGTTTTCAAATCTAGACAAAGCAAAAAGCAGAGATCCTAACAAAAACCCTAGATAACAAGATAGGTTAGCAAATTTAACTATATAATTGCTCTGATTTTTAAGAAACACCACAGATCAATCTATCATACCCATTTATCGAGAGAAACGCCACCAACTTCAATAGCTAAAATATTGAAAAACGCTATTAAGAATTGAAAAAATGCTGATAAGAAGTAGAAATTGAACAATTTTATTAATCGAAACAATTGAAGGGTCAATGCCTAGATATCATATAAGAATTGATAAATTAGTATTCTCAAGCAAAGTTAACACGACAACCATTAAACTACTTCAATTAGACATATCAAATATATGAAACCGGAGTATTAATTTCAAATCATAACAAAAATCAATTATTATTACCAAAGTCTCTTCTTACCTAGAAAATCCCTCAAGTTCAACTGAAATCAACAAAAATTAGATGAAGATGTTGTAAGCACTTGCTCAACTATGAGAAGATAATGTTATGGTTTCACTGAACCGTTGTTGCTGCCCGAGAAGGAGAAGTGGATGAAGCTATAGATCCTGATGGTGTAGGTAGTGTTGTATGAGAAGAATTGAATATGTGTGGGAAACCTCTCTGCAGCTCTCCAGAAAGAAAGAAAAAAACCTTAATTTGATGGCATATCTCATAAATCGCCGTAAAGAAAGAAAGATGATATCTCGAATATTTATAAGATTCCATGTATAGAACACACCGGTGGTACGAATTGTTAAAATCGCAAAGGTTTCCGGCCGTCTAATGACTTACCCATCCGGAATATCGTGGCGGATCGGGTCTATATTAAACGTCGTCCGTCTCGATAGCTTTTGTCATCATGGAGACAAACACCATACCTTTTATAACAATGATAAAAATAAAAAAACGAAAAGGGTGTGATAATTATTGCCTGTTCGCACAAACTTTAGAATAAGATCGTCCACATAAGTTTAATAATCCTAAAGTATTGTCCGGTTTACATATACTTCCAAATCATATTTCAAATAGCATCAAGAATGATCATCTATGTCTCACAAATTAAGAGGTGGTTGGTCAAAGAGTTGTATATTTTTTTTTTACCTATGACTACTTGCTTCTGTTCGAGAAATAGCTAGTAAATATCATTGTCGTAAGTTCTATGATAAGACCACAAAAGGCGCAAAACCAAACGTTTGACCCTACTGCTTAAAAAGGTGGTGGCATGCGATCAGACGTTCCATTTCATAGACATTGAGATTGGTAAGTCTATTAGAAAATTTGATTTGATTTAGTTTTTTTACACATTATAGTTTTTAATTTTTTAATTTGAAAATCTATTATTTTGGTTATTACAGGAATCACTCACCTTGATTTATTGTTGGTTTAGTGTTATGGGAAACATAATGGCATTCAACCAAAATGAATGACCGTGAAAAGAAAATAAAAGTTTGCTCTTCCTAGTTTTATTAGAAACCACAAGGAACGACCACAACAAGTTCAAAGATGGTAGATTGCGTCGTTTAGTGTGTAAGGGATTTTTAAATTCAACCAATGCAAAAATGTATGATTTTTTTTTTTTTTTTTAACTCAAAAAGAGTATTTACGTTATGGTTACTCAACTAATTATTCTATCCTAACTCAACCAATGTTGCAAACACTGGTTGGCTTGGATTATTACAAGAACTGCATGCGACATCATATTATGACATAGGATTGGAATTTTAGCAAAATATACCTAGCCCTTGATACAACAAGTATAAGGAAGACAAACTTCATTTGTTTATGGGCGTCATAGAGTTAAATATTGCAATTATCTCAATTGAGTATTTATCTTAGAAAAATATATTCATATACTAATTTAGGAACATTTATTTTTGCGATTGTGGTATACCAACTTAGGATTCGCCAACCAAAACTTATTCAGAACAATAAGAGTTTTACTTATGTACAATTACTCGGATAAAAAAAAAGAACAAAATGACGATTGACTTACGTATGTTTTTACTATTGTAATTTGTATTTGTTTCCGTTAGAGTTCTTGTATCTCACCTTGCATTACTTTTTTTTTTTTTTTTTTTTATTTTGTTAGGCGCATCATCCTATTAGAGTAAAAGGATTAAAAAAGCTAAGAAGTGAAAAACAATGAAAATTAGTGAAAAAGTCAAGGACCCAAGATTCAGTGGAGTTCAGCCCAAGATATATCAATTTTGGTTATTATAGTATTCAGTTGTAGAATTATAGGGACTGAATTTTTCCATTTTTTTCTAACATGGTTTTATTCAATTGTGAAAGCTTGCGAACCACTATATTATTCGACCCAAGTAATGTCCTCGTGAAAGGATTGTAACCACGTATGTTGGAACATGTGAAGTTTTTTTAAGCACGGGTATCAACAAATATTAAGCCAACGGGCAAAATTTTGACCATATGCAATTCAGTGTAGTCAATCTCGGCCATTTCGGCCGAGATTTCGGCGGAATTTTGGATCTAGTCCAAAGAGCAAGACGAATCACACAATCTCGCCGAGACGAGTTTTTCCGAATATATCGGCCGGAATACTCTGACTCGGCTAGAATTGCTTTGTATCGGCCGAGATTTTCAGGTCTGCAATGCATTTTTTGTTTCAATAGAGTAGAGTTAATCTTTTGAATAGATTTTCAGTACTTTGATTCACATAATGAATAAGAATAATGCTTAAATTATGATCAATCTTACTAAATAATCTGAAATTATCATCAATCAGATCACCAATAGTTTCCTACCCGAAATTAAACTCTCAGTAACTTATCATCATCAATAATTGAAACTGAATTGTTATGATGATTTATATGATAATTTCCAACTACAGAGAGATACAGGTTGAAGTATGTCTACAACAATCCCAAGCTGAAAGTCCAATCATTATTTACAAATACAAAGCAAACAATATGTGCCTAATTTTCAAACTAAATAGAGATCTTTAGCTGTGAAAGAGTTGATAGAGAAAGTGAGGAGACTCCGTCAAGAATCTTTACATCTATATATTCACTTCCGCCTAAATGATTGGACACATTAACCCCACAACCCTTGTATTTCGAGATAATTTGACACTTGGTAAACATGTGGTGAGAAGGTGCAACGTGGACCGAGATCTGCTAAGAGTCATATTTCTTTTCCCTTTGCTGAGACGAGAAGAGTCCGAAATGTCTCGAACATAATTACGAGATGTAAAATTTTAAACCGATATTGCACCGAGAGCTCCCGATATAAAATTGTACTAAGTGTCTGGGCCCTCGGTCAAAAACAACCGAAATCCGATATTAACTACATTGGTCCGGACATCATAGACCGATAAACCTAAAGTCATCAAAGCAGCATGAATTTACCATCTACATAATACTTTACTAAGTGGGTGGAAGCAATTGATAAGCACATAAATGGGTACTTTTATACCCGCTTTTATACTAGCTAGGTCTCGATATTTTAGCTAATAATGTTGTTTTAGACCCTTTACAGAAATTACAAGGAAATCTATTCATCCGGAAAGAAAACGGCTAAATACGAAGCAAAATAGTGTTTGCCATGAAAAGTTCAAGTTCTGCATATCAGGACACCTGCAGCAGCACCTATGCTAGCCATGTTAACCTTTTTACAATATACTCAGTACCACTTCACGGAGCACTTCAGTAGGGCTTGGGCACGTGAGCCCACTAGTTGGCAATCAAGAAGGCAGACGTGGCCTCATTAGCACCACATTTCTAAAGCATCATTTGTACTTTGTCATAACAAAAGAAAGTTTTATCCTCGGCACCTTAATAGCTTATTCAAACAACAGGAATTTTTATTGATAGAGGCAGTTTCTTTCACACTGCGACAATGAATACAGAAGCAGCGGGAGTTCTTGAAGCTACTGTTCGATGGGGGAAACACTCGATGGATGGGACAGTTGGTGGAAGTGATGGGTTTAGCTAAGAAATGGAGGACTGCGTGTTGGCTGGAAAGTGTGAGGAATGAATGGCGGCATGGATTTATTATCGATGGTTCTAAACAGTTGCTGGAAGACCAGGTCTTTACAGCAGCAAGGTGGTGGTCGCAACTGGAAACTGGTGCTGTGGCCGGTGATTTGTAACCGGAGTTGGGAGATGAACTGACTTGTAGCCGAGTTGGAGATGCAGATGATGATTGTCGTGAAGCAAGTAAAGAAGAAAGGGTGTCGCTGCCATGGATTTTGTTTGTGTCTAGGAAATGATTAGAAGACGGAGAAGGGAGTCAAGCTACTGGTGGAGATGGAAACTTCATGGTAAAGTGGTGCTGGTTTGAGCAAGTTGCTGGTAACTGATGGTGCAGCTATCTAGCATTGGCGCTAATGACAATGGAGACTTGGGATTCCAGCAACAACGACAATGGATTTGAGATGGTTATTGGTTGTATTACAATCACAAATCAACTGTTAGGTCGTTGTTGACATGGTTAAGTTGTTGACTGAAGTCGGAGGAAGATTGAAAGTTTTGGCTGGAAATGCTAACGAGAAGTGCAGCAACAACGGGGTTATGGTACTGTGATGGGTTTTACCCAATCTCGGCATGGGTTAATAATGTTCAAATGAGTTTGGGACTGTGAAGACAAAACTGAGGGTCCTTGCAGCTTGCTAGTAGATGCCAGTGATTAAGAAATGGAGGACCGTGCTGTGGTTGAATTTGAAGGTCAAGGCGAAGAGAGTTGGACGGACAGTGGCCGGACTCTGGTGATGGCTTGGATTTGGAAATTAGGATACGGGTATTCGACTGGGCTTTCGGCATAAATGGGTTAGGTCACTATTGGATTTGGTGGAATAAATGGGTGAGCATGGGCCGGTATGAACCGGTTTCACCTCATCGCATCCAATCCAACATCCAACGGATTTGTATCCAATGGATGCACGGATGAACAGTTGGATGCGGATAATCCAATGGACTTTTGTTAGTTATTAAAATTTATAATGAAAAATAAACTAGGAATTACCAATAGGTACTATTATAAGTGTTCTTTAGTTAGTGGCAGTCCACCCATTAAAGCCCAAAGAACAGGAGGTCCATAATTAAAAGAAGAAACTTTTGGACCTGAATTTTCTAATCCTCGGTCCACTACGTGCGGGATCAATGCCGTGTATTTTAAAATTTCCTAAAATAACCTTCACATAGTATATAACGTTTTCAATTATAAGATTTTCGATCAAAATTCTGAATCTATTTTCTTCTCTCCTTTCTCTTTCTTTTGTTGTTGCTGGTGCCGGTGAATTTCGACCTAGGGTTTGTTCTCTCCCGTTTTGTCTATCAAAGAAGAGATAATCCCATGAAGATTTTGCAAGATATAGATCGATCCGCGAATCCAAGCTCGATATATGAAGTTTTTGGTAGGTTGATTTTCTTATCGTTGATGTTAGTCTAAGTTTTTTTTTAATCAATTTTCTTCTAGTAATGTTTATTTGAGGGTTTCTAGTATCTAATAGCTTTATGGATGTTTTGATCTCTTGCTTTGATTGTTTATTTTATTTTTATGAAAATAGTTGATCCTGACGGGTGATCACCTTTTTTGTTCATTTCGTCAGTAGATTTGATTGTATCAGTTTCATTGTATTGGTTCTAGATTTGTTTCAGTTCATTTTTGTGTATGAACCAACAATACGTATCTGCAGTACCGACAAAAACCTAGCTTTATAAAAAAAATAATATTTGAATCAGAATTACATATACAGAATATATAAATAAAAGTGTTTTTGATTATGTTTTTGCATAGATTCGTTAATTTTTTTCGACATACAACTGATTTTTAAATTAAGAATCAGCAGTACATACATGACATACTGAAAACTTTTGCTTTGATTTTGTTAGTCTTTTTTAGGGTCGTCATTTTTTTTTATTTGATTCAGATGTACATATATGGAATATTGAAATAAAAGTATTTCAATTGTTTTTACATAGACTCATTAATTGTTTTTGACATGCAACTCGAGTTTTTAGATTATGAATCAAATACATATATGGCATACTTAAAAATATTGCTTTGATTTTGTTAGTCTTTTATAGTATTATCACTTTTTTTGTTTGATCCAGAAGCATATATATGAAATACTAAAATAAAAGTGTTCGGATTCTGATTTTTCATATATACTTTCATTACTAGTTTGATTTGTTATTTTTATATATATTTTATCACTTTTATTGTTTGATCTAGGAGTACATATATGGAATACTGAAATAAAAGATTTTTAGAAATACATATACGTTATATTGGAAAATGTTGCTTTTGATTTTGTTATTTTTTATGGTTTTCTCTCTTTTCAGAAGTACATATATGGCATACTCAGATTTGTAAGCAGTGTGGCAGATATATACTCAGATTTGTAAGTAGTGTGGCAGATATGTACTCAGATTTGTAAGCAGTGTGGCAGATATGTACTCAGATTTGTAGCAGTGTGGTAGATATGTACTCAGATTTGTGTTAGTGTGTGGGATATGTACTCGAATTTGTATGTGATGTAGTAGATATGTACTCAAAATTGTGGTCCTTTATATGTTTTAATTAAATTTGGAGAAACCGTAATAAGGTGGTGGAGTTCACACGTGAGTGGTGCTGGGGTAATGTGGTCATTTTGCTTGTTTCAAATAATTATGGACCTAGTGATAAGTCTAAAATCCGGTTGGACCCTAATATTACTAACTTAATGGGCTTTGGACCAACCAAGTAGAAATTTTCCAAAAATAAAGCCAATATGTATGACTTCTCGTAGATCCTACACATTTATATATACAGTAGAAACTCTATAAATTAATGCCGTCGGGACCATCAAAATTTATTAATTAACCGAGATATTAATTAACCGGTAAATTAATAACTATTAATTTATATATTAATTAATACTTTATTAACTTATAGATAAATTTCATATCAAATATTTAGTTTTCTATACAAACAAAATACCATATCATGCTCCTCTCACTCATGGAGGTCAGGTTCAACCCTTGTAATTGCTAAAATTCCTAAATGAATGAGATTTAGGAGTAGTCTAGGACCACTGTACCAAGCTATCAAAAAAATACCATATCATATCTTTTATATTTCCTATATAAATACAATATCAATACCAAATTATATTGTTCTTTATAAACACAATATTCAATCATATATTTTATTTCCTATCTAAACACAAGTTTAAACAATTTGGATGAACATACGTAGACGTTGAAATCACTCAAGACTTGCAAAATTTGATCGAGAAGTTGGGCTATCGTAATTTAATGAATGTCGAAGATGTCCTAAACTATCCTAAGAAAATGAAGTTACACAGCTTGTTAACCGATGAAGAAATAATCGAGAATGTTATAGGAACTGATAAAGATGTGGAAGAAGATGATGAAAGTTCTACGATAGAGCGCCTACACGAAACGAGGCTATTATTAATTTATATTTCATATGGGGCCTATATAGGTAATCAAAAAGTATTATCTTATAATTTTAGCGATTATTAATTTGGCACGTTGTCCCCACTAAAGGACCGCCAAAAAATATTATTTAAGAGAGTTTATTAAATAATCGAGTATTAATTAAAAGAGTTTCTCTTTGTATATGTATATAAATATAAAGTGTCATGGACAACACTGCAAGCAAACACCTTGAAAATTCCAAAACTATCCATATATTTTCGAAAAACTATATAAATACCCTTAATCTAACAGGTATGGATGTCCAACGGATTTTCAAGGTTGCATCCGGGTCCAATCCGTAGTCCGTTGGATTTCAAAAATCCCATCCGCGTCCAACCTATTAGCAAACAATTCGCATCCATCTCGCACAAATACGGTTGTCCCGGTTAAATCGGGCGGATGACGGATAAAATGCTCACCCCGAAGAGCACTACATAGATCGACGAGAGAAAAAAAAAAATGAAGAGGAGGAGGCCGCCTGGAGTTTGTCAATGCGATTAATGAAATAAACTCACAGTGGGGGTGGTGTAATGTACCAATGCAATTGCAGCTCCACGAGTTTTGTCATTTGCTGTACCATCTCAAGTTTGTGTCTTTTGTCCACGACAAAACAGAAAACCAAGCTCCACCTTTCACACATAATTTCCGCCCTCAATACATTTATCCCATGAAGTAAATCTGTGTAATATTTGGCGACCTTGCATAATTGATGCAATCCAGCTAAAGTCCACGATGTCAACCGCGTGTCTGTTGCAATGCCTTTAGCCTTCTGAATCTCGTAAGGAAGACGTCATAGATCATGTGCTCTATTGCCCGTCGTTCCAAAATAGAGGAAAACTTATCTCGAGCTCTTAAGTCTTCAGAAAACTTGACCCATCTGTTGTTAGTGGTAGCAATGATGATGACCACCACAAACCGATCATCTGTGCTCCCTTTCCTTTAATGGAGCTTTGTCTTTCGATTTGTTTTTTTTTACCCCAATTTCAAGCTACTGCTAGTTGGTGGACTGCTGGCTTCCAATTGGATAAGATTGGTGCTTCTATTTTGTTAGTACTACATGTTGGAAAAAACGTGTTTAACCAAGGACTTTGACTTGCCCACAAAATGTTTTTTCCTTGTGAATAGTTAAAACATTAGTCCCACATAGGTGAAAATCTAAACAATTTTAGACTTAAATACCATAGAATTGGGCTATAAGGGCAGGCCCTTTGGGCACTTAGCCTTTTGTGCGATTGGGAAGACTTAGACTATGGCTAGGGTCCCTTTCCGTCTGTGTATGCAGGCACATGATGTAATCACGTCCGCCGTCCGGGTCGGGTCGGGTCGGGTCCGGGTGTGGGTGTGGGTGTGGGTTCAATAAGACTTATCGAAAATTTTACTCATGTTTTACGCGCATGTGTCTTTTTGTTTGGACGTGCTTCACATATGTGAAGCAATATTCCCCTGTCCTTACGTGTTTGGTTTCTTCGCTTTAAATAAAAAGCTGTTTAAGAAAAACATAACCATAACCTTGTCATACGCATGGGTTTTCCTTGGCGTTTTTCTCTTGTTTTGCTTATGATTTTGCTATAAATAGTGAAGAGTTTCTCACTTCACAACACACACCAAGAGAAGCTTCTCTTCTTCTTCTTCTCTTCCTCTCGTTTTCTTAATGAGTTCTTAAGGTTTTTTGAGAAATAAAAACTTTCAGCTTTTTCTCTCTTGGAGTAACAACTTTTCCGGTCTTTGCCAAGCTCTTAGGGTACCTTCCTTGTATGCTACATCGAGAGGTACTAGCGGTAGTTGTATCCACGGAGGTGACTCGCCAACTGCTATAGCATCTCGGAGGAGTAGCAAGCGATATTGCCTTTAGGTCAGCGTATTTATACGTGCCTCTACTGTTCCGAGCTTACCATTGTTTGAGCATCACCAACAACATCGGTGAAGCATGGGTTTGAGCTAAGTATATTCTTCACATCTCTTTCATTATTGTTACTTTGTTTCCAACAAACTAAAGGCAATAACGCTTCGCTTTTTATTATTACCGTAACAAAATGGGAAAGAGTATTGTAGACAAACCCCAAAGTTTAGTGGTAAGGATTTTAAACGATGGCAGTCCAAAATGTTGTTTTTCTTAAAAGACCAAAGGTTAGATGAAGTTGCCCTTTACTGGACCCTCGAGAAGGCTTCATGACCGCGGTTATGAACATGATCTAGAGAGGTGGACTAGGAAGAATTACATGTGCAAAAACCACATTCTTAACTGTCTGGATGACTCTTTGTACGACTTTTATAATGCAAAAGAAAATTTTAATGCTTACCATTTGTGGGAAGCCCTTGAGGATAAGTATCTTGCCGAGGGCTTTGGGAGCAAGAAGTTCTTGATGGCCAAGTTCCCTGGATTTCAAGATGACCGATGAAAAGCCCGTTGTAGATCAATTCGTCGAACTCCGCCTACTCATCAACGAAATCCTTGCTGAAGACTTGCGCTTTGATGAAGCTCTACAAGTATCTCAAAGTGATTGAAAAGCTTCCACCCTCATGGAACGAGTACGAAGAAGAGGCTGCGACACAAAAATCGCGAAATCACCATGGTGGAGCTAGGGAAAATGATCCGAGGTGGAGGAACTTCGGCAACAAGAACAAGAGCACGATCTTGAGCAAAGACATGTCCAACAAGGCGCATGTCTTCGGACGATAAGGCGGCATCAAAGAACAAGCATGGAGAATCCAAAAAAATGGTAACAGACGTAACAAACGTCGAAACCCCAAAGGTAACAATCTTAAGCCTAGGGGTGGTGTCTCCAAAAACACCATCAAAGGCGATCGCTATAATCATGGTGGAAAAGCTGGCCATATGGCCAAAGACTGTAAGGCACCTAAGAAGACCAAAACTGACCCTAAACAGAAAAATAAGGCAAACATAGTAGATAATTCTGGATATTTTTCTGGCATGGTGTCTGAAGTCAACCTTGTCTCAAATGTGACCAATGTGAGAGACCGGTGGCTAGATTCTCGAGCCACCGGGCATGTCGCAAGTTCAGAAATGCTTTCTCCTCCTATGGCACCGTAGGAGACGATGAGAAAATGTAAATTGGTAACTCCTCCACCTCGAAAGTTGTGGGGAAAGGCAAGGTTGAGTGAAGCTTACTTGGGAAAAACTCTCGCATTGAATGACGTGTATCACGTCCCAGACATATGCAAGAATCTTGTCTCAGAAACCATCTTACTAGGGAAAGGTTTTAAATTTGTAGCTGAGTCTAACAAAGTTGTAATCTCTAAGGGTGGTGACTTCGTAGGAAAGGGTTACGTCACTGAGAACATGATTAAGCTTAGTGTACTTTCCTTGAACTTGAACGAAAATGCATCTTCTTCTGCTTATGTTTGTGACTCCTCACATGTTTGGCATGATAGACTAGGACATGTTAACTTCAAATCCATTGAAAAACTTGCTAGTCTAGGCTGCATTCCTAAAATAAACTTTGACAGAGGTCATAAATGTGAAATTTGTGTTGAATCTAAATTTGCAAGAAAACCCTTTAACAAAAAGGTTGAACGTAGTACAACTCCCCTAGAACTAATTCACTCGGATTTAGGAGATTTAAAATCAACTCCAACTAAAGGTGGTAAAAAATGGTACATCACTTTTATCGATGATCACTCCCGATACTGTCAAGTTTACCTTCTTAGAAGCAAGGATGAAGCCTTAGAAGCTTTCAAATTATATAAACTTGAAGTAGAAAACCAAAGAGGCGTTACAATTAAAACTCTTAGGTCAGACCGAGGCGGTGAGTATGTGATACCCATAGGAGAATTTTGCAAACTTAATGGCATCATTCACGAGACTATCGCACCTCGTTCACCTCGGTCGAATGGAGTAGTGAAAGGAAAAACCGAACACTCATAGATATGGTAAACGCTATGTTAGCTAGCTCGGGCTACCCTCGAACTTGTGGGGGAAGCAATTCTCTCTCGCTTGTTATATCTTGAACCGCATTCCATTTAAGAAATCGATAAAACCCCATATGAATTATGGATAGGTAGACCACCTTACTACGCATTCTTTAAAGTGTGGGGGTGTTTGGCCAAGGTGGGCATTCCTCGCCCCAAGCAAACCAAAATAGGACCTAAAACTATGGACTGTGTTTTCTTAGGTTACCCCGAGCACTCTAGTGCGTATAGGTTCATGGTCATTGGTGATAACACCATTATGGAATCTAGAGATGCAGTGTTCTTTGAACACATTTTTCCTTTTAGGTTCGGACCTTGCAAAAGGGTCCGCGATGACCTCTCAGATGTTCCTTCGACTAGTCAAACCCCAACTCTAGATGTTGAAACCGAACCTAGAAGAAGTAAGAGGGTCAGAACCGAGAAAAGTTTCGGTCCAGAGTTTGTGACTCTTGCGGTAGAGTCTGATCCCCAAACCTATAAGGAAGCAATGACTTGTCCGGAAGCTCCCTTCTGGGAAGAAGCTTCCCTTAATGAGTGGGATTCCATTCAAGATAACGACACTTGGGATCTGGTAGACTTACCTCCTAGTAGTAAAGCCATAGGGTGCAAATTGGTCTTTAAAAGAAAGCTTAGACCAGATGGGACTACAGAAAAACACAAGGCTAGGTTGGTAGTCAAGGGCTACAGACAAAAGGAAGGAGTAGATTTCTTTGATACATATTCACCGGTCACTAGAATCACTTCTATTAGGATGCTGATTGCTATTGCTTCTATTTATGATTTGCATATACATCGATGGATGTTAAACCGCATTTTTACATGGTGAATTGATTGAAGAAATTTACATGGAACAACCTCGAAGGTTTTGTTGTGAAAGGTTTAGAAGATAAAGTATGCAAATTGAAAAAATCTCTCGTATGGTTTAAAACAAGCACCTAAACAAGTGGCATGAAAAATTTGATCATGTAATGATGACTAATGGCTTCAAAATTAATGAATCGATAAATGTGTTTATGTTAAATCGGTGGATAATTCTCATGTTATTGTATGCACGTATGTTGATGATATGCTCATATTAGGCAAGTAACCTTGAAATCATTAATGCCACTAAAAGCATGCTTGAACGAAAACTTTGACATGAAAGACTTAGGCCTTCTTGATATAATCTTAGGGATGAAAGTCGAAAGACAACCGATGGTTATAGTCTTAGTCAATCTCATTATCTCGAAATCGTGCTCAAGAGATTTAAGCATGAAAATGCTAAACCCGCATCTACTCCTTATGACCCCAATTGTAAATTGAAAAAGAACAAGGGTGAAGGAATTCGTCAACTCGAGTATTCTCGTGTTATTGGCGGTATATGTATTTGATGAACTGCACTGCACTGATATTACCTACGCAAAGGAGCAGATTGAGCGGTACACTTGCAACCCCGGGGGAGAATCACTGGAAAGCCCTATACGAGTTCTACGGTACCCGAGAGGAACTTCAAACTATTGCTTAAGTTTTGGGAAGTATCCTGCCGTGATGAGGGGTCTGTGATGCCAACTGGATATCGGGGAGCGCACAAGTGCAAGTGCACAAGTGGGTACGTCTTCACACTTGGAGGTGCGTACGTGTCATGGAAGTCTTCCAAACAGACATGTATAGCTCGATCCAAGATGGAGTCCGAGTTTATAGCCTTGGATAAAGTCTGCAGAGGAAGTCGAATGGATACGAGGTTTCCGGGAGGAATTCCACTCCAGCCCAAGCTTTGTGTCTTCTATCGCAATCCACCGTGACAAAAAGATGCTATTGGATGTGCGAGAGAATAAGGTGTACAACGGAAAGTCGATACACATTCGTAGAAGACACAAGACAAAGTGAGACAACTACTCTCTACGGGTATCATCTCTATAGACTTTGTAGGGTCTAAAGAGAACATTGCACCCTTTGACGAAAGGGTTACCTAGAGAGAAAGTTAGTTCCGCATCGAGGGGGATGGGACTTAAGCTCATAGAATAAAATTGCCAAGAAGGATACTCAACCTTGTGAATGGAGCTCGGAATCAAGGTTCAATGAGACTACTAATTTTTGGTGATAACGAGAGAGAAAGCACTATCTTAGTCCCTCCCTATGGTGCAAATGTGTGATAGTGCTACCTGCATGATTTAGGATGATCCGTTGAGATCTTAATGAGTACCATGGCTTTGATTAAAGCGGGGTGTGGCAGGACACTCTTTATGGACTCACCTATGTGAATGTTGGAAGTGGGGCCGCTTCCTATGAGAATTTGAGCGGATTCTCTAGAGACATTCATTACGTCCGGGATTTAGCCCAAGGCCAAAATGGGCACAACGGCAAGAGCTTGGCAGCTTTTCTTTGATACATCAAAGCGTGGTTGTTATTTCTGAATTGCACTCACTGTTGTCGGTTCAAGACATTGTGTTCACCGTAACAACAAGCAGTTCCGGTAACCTCTCACTAAGTTAAGGTTCAATCTCTGGGACACCTTAGCCTAATTTTGATGTATTCTGTTTTCTCGTATTTTTGTCGACATGTTTTATTATTCATGTGGGGGATTGTTGGAAAAAACGTGTTTAACCAAGGACTTTGACTTGCCCACAAAATGTTTTTTCCTTGTGAATAGTTAAAACATTAGTCCCACATAGGTGAAAATCTAAACAATTTTAGACTTAAATACCATAGAATTGGGCTATAAGGGCAGGCCCTTTGGGCACTTAGCCTTTGTGCGATTGGGAAGACTTAGACTATGGCTAGGGTCCCTTTCCGACGCGCGGTGCTTCCAGACAAGCACGCACGCCGCCGTCCGTCCGTCGATCGGTCGGGTCGGGTCCGGTCCGGTCCGGGTGTGGGTGTGGGTGTGGGTGTGGGTTCAATAAGACTTATCTTTTACTGAAAATTTTACTCATGTTTTCTCGCACATGTGTCTTTTTGTTTGGACGTGCTTGTCACATATGTGAAGCAATATTCCCTGTCCTTACGTGTTTGGTTTGTCGCTTTAAATAAAAGTCGTTTTCGAAAACCGATTCCGCATAAAAGTGCTTTTCGGACAAAGTTTGTTTCTGACAGAAAACTACACACTGTTTGAAGTCTGATTTCTTTGGCTTGTTTTGTTTGTTTGAAGAACAAAAACATAACCAGTAACCTTGTCATACACATGGGTTTTCCTTGGCGTTTTTCTCTTGTTTTGCTTACTGATTTTTGCTATAAATAGTGAAGAGTTTCTCACTTCACAACACACACCAAGAGAAGCTTTCTCTTCTCTTCTTCTTCTCTTCCTCTCTTCTGTTTTCTTAACAGAGTTCTTAAGGTTTTTTGAGAAATAAAAACTTTCAAGTTTTCTCTCTTGGAGTAACAACTTTTCCAAAGTGCTCCAAGCTCTTAGGGTACCTTCCTTGTATGCTACATCGAGAGGTACTAGCGGTAGTTGTATCCTGGAGGTGACTCGCCAACTGCTATAGCATCTCAGAGGAGTAGCAGGCGATATTGCCTTTAGGTCAGCGTATTTATACGTGCCTCTACCTGTTCCAGTTACCATTGTTTGAGCATCACCAACAACATCAGTGAAGCATGGGTTTGAGCTAAGTATATTCTTCACATCTCTTTCATTATTGTTACTTTGTTTCCAACACTACATGTAGGCTTCCTCCTTTTGATTGTGAATGCTTATAATTGAGCATCCGGTTATTACTAATGCAAAGACTTACTTTGCTCTTGTTCCTCAAATTGTAACTTTTTCATAACGTAGCAAGGCGGTTGGCGCACCGAGTTTATTGCTATCTTTGCCGTACTACGCCTATGCCCGAAAGAAGAACTCCTTTCTTTTCAACCGAAAATTGCTTCCGTAATTGAATTTTGGTACTATACATTAGGTGGCTAACCAGATTTCTCGAACTAGTTGAGTGCTAATTTGGGCTGCGGACCTCGAATTTGTCGCATTGTAGGTCCCCGAACTTTCACATAGTTCATTGTATGTCAACTGATAGTTTCATGCATGGCAGGGTGATCGCCAATGTTTTTTGAATTGCTGAGCTCCATGGAGTTGGGTGGCAGTGAAAGCTTACTCTGTCTATGTCCTGATGTCTTGACTTGGAGTAGGAACTATTAATCAAATACCAAGAATTAATCTCTTAGTCATCCAAAAATATTGGATCAAAAGTTCTTGATGGAGGAAGTAGCTTTCTTTTCGCAGCAACAATAACGACGTCGAGCTGCAGTGTGGGATGACATCTTGCCTCTGGCGTTAATGAACGCAGTGCGTCATTGAACAAAGTTGAAGTGATAACCAACTCCTTCATTCTGGAAATAACAGGATCAATGATCCGCCAAGAATGGATTAGGTCGCAATTAATTTTGAAATCCCAAAGCCAGTTTGTCAACAAGCAAAACCAGGGTAAAGAAAACTTTAAAAAGTAACGTAAGGCCAAAAGTATCGTAAGGATTATTAATGCCACCGTTCACCCTAATACTTTCTTTTATGAAAATCAATACGAGAAATAATTGTTATTAATTTGAACATTATCAAACATATTAACTGCACAGGTCAAATTTCGACTAATCAAAAGGCTAGCTCCTCGTTATCGTTCAAGGAAAAACAAACCAACAACAATTTAGGCTTGTGAAGGAATATCATACGTATGAGTAGATAAATTTGTATTTTAATAAAAAGAGACAAACTTATCTGTGATTTTACTCCAAGTTGAACTCGATCTGAATTGGGGTGTGCATAGCTCGAACATAGAACGCTTCCCTTAAGACCTCTTTTCTTTTAACGGATCAATGGAACGTTACATAGCTTCTTACAAGAATCAGTCCCACGTTTCTGTAACACTTTCGCCACTTTTTCTTCGAACCCTAATTATTCATGTTTGTTTTTCAGCGGATTGGATTTTTACATGGAACTCGTACACGGATTTTGAATTTGGTCCCGTACTTTTCTCAATGGAAAAACACTATTGCTTTTCACGGTTCCCTTTAGTCGGCGCCAATGTTTGTACCCAAAATTTATTTTAGGCACTAAACTCGATGATTTATTGATGATTAAAGAAAATTAGGGTTAAGAAGCGATTTAGAGATCAACAAAAAAGGCAAAGATTTAACGTGGTTCAGCAATTGTTGCGTACATCCACGGAGAAATCTCCATATGGAGAGATATTTTATTGATTATGATAATACAATGGTTATCTGTTTTCCCTAGGGTTTTCATCCCTCCCTTAGCGTTTAGAATACATCTATTTATATAGTTATGGAGCCTTCATATGGGTTAGCAGAAGTGGGTTGTCGAAAACAGGCCAATATGATAATGGGCCCCCGTGTACGATTATCGGGCATATCTGATGGATTTTTCCGTTTATAACACCAAGGTTAACTGATATTGGTACCAAAATATTATTGTACAAACAGTAATAATAGTGTAGTATCATGAGTAATCTATATTCAATTGAAAACATATGAGTTGGGAATCTTAAGTCGGGTGACAAAAGGAGGAGAGAAGCCCCATAAAAGGTATGGATGTGTGCGTCAAACGTGAAAAAGCGGGGGTCTAACAAACACACCCAATATTTCGCTTAGCAATTTGTATGGACAAACTCCAATATACTTTTGAGAGAATCAACTAGACAATCATACTCAATCTCAAGAAAAGTATATCCAAGAGTTCGTATCTCTGTTTCACAATGTAATCAGCAAATCAAACAGATAGAAATCCGTGAGCCTGATTATTATGTGAAAGAACTTGAACGGTACCAAAGACCAATGTTCAAGTGTCAATCAATATAATCAACAACCAAAGGTTGGATTCTCTAATTGATTGAACTACGCACAACCTGTGATATTTCTCTAATTGATTGAACTACGCACAATCACCTCACAATAATCTTAATCGATTAACGAAACAAGATATTGTGGAATCACAAACGATGAGACGAAGATGTTTGTGACTACTTTTTAATCTTTCCTATCAGAGAATAAAGCTCGAGAAAATCTTAAAGAAGATAATACTCAATCACGATAGAAAACAACAAGATCAGAACACGCGACTACAGAGAAATAGTCGGGTCTGGCTTCACAATACCAATGAAGTCTTTAAGTCGTTAACCTATATGGTTTTGTGAAAAACCTAAGGTTAAAGGAGAATCGACTCTAGTTGCAACTAGTATCACACAGAAGGTTTGGGGATTAGGTTTTCCAGTTGCTAGAGTTCTCCTTTATATAGTCTCCAAATCAGGGTGTGCAATCAATGCTACCTTGGTAATATCTTTCAACCTTTAGATCGAAATTAGCTTGTTATACACAAATGAAATATACCGTCATTTAGATAAAGGTAACCGTACCTAAACATGTACACTTAGTTGGTTCAACAATAGTTAACCAATGGTTAGCCATATGAGAACTTTCATATCAACCTTATTCATCTAAATCATAACTAGTTCAAATGACTCAAATGAAACTAGTTAGAGAGTTGTTCAATTTTTTATATTCTCATAGAAGTCTGCAAGACACAATTGAAGCAAAATCGATTTTGATTCACTCGAATCATTTCATGAACATTATAGCCGTAATTTGCAAAAGATTGCATTCCTTATTATATAAATGTATTAGTTCACGAAAACACCGATTTTAGAACATAACCTACTTAAGTATGCAAACATGTACGCATACCTAAATAGTCGGACTTGGTTTGGTTATGCCAGTATGCGTACATATACGCATACCACTTCACACTTCCAAACTCCAGCAGAAATTCACGGGACTTGGACTTTCGCCAGTACGCGTACGGGTACGCATACTTAGTTCCCGGATTTCCAACAACCAACCAGTACGCATACGGGTACGCATATTACACAAATGTGAATACACACTATGTTTATATCCAAACATGGTTACATGTTCTAAACCCTCATTTCAATCATTGAAACATTCTTGGAAGACGACAATAGCTGTCTTACACAAACTATTAGCTTCAAAGCAATTTTCAAGTGATCGAATGATCTATATGAAACATTCCGAGTCTACATCCAATGACTGTCTCACACAAATCATGTAAGATGTTACAAGGCGATTTTCACATGATCATCTTTTGACTTTCGTCAAGAATAAAAGATGAACTTGGTCAAAGCTAAAGCTTACCAACACACATTTCGAGAAATAGATAAGCGAGATAAACTGGGCTCGAAATACCAAATGTGTATAATTGAAGTCTATATAGTAATATGACTTTTTGTCTTAAATATGAGATAAAGTAGATAGACTTTTGAGTGATATATGAGTTCAAGTCTCCACATACCTTTTGTTGATGAAGTTCCCCAAGTTCCCTTGAGTAGTTATTCGTCTTCTTCGATGAACGCCGTGGAGTCAAGGCTCAACTATACTTACTATCCTAATCGGAGACTTAGTTATAAGTATACTAGAAATCAAGACTTATAGTTTTGGAAACTAGACTTGACAAACAAGCTTGAGATAGCAACGCTTGCGAGTTCGACCGAGCAGTGCTCTAACAAAACGTGTTTCTTACAAAAAGGTACGAGCTAAAAGCTCAGAAAGTACTGGCTAAAAAATTCATTTAAGAGCGCCGTAAGACAATCACGCCAAGGGTTTCTTTTAACAGTACGAAAACATGTGATTCATTTAGTACTTATGAAGAAATATCTTACCACACTTATGCGCTAACCCCGTTTCTTACGAAAGGTGAAGATATAGCCTTGAAAGCACCAGATAAAAATCTTTGCTAAGAAGAGTGTAAGATAAATAAATTTGACCCTATAAAAGATGTTGGAAAGACGCCGGATAAGAGGAATATACCCAAACATGATCACATTTAAGGACAAGATTTACAATACTGAAAGTAAAATGATAAGAGGGACAATCACAAAATAACAACTTTCTCATTCCAATATTTAAGAAGGAAATATTACATTAAAAATAAAGGGAAGAAATGCAACATAATGATCAGGGAGCTTCCCGAGCTTGAATGAGTCTCACACCAGCTGATTGTAGTGAATGGTACACACCAATAACATGAAAATAAGTTGCACAAAGTTGTTGCTTGTAATAACGATGATGCTTGAAGAACATAAGAGGAAGAAGAAGACTTTCATCCCAGGCTTTAGCAAGCAAACGATCAACGTTCGTTACACGGGAATGCCAGCATGCATGCTCACTCGCAAGATGTTCAAAGACAACAGGGAAAGCATGATAAGGTGGTTGAGGAGCATAACCTCTAAAATCATACGAACGCGGGTCATGATGAAAAAAAGGCAAAATATAAACAAAAAAATTAAGAAATAGGTGAACTAAACTTCACTAAATGGAGCAAAAAATCTATACTAAGAAGAAAGGGAAGTTAAGACAGACATTTAATACATAACTAAATCAAGTAACCAAACTAATAATTAAGGGGAAAATTCAAGAAGGTCACAACTTGAGTAATAAGGAAAAGAAGAGACACAAAGTAACAAAAAGATGAAGGGCCAGAAGGTAATTAATCATTCTTACAGCGCTCAATAGCTTGGTCCACATAGATTAAGAAAGAACAAGCCTCGTCCAAAAACAATTGAGTGGCTGTGTGTTCCAAGTCTGCCTCCTCAAGGAGTTGATATGTCTGGGCTAGTATGGATTGTGTTGCATCTGCACGTTGAGTTGTTTCGTAGGTCTCCGATCGTTCTAGCCACCGCTCATAGATCCGGGCCATGAGAGTAAAACGAGTAACTAAATACTCCACCTCCTCCATGTCGTCCTTGATAACCATGCCGGTATTGTGCCTAAAAATCACTGAATGACCCCCGGGATAAGCCATAGCTTAATGTGGTGATAGCGAAATGAATAAGGAAAGAGGATGAGTATTTATAGCAAAAAAAATAAATAAAAATGCGGGGGTCTAACAACCACACCCAACAATTCGTTTGGCAATCTGAGAGGACTTACTCCAATATACTTTCTAGAGAATCAACTAGACAGTCAGACTAAATCTAGAGAAAAGTATATTAAAGAGTTTAATATCTCTAACTCTTAATTCAATCCGCAATCAGCAAATAGAAATCTGCGAGCCCGATTGAATATAAGAGGAGTTACTTGAACGGTACCAAAGACCAATGTTCAAGTGTCAATCAATGTAAATCAACAACCAAAGGTTGTATATTCTAATTGATTGATATTAACGCACAACCTGTGATATTTCAATTATATAACAAAATATAATGCGGAAAATAAATAACACAGAGACACCAGAATTTTGTTAACGAGGAAACCCAAATGCAGAAAAACCCCGGGACCTAGTCCAGATTGAACACCACACTGTATTAAGCTGCTACAGACTCTAGCCCACTACCAATTAACTTCGGACTGGACTGTAGTTGAAACCTAATTAATCTCACACTGATTCAAGGTACAATTGCGCTCCTTAAATCTCTGATCCCAGCAGGATACTACGCAATCGATTCCCTTAGTTAATCTTACCCACAACTAAGAGTTGATACGACCCAAAGTCGAAGACTTGATAGACAAATCTGTCTCACACAGAAAAGTCTATACGATTGAATAAATCTGTCTCCCACAAAAATACCCAAGAGTTTTTGTTCTGTCTTTTGATAAATCAAGGTGAACAGGAACCAAACGATAAACCGGACTTATATTCCCGAAGAACATCCTAGTATTATCAATCACCTCACAATAATCTTAATCGACTAGCGAAACAAGATATTGTGGAATCACAAACGATGAGACGAAGGTGTTTGTGATTACTTTTCTATCTTGCCTATCGTAGATATAATTCTCGAGTCAATTATTTCGATTGTACTCAATACGATAAAAACATCAAGATCAGATCGCGCAACTACAAGATAATAAATAGTTGGGCCTGGCTTCACAATCCCAATGAAGTCTTCAAGTCGTTAACCTACAGGGTCTCGAGAAGAAACCTAAGGTTAAAGGAAAATTGACTCTAGTTATGCAACTAGTAACACACAGGAGGTGTGGGGATTAGGTTTCCCAGTTGCTAGAGTTCTCCTTTATATAGTTTTTCAAATCGGGCTTGCAATCCAAGTTACCTTGGAAACAAAACATTCAATATTCACTGTTAGATGAAAAACCTGATTTAACCAAGCTAATATCTTTCAACCGTTAGATCGAACTTAGCTTGTTACACACAAATGAAATATACCCTCATTTAGGTTTATGTAGCCGTACCTAAACGTGTACACCATGTTGGTTCACAAATAGTTAACCGAGGTTAGCCATATGATTACTCTCATAGCAACCTTATTTATCTTAACCATAACTAGTTCAAATGACTCAAATGAAACTAGTTAAAGAGTTTTTCAATTACTATATTCTCATAGATTTATACAAGAACACAATTGAAGCAAAATCATACTTACCCAGTCTCCTTTAACCATTTTGTATACACACAAGTATGCATACTTTTGGTTCCCGGTTTTGGACTTATACACTAATGTGCGAACACACTATGCTTATATCCAAAGATGGTTACAAGATTCCAAACTCTTTATTTCAATCATTGAAACATTCTCAGAGGATGACAATAGCCGTTTTCACACACTATCAGCATCAAAGCAATTTTCAAGATATTGAAATAATCATTATCGAAACATTCCAAGCCTACATCAAATAATTATATCACACAAATCATGTACGATGTTGCTTGATAATTTTCTCATGATATAAGATGAACTTGGTCGAAGTGAAAGCTTACCAACACATATTTCGAGAAATATGTAAGCGAGATATACTCAGCTCGAAATCTCAAATGTATGTATAGAAAACTATATCGTAACACGACTTATGTCTCAATATAGGAGATATAGTAGAAATAGACTTTCCAGGTGATAGATGAGTTCAAGTCTCCAAATACCTTTTGTCGAAGAAGTTCCACAAGCTCCCCTTAGTAGTTCTTCGTCTTCAAATGATGATCGCCGTGAAAACTAAGCTCAACTACACAATCCACGTCCTAGTTCGAGACATCTATAAATAGGCTAGAAATCAAGACTTATAGTTTTGATCACTAACATTGACAAACATGCTTGAGATAGCAACGCATGCGAGTTCGACCGAGTTGTGCTCTAACAAAAAATATTGCTAGTTGTTTTGCCACGCGGGAGAAAGAGATCATTTAATTCGCTGAATTGTATTACAACGAATAAGTGAGTGAGGACATACATACACACATCCCATAAAGAAAATAACAAGATTAAGAGTATAATTCTGCGGGAGTAATGACTGTTGTCTAAAACTCTAAATTTCGTCAAACAATTAAGGGATTTAATGTAAGTACCATAAAATAAATAAGGATAAAACCACCGTCCCAGGAGAAAGCGAGTCTTCTGCTGAAAAGGGTTTGGTCCAAGGGAAGACGGAGCCACATTTTGTAATGGACTAACCAATGACTAGGTGCCATAAAGAGGACAAAGGCCATCAGATATCAATAATTTTACTTTAGGGTATACGTGTACGGTCTATGTAGTAAAAGGGGACACTAGGAATACATGGAATACAAAAAGGTAAGAAACTCGAAAGGTGGTTCGAAAAGATAGACCGAAAATTATGGAGCTTCTCTTTCCTAGTAATTTTTTACACCTTCTTCAAACTCAGCCTCTCAATCGTTTCAATCTTGATTGATCCAGTTTGAGAGTGTGCTAGTTGAACTTCTCCTTCGTCTAAGGACGAATCTTCAATCCTTCCCCTTAGGCCGGGATTTATTGGTTAGTGGAGCTTGTTAAAATTGCTTTTAGGGTTTTCTTACAATTTAGGGTTTTTTAATTTCTTATGGTTACTGGAAGATCTAAGGCTAGAGAATCGAGAATGAGGAATATACAATTGACTGCTCATTCACAAAATAGACATTATAATGGTGCAGAGGGGTATGATAGAACAAAAGACTCGGATGGTAGAATCTTTCAGCTGGAAAGGAAAACGTTCTCAACTGAGATACAATGTTTTGGGAACACACGTACAATAAAGATCACGGAAAGAGGAAGGAGAGGGTATCAAATATGATTACATGGTTGAAGACGATTATTTAAAGTATACTAGAAGATAGAACGAAAGAAACTAAATGGAAACAAAGGGTTGGAGAAGAAGTCTACTTTACACAGATTCAGAAGAATAAAGAGGGGAGGTATTTAAGAGTTTAACGGTTCAAAGAGGAGCTGAAGACAACGCTTACGGTATTTGTTTTCCTTGTGTAGAAATCCACCAATTCTGGTGTGTATTATCTCAAGTTTTGAGCTATTTTATCTTGATAAGAGATTCGATGACAGAGAGGGGAGAAATAGGCAGTTTACATTCTGTAGCGGATTATCCTAATATAATCTCTCAAGTTACTAAGGGAGTAGTCAAGATATCAAAAAATATTGGTTGGGGTAGAGTTGCAGTTTTGATTAAATAGAGGTTTGGTTGGGCTATCTTAATATGGATGAAGTTAACAACATTGGTGCAATTAGAGGCGTCACAATGTAAGAGGCTATGGAAACTGGAAACTTTGGAAGAGAATGGTGTGATAATAAAAATATATAAATGGCAAGGAGAGTCTTTTGATAGTATGCCTACAAGACAACATAAGGAAGGTGGGGAAAGAGTTGAGAAGACTTCAGTGGGAAAATCGGAGATGAAGGAAGACTTATTGATTTCTATTGATCACATTAATAAACATGACAAATGGTTTAAGATTAGGGGTTTGCCACTGCGTATGTGGAGTATGAAGACCTTCAAATCTATTGGGCATGAAATGGGGGGTTTGGCTGTGATATCCCGTGAGACATTGGACACCAAACTGGACAGGAAAGCTCACTTTTTTCGTATTTCAGTTAATGGTGTTGTGCAAAGTATTCCAGCTGTGATAGTTAAACATATTGATGGTGAGAAGATGGTTTTGGCAGTTCAGTGGGAGCCAAATTATGAAGCAACTTAGGCTGTATTGAGTCAAGATTATTTAAAGGCAGTGGATGACTTTGAAGCTCGACTTGTAGAGTATAAAAATTAGTGGAGGTGGAAGTTTTGGATATAGCTGACAATTAGAGTAGAAGACAATCATCGGGACGTCTCTTTCAAGAAGTTTTTCATGGGAATAGCAATATGGAGACTGGACAACGAGTGATTGAAGAAAAAGAAGGTAGCTGAATTTTCATCCCAGGGAACAGGCGTGTAGAGCATCATCATCTAGATACTCAGACTCATTCAGTAACACACTCGGACTCGAACTCGAACATGAAGTCCAATTGGTGTGTGGTTCTAGATATACTCCAATCTTGCAGGAGGAGGAATCAGGTGCGGATTCAGAAAATAACAATTCTGCTGGGGAAGTTGTTAGGAAGGTTTTGGAGGAAAACGTGGTGCGGAATCTATAACAGGTGCATCAACAAGCCGAGGAGAATGAAGGACAGTTAATAAAAAAAACAACTGACTCCTTTGTTCAGGTGGCCTGCAGTTATGGAAGTATTAGCCATGTGCATAGGGAAACAGTAAAAAAAGAATATGACAGATTTGGTGTTAAGATATAACCAAAGATTTCAACATACTAAAGTTGTTAACAATGAGTGGATGTTCTGGATAGGGTTAAAGAAGAGGAGAATGATGTCAGTGCAGGTAAGGAAGGTATCATTTCCGAGGGAGTTCAAGCAGCAAGAGAAGAAACGTCTTTAAATGGATTTAAAATTTTATGTTGAAATATCAGAGGCATGAATGACTTTGACAAACAAGTCTCAGTTAAGAATTTGGTTGTTTCTCAAGGATGTACTTTGTGTTTAATACATAAGACTTAAATACAAAACATTTCAGATTGGTTTGTTAGGACTTTGTGGTACGAGGATAATTTCGGATGGTCGTATATCCCGTCGAGAGATAGCAGTGGTGGATTGTTAACTATATGGGATAGTTCTAGGATGGAAAAGATTGATGAGAGATTGGGGTACAATAACATCACTTTAGTTTTTTCGACTAGAATTAATGGGTTCCAATCGGCTATTGTGAATGCTTACAGTCCTTGTGATTTTGATCATACAACGGAGTTTTGGGTTGACATTGAGGAAGCAAGAAGATGGTGGAACGGTCCTATACGCATTGCAGGTGACTTGAATGTCGTGAGATCGAATGCACAGAGGAACCAAGGTGATAGGGATAGAAGAAACACTACCTTGATAAAAAATTTCATACTGGAGTTGGAGTTGATAGACCACGCATTGATAGGTGGGTCTTTTACATGGTCGAATAATCAGGCTAATCCTCTTCTACGTAGGATGGACCGTTTCCCATTTAGTTACGATTTTGAGGAAGCATTTCTTAATACTCTACAGGTGGTGTTGACGAGAATGATTTCAGACCATAATCCAATTCTGGTGATAACAGAGCCGGTTATGCCCTCTAAGCCATATTTAAAAATAGATAGGCTATGGGTAGAACACAATGATTTCGTGAATAAGGTTGAACAATGGTGGGGGGCTATGGATTATAATGGTAGTGCGAGTACTAATTTTTTTCTAAAACTCCAAAATTTGAAAATATCTTATCAAACCTTGGAGATTACAAGAGTTTGGTAAGGTTTCCAGGGAAAGAGATTCACTTACGGAAAGAATTCATGACCTGAATATTTTAGAGTAAGTCGGTGCTTTACGACATCAACAACTCGAGGAGAGAACTCAATGCAAGATTAATCTGCGGAATATTGAATCAATGGAGGCAAGGAAATGGCATTTAAGGGAAAAGCAGAACGATTTTCGGTGGGGGATTCAAACACAAATTATTTTCATAGTATCGCAAATGCAAGGAAGAAGGGCAACTCCATTGCGAAACTACAAGTAGGAGGCTCAGACTGTTTTGAACCAAGCATTATTAAGGAAGAACTAAGAAGTTTCTACATTAACATTTTCACCCAAGGCGATGAGGTGAATTTGTGAATGAAAAATCTTTATTTTTCTAAAATTATCGAAGAGGATAAAGTCTGGCTTGAGCGTGAGTTCTCGAAAGAGGAGGTTTGGGATGTTGTTAAGAAGATGGGAAGTAACAAGGCGTCATGACCAGATGGGTTTACAGCTGGATTTTTTGAGAGGTGACGGGGTGTTATAAAGGATGATCTTATGAGTCTTTTTAAAGACTTCCACAGGTACAGATCTCTTGATTGGAGATTCAACTGATCTTTCATTACTTTTATTCCGAAGAAGGAGGATTCTTGTACGCCTAAAGACTTTAGACCGTTAAGTCTCATAGGTAGTGTTTACAAGATTTTGTCCAAATTTCTCGCCGTAAGTTTGAAGAAAGTTATGCCAGATCTTATATCAGACTTTCAAGGTGCATTTATTCATGGAAAAAAAAGTCCTTGATGGAGTCCTAATCGCTAACGAATGTGTGGACAGTAGATTGAAATACAAGAAACCTGGCATTTTTGCAAGATCGATATGGATAAAGCTTTTGATAATGTTAATTGGCATTCTCTTTTTACTATTCTGCAGAAGCATGACCTTGGTAACAAATGGATTTGTCGGATTAGATGGTGTGTTACTTCGTCTCACTTGTCAGTATTAGTGAATGACAACTCTATAGAGAAGTTTAAACCCAATAAGGGGTTAAGGCAAGGAGATTCATTATCGCCGTATCTATTTTTATTGGTAGTAGAGGTGTTTTCTAAATTGATAAACGATGCAGTGGATAGATGTCAACTTTCTGGGTTTCAGGTGATGGAACATGGCTCAATAATTTCTCATTTACAGTTTGCGGATGACACGCTTATTTATATTGATGCAAGTTTGGAAGAAGTTAGAAGACTTCTTATCATTTTAGCGGTTTTCGGAAAATCTGAATTTAGATAAAACCACTATGATCAGTGTTGGTGTGGATAGAGTGCTTGATACTCTTTCAAATGAGCTTGGATGTAAGACGGAGAAGCTTCCTTTCACCTACCTTGGTATGACAATAGGGGAGCATTGGCAAAATACTACATGCGGAAGTATGTTTTTAATAGGATGGAGCATTAATTGGCAACGTAGAAAAAAAGAAAACTGAGTAAAGCAGGTAGACTTATTCTTATCAAAAGTTGTCTTGCTAGTTTACCAATTTATTACTTTTCGTTATTTCATCTTTCAGTTAGTGTGGAAAAGAGAATCTTTGCGAATTATGCGGAATTTTTTGTGGGGTACAAGTGGAAGGTAGGAGGAAGCTAGTTTGGGTTGGTTTTTGGACAAAAATTTGCATGCCTAAAGAAAATGGTGGTTCGGGAGTGAAGATTCTAAGAAATACTAATCAATCTTTGTTGATAAAATAGATTTGGAGATTCTCAAAGAACAAAAACAACCTTTGAGAATCTCGATCTTGTTAAGCAACTTGTTGTTTTATGGTCCTGTGAGAATGATTCGTTTAAATTTGTTCATCCTAGTCTCATTTTGGGTAATTGGGAAACTCTCATGAGTGAGTGATTTGCCGTGTAAACTGTATTTTTTTTTCTCTTTTAATATAACATTTTCTTCGGAAAAAAATAATACATGGAATACACGTATAAGTCATCCCAGTGTCAGTTGTCGCTATAAAAGGAAGTTGATTACTCAAAGATAGACAAAGCATATTTTCTGGAAGTATTGTGTATTGGGATTAGCGTGAGTACCTCTTACCATTCTTGGGTATTACACTCGCGACCAAACATGATGTTATATTAATTAGATAAACTCTTCTCTCCTCTCCCGCTTCCCTCAACATAAAAAAAAGAAGTAAATCCTTGCCGACAACGTCCACCTGCTTAGATCTGGTCCGTTTTGTGCTGGATCTGAGCGGGATTTTCATTTTCCTTTCTTGCTCTAAACTAGATCTTTGTTTTAGATAGGTTTTTTTATGTCCATTTCTTACCATTTGGTAAGTTTTGTACACCCTTATGACGATTTTATGTCCTTTACTAGAGAGGTTTATCTCGGTTTTATGATCGTTCTTGGTCACTTTGGGTTTTAAGATCACTTGAGATGCCTTCCAAGGATAAAATTTTCATCATTTTTGTTTCCAGTAACGGAAACTTAACCAAAATCTTCATCTTTGAATTATCTTGCGACGAAATCTTCATTAGAATCTCCATCAGTGATAGTATCGACGATGGAATTTTCTTCACAAGTTTGAAGAGATTTGAGCAAACCACTTTTAGGAGCATTCTTTATGAAGAAGGAAAACAAACAAAATGGTTGGATTTTAATTCCGAGAAAAACCATTATTCCGCCAATTTGATCGGTTTTTATTCATGCTTGTATTCATCCTGTTTCATTAATCCCTCTCCATCTCTTGTTGAATTTTCGGTATTGTACGTGTAGCATGTTCATGTTAATTCGTATTCTTAAACTTTCTATTTTAAACCCAATGTAACCTCATGTTCATGTTACTTTGTATTCTTTAACTTTTTATTTTAAACCCAATTTAACCTTTAATTTTCTTAATAAAAAAGTTCTTTTGTTTCTAAAAATAAAAAGAACCCAAAAAATTAGATAAAAGAATTTAGGAGAGAGGGAAATTAGAGAAGTGATAGGTGTAGAATACACCTAATTTACTATCTAGTAGTTTATGCTTTCTTTGCTATTTTTCTTGTAAATTATGTATTTTACGCTTGTTTTGAGTTTTATAGTTACTTTGGAGTCGCACGGAGGAAAAGAAGAAGAAATCACTCAATTTGAGCAAAAGGGTAAAATTGTCATTTCACGAAGGAGGGAATACTATATGGAGCCCATCCAAGGTTAAGGGGAGGTCAAAGAGGTGTCCCTTATCCAAAAGAAGGGAGTGAAAATAGCACATTTTGGGTGTACTAATGGTGGGTGTCGAATCCACCCACACCCTAAACCCGTAGACCCATACCCGCACCGGATCCATACCCGCCCCATTTAACTTAAACCTAAATCGAGGAAGAGTTATTTCTCTCTTCAATCATTCTTCACCCGAGAATTAGAAAATAACACAGACCATGGCTCTTGTCGGATCGAGAGAACTAAATCGAGAGAAATTCATGGGAATTGATGGTCTTTGTTATCGAGTTCGAATTAGGTTTTGCTGTTAATCGAGAGGGGATCAATGGCTTCTGTTGTTAAGACCCGAGATGAAATCGAGTAGAATTTGAAGATGATGAAGCTCGGTAAGATGGGATTGAGATTAGAACGATGATGGTTGTCGCTGTTGTTGGTTGTATGACGGACAGAGGCGAGAAGATAGAGATCGGAAAGAGCAGATGGAATCAAGGTTTTTGAGCTCAAGAAAGGATAAATCAAGATATCCATAGAATCAGTGAATTAGATAGATGAAGCAACAGGGTTCGATCTGATGGTGGTATCTGAGATGGGTTCTCATTGCTCGATCCGTGAAGATGAGATTGTAGCGAGATTGAAATAAAAGCGGCTTAAAGGCTGGGTATGAGCAATTTGCAGGTCATATGGTGGATGTGGAGAGTGTGCAAAGCTGCAGAAGGAGACTAAACCGAGTGGCGATTGAGTTCTGAGATGATGGGTTTATTGTGTTGAAATTGGGTTGGTCTCAAATTCATGTTGCAGGGAAATGAGTGTGTGGAAAGTGCTCCACTTTGAAGAGGATGTAACTTATGAGAGTGTGAATAATGGCATGGCGGGGTTATTGGTGGTTCAACTACAGATTGCGGGAGCGGTGAGCTTTTGGGGTTGAGTTGCAATGGGATAAATTGCATTGCGGTGGAGACAAGGGAATGGTGATGATGGCTGGCCTAGGATTGTGAATTGAAATGGCATTACAAGAGATGACCGAGATGAGGAAATGGTATGATGCTTTTGGCTGCAAGCCGAGGCTAATTTGTTGATCAAGATGGGTTTGATTTGGTGAAGAAATTGAACTGATGTGATGCGAGAGATTGAAGAGGGCTTATGGAGATTAGGTCCTGGTGATGTTTAGAGAAAAGAAGGAGAACAAGAAATGGCTCCCATTGTTTGAATCGAGATGTGGAAATGGGTTCGTGGTGTTGATTTTTAAGGGTTAGCTGAAAATGGACTCACAAGGGCTGTAAGGTTGTGGCGTATGAAGTCGAGAGAAACAATGAAGAAAAGGCGGTGATGGTGCTAATCGAGGTTGCGGAGGTACTGCTATAGTCAAGAGAAAATGGAGCTTGAGATGGAGTCTTTGGCGAAGTGACCCGAGATGGTTGCAATGAAGTATCTTCTTGTGCTTGATTTAGATTTATGTTGATGGTTGTTGGCAATTGCGGGGATCGAATGTGCCATGGAATTGTAGTGATTGAAGCGATGCTCGAATCACGGATTAGTAGGAGGCTTTAGAAGACAAGAATGGATTGTGAAATTGCGGTTGGGTCGGTGGTTGAGAAGAATTCGAAAAAAAAAAATTGAATTACGGGGTGGAGTGCAATTGCGGTGATGTAGCCACTATGGTCGGGAGCAAAGTTGTGATGCACCATCCCGGTGCAACACACGGCTACGGCTCGCCGAGCAATGGCTTATGCCATGGCAACTTAGCCGAGTCGGCCCGATTAGCTCGGACTCGATCTTCGAATCGGTTCGACTCGGTGATTCTCCTTGACCGTTGACTAACGTTGGTCGCGGTTTGACTTTTGACCGTTAGTCCTAACGGAGGACCGGACGGAATATTCCGTCGAATATTCTCTTGACGGAGAAATTTCAGTGGCCGGCGGTGACGTTTTCCGGCCAAATTCCGCCATAATCCCAGCTTTTTTCCGTGAGCAAAAATTCCAGAATTTTCTATGGACTTCTCTCATGGGTGTGAAGACTTGGGCTAGGAATTGGATGGAGAATTGGACTCAAATTTGGAAAGAGAAGGTGGAAGAGTTGAGAAAAGCTTGGAATTGGAAATTGAATTGCAAAAGGAAAAGGATTCTACTCCTTAGAAGATTTGGAGAATATTGAAGCCTATAAATAGAGAAGTTTTCTACAACTTCTACACACCTCTCTACACACACATCACTTGTGTTTTTGCTTGCTTTTCTAAGATTTTTCTTTTTAATTACTTGTGTGAATTTGAAAATTCTTCTTTTAATTATTATTATTTGTGTGAATTTCAAAAACATGAGTAGCTAATTTTTTCTTATTGATTGAGGATGAATTCCTAGTTCTTAACATGATTTGAGTTTTGTTTTCAAATTCTATCTTGAAGTTTTTCACATAATTATCGTTTGTTTTTACTAATAGGAGTGATCTTAAAGACATTCATGATTGATTGATAGATTGTTTGGAGTGCACGCTAAATTGATTTGTTAATTTAATCTAAAGCTAGTGAAAGTTAGGAGATAAGTAATCGTTTCTTGACTCTTTACATAAGTAGCAAACACGAGACCTTGCGGAGGGATTCCGTGGAGCAATTGTGTGTAGAAACAACGTTAGCAAGTAGACCTTGAGCTAAGAGTCTAACTACTAATATCAACCTAAGAAATTCACAAAACTTAATGCATGAGCCAAGTTACATCTAGGTTGAGCTAATTCTAGGTGGCTTGGTGATTAGAATCCAGTAGTCGAGAACTTCCGTGTCCGGTGATACAAGGGATTTAGGGGTTTAGCACCGAGCTAGTTGCTTTACCTACGGTTGGTGATAATTTGTGACTAATAACAAGTAGAAAAGAACATAACTTGATTCATTGTTTCGTAACGAAGAAGGATTCCTTGATCTTGTCTCTCTTATTGCTTTCATCTTTCAACTTTCGATTTTAATTGCTTTGTTTATTTTTCTTTTGCCTTTTACACCCCCTTTCGTGACAACTTTTACAACTAAGATCTCTTGCTCCTCGTGGGAACGAACTTGACTTCCATTATATTATTTTTAATTGAGTGGAAATATTGAATTAATTTGATTGCACCTACGACACGCATCAAATTTTGGCATTATTGCCGGGGGAGCAACGGCGATTTTTTAGTTGTTTTTCTTTTTTTTATTCTTGCTTTGTTAGATTCTTTACCGTATCTAACTTAGTTTGTGAGAATCTTGTTTGGTGTTATACCTTTGGTGAATGCTTAAAGGGGGTAGACCGAGTCCAATACGTCTTCGATCCGGCACTCAACTAAAGGATTTCATTCGTGCGATTAACACTCCACTTTCTCCTTCTTCATCAAGTGATTCGGACAAAGAGGAAGAAACAATGGCTGATCGTACACTAAAGGACCTAGCTTCTCACAAGCTTGATACACAACAATGGTGTATCCAAACTAACTCAACCTTCGAGATCAAGCGGGGTTGATTAGAGAGTTACCAAAGTTCCATGGCATGGTGAATGAGGACCCAAACAAACATCTTATGGACTTTTATGCCATAGTTATGGCCATGCTTCCACCGGAGACTAATGCGGATGGAGCATTGTTGAAAGCTTTCCGTTTTCTTTGGCGGGCAATGCTAAGGAATGGTTATATTATTTGCCTTAGGAAGTATCACAACATGGAATGGTATGAAGAAACTTTTCCTCGAGAGATATTTTCCCGCATCCAAAGCTACTCAAATTCGCAAGGAGATTTGTGGATTGAAACAACAAGTGGGAGAATCATTGTATGAATGTTGGGAGCGATACAAGAGGTTGGTGGCAAGCTGTCCACACCATCAATTTAGTGATGTTATGATACTCCAATACTTCTATGAAGCTCTCCACCCTAGTGATAGGTCTCTTCTTGACGCCGCGGGTGGTGGTGCACTAATGAACAAGACTTTGACCGAAGCTAGAGAGTTGATTGAAAGTATGGCGGCAAACTCGCAACAATTCTACACAAGGGATGAACCAATGGTTAGGCGAGTGCATGAAGTTAGTGATTCTTCATCACATCTTGATCAAAGAATAAGTAACATGGAGATTATGATGCAAAGGATGGCCGCGGTAATTATTCCGGATAATGAGACCGAACAAGTGAATGCTTTATATCCAAATCAAAGGCCAAGGTACGATCCATACTCCAATACCTATAATCCCGGTTGGAAGGATCATCCCAACTTTAGTTATGCAAACACGCAAGCGGCGGCTCCTAATCCATATGCGCAACAAGGAGGTTTTCAACAATCACGTTTCCAACCTCAACAACAAGGTGGTTCTCAACAATTCCAACCACAACAAGTCAAGGAACGTGATTCTTCAATTGATGATAAGCTTAATGTCATGATGCAAGGTATTACGTCATTGTTTCAACAAAATCAACAAAAGACCGATTCGGCTATCAAGGATTTACGAACTCAAATGGGACAATTGGCGACCGATGTGAACCTATTAAAATCTCAAGCATCCACAAAACTTCCTTCACAACCATTTGTGAATCCAAGAGAGAATGTTAATGCGGTTACTCTAAGAAGTGGAAGACAAGTGGAGGGTCCAAGTCATCATGAAGAAGTTAGTGAAGAGGTAGTCAATGACAAGGAGGAAACCGCACCAAAGGAGAATTCCACACCAAACGATCAATCCAAGGAACCGGTTTCTACTTTCACTACTCCACCTCCTTTTCCTAGTCGTTTTGCTAAATCCAAGAAAGAAGCTCAAGACAAGGCACTTATGGATATCTTCAAGAAGATTGAAATCAACATCCCATTCATTGAGGCTATTAAGACAATTCCAAGGTATGCCAAGTTCATGAAGGAATTATGCATCAAGAAGGATAGGTTGCTTGATAATGAAATTACTAAAGTTGGCGAGAGCGCGTCGGCTATGCTATTGAAGAAGATGCCTACAAAGTGCACGGATCCCGGTGGTTTCACGGTGCCAATTACTATTGGTAAACAAAGGTTTGAACATGCTTTACTTGATTTGGGTGCTTCCATTAGTGTGATGTCGGCCGAAATATATGACTCCTTGAATCTTGGACCTTTGAAAGAGACAAGAGTTATTATCCAATTGGCAAACAAGTCTAACATATATCCAAAGGGGCTTATAGAAGACGTGCTAGTGCAAGTAAATGAGCTTATTTTTCCGGTGGATTTCTTTGTGGTGGATATGGACAACAATGAGAACCGATCATCTACTTCTTTACTTCTTGGGAGGCCATTCATGAAGACCGCAAAGACGAAGATTGATGTTGATAAGGGTACACTCACTATGGAATTCGACAAGGAGATAATACACTTTAACATATTTGAAGCCATGCGCTACCCAAGTGATGTGCATTCCGTTTACTCCATTGATGTGGTTGATTCATTAGCACAACAAATGGTGGAATTGAACCAAGAGGATGAACTTGATGTGGTGTTGCAAAAGAGCATTGAATTGGACGTCCATGGCTTATCTAACTTGGATGTTGAAATCTCCAAGGAATTGGTGGAGATGTGTGGTGCTTTGGCGACATTGCAAGAAGCTAAAAAGGGTGATGTTTCATATATTTCTTTACCCGTGAATGATGAAATACTTGTACCATCTATTGTGAAGGCGCCCAAACTAGAATTGAAGCCACTTCCGGACCATTTGAAGTATGCTTTCTTGGGAGATGGAGATGAGCTTCCGGTGATTATTTCTAAGAACCTCACACCGGTACAAGAAGACCGTTTGCTTAGAGTCTTGAAAGAGCACAAAACGGCTATTGGGTGGACAATTGCGGACATCAAAGGCATTAGTCCATCCATGTGCATGCATAGGATTCTAATGGAAGAAAACGTGAAGCCTGGACGTGATGCTCAACGTCGGCTAAATCCTCCCATGATGGAGGTTGTGAAAAAAGAGATACTCAAATTGCTAAGTGTGGGGGTAATCTACCCAATTTCCGATAGCAAGTGGGTAAGTCCGGTACAAGTGGTGCCAAAGAAATCCGGTGTCACGGTTGTTCGAAATCAAGACGATGAACTTGTTCCTACAAGAGTTCAAACCGGTTGGAGAGTGTGCATTGACTATAGAAAGCTTAATTCCGCAACCCGCAAGGATCACTTTCCTTTACCTTTCATTGATCAAATGTTGGAGCGGTTAGCGGGGCATTCTTATTATTGCTTCTTGGATGGTTATTCGGGATACAATCAAATTGTTATTGCACCGGAGGACCAAGAGAAGACCACTTTCACTTGTCCGTTTGGAACGTTTGCATATAGACGGATGCCGTTCGGACTTTGCAATGCGCCGGCTACTTTTCAAAGATGCATGGTGAGTATATTCTCGGATTATGTGGAGCGCATCATCGAGGTATTTATGGATGACTTTAGTGTTTATGGCAATTCTTTTGATGGTTGTTTAAATAACCTTGAACTAATTCTTAAACGATGCATAGACACAAACCTTGTCCTTAATTGGGAGAAATGTCACTTTATGGTAAACCATGGCATAGTACTTGGTCACATTGTGTCCTCTCGAGGGCTCGAAGTGGACAAGTCAAAGATAGATTTAATAAGAAACTTACAATATCCCACTTCGGTGAGGGAAATCCGTTCTTTTCTTGGCCATGCAGGTTTCTATAGGCGGTTTATCAAGGATTTCTCCAAAATCTCCATGCCGATGTGCAAGTTATTACAAAAGGAGGTACCTTTCGACTTCAACAAGGAATGCAAGGATGCTTTTGATAAATTAAAGGAGATGTTGACAAGTGCGCCGATTATCAAATCACCGGATTGGAATCTTCCATTTGAATTAATGTGTGATGCTAGTGATTATGCGGTTGGAGCCGTTTTGGGTCAAAGGGTGGACAAGTTGTCCCATGTTATCTATTATGCATCTAGGACCCTTAATGATGCACAAATCAATTATTCTACCACGGAAAAGGAGTTATTGGCTATAGTTTTTGCTTTGGAAAAATTTCGATCATACTTGGTGGGTACAAAGGTTATTGTGTATTCCGATCATGCCGCACTAAGACACTTAATAAAGAAGAAAGAAGCTAAGCCAAGATTAATTCGGTGGATCCTATTGTTACAAGAGTTCGACATAGAAATTCGTGATAAAAGGGGTGTGGAGAATACCGTTGCGGATCATCTTAGTAGACTTGTGATGTCTCAAGAGGAACTTCCATTACATGACCGCTTTCCGGACGAACAACTTTTCTCCATGGACGAATCAACACCTTGGTATGCGGATATAGTGAATTACTTGGTGACAAGGAAAGTACCTAGTACAATGTCCAATTTCCAAAAGATGAAACTTAAGAAGGTAGCTAAGCAATATGTGTGGGATGAACCATACTTATGGAAATATGGCGTTGATCAAATAATGCGAAGGTGCGTGCCTAATTCCGAATTTCAATCTATTCTCTCCTTTTGCCACACTTTTGCATGTGGTGGCCACTTTGGTTCGAAACGTACCGCTCTCAAAATTCTCGAGAGTGGATTTTATTGGCCCACCTTGTTTGAAGATTCATATGTTTTTTGTAAATCGTGTGATAGATGTCAACGAACGGGCAATCTAGGTGCTCGAAATCAAATGCCACTCACACCAATTCTCACCGTTGAGATTTTTGATGTGTGGGGTATTGATTTTATGGGCCCTTTTGTCAATTCGAATGGGAATTTTTATATACTTCTTGCCGTTGATTATGTTTCGAAATGGGTGGAAGCTAGAGCCACCAAGACTAATGACTCTCAAGTTGTTTGTGATTTTGTAAGGGAAAATATTTTCAATAGGCATGGAACACCAAGAGTGGTGATAAGTGATGGAGGCTCACATTTCAAGAAGGCTTTCCACACTCTCCTCAAGAAGTACAACATAACACACAAAATTGGTACGCCTTATCATCCACAAACTAGTGGACAAGCGGAAATTTCAAATCGTGAGATAAAGTCCATTCTTGAGAAAACGGTGAATACCACGAGGAAAGATTGGAGCTTTAAGCTCAACGATGCACTTTGGGCGTATAGAACGGCGTATAAGACACCAATTGGTATGTCTCCATATAGGTTGGTTTATGGCAAGGCTTGTCATCTTCCGGTTGAACTTGAACACAAGGCTTATTGGGCGATAAAGAAATTCAACATGGAGTATGATGAAGCGGGAAACAAAGGAAGTTACAACTACATGAGTTAGAGGAGATACGCAATGATGCTTACGAGAGTGCCCGTATTTACAAGGAAAAGACCAAGCTTTTTCATGACAAGATGATTTTCGTAAAAGCTTTATTGTGGGACAAAAAGTCCTTTTATATCATTCTCGTCTTAAACTATTTCCGGAAAGTTAAGGTCTCGTTGGATTGGACCATATGTTGTTACTAATGTTTTTCCTCATGGTGCGATTGAAATTACTAGTCTTCGAGACAATTCGGTTTCCAAAGTCAACGGCCATAGGTTGAAGCCATACTATGAGAACATCGCTTATGTGAATTTGGATGAACTTTCATTTGGAGATGCACTCCCTCCGGAGGAGTAATGTGCCGCAAGAGCTAAGTCGGGCCGTCGACTTTAAAACAAGCGCTTAATGGGAGGCAACCCATCGGTTTTGTATTTCTTATCCTTTTGCTTTTTGTTATTTCTTTTTCTTGTTTCTTATCATGTTAAAATTTCCCACCTTGACTTTACTAGGAGGATTCAATTACATTGAGGACAATGTAAGGTTTAAGTGTGGGGGAGTGGTTAAGCATGTTTTTAAAACAAAAATTACAAAAAAATTAAAAAATTTTGAAAAAAAAAAAAAAAAAAAAGTTTTACATAAAAACTCCAACTTTTAAAGATTTTAGAGTCACTAGCATACTTCTAGGTATGTTTACATAGAGATTTTGACCGACATAATTGAACTTGGAAATGTTAGAGAACTACATTCGGATTTCTTGTTTGTTTGAGTGTTAAATAATGGATTTAATCATGCCGGTGATGCGAATTTGGTGCAGGGAGAAGTGCGTTATTAGAGTTGCTGATCAATCATTAGTGGAGACTACCCGTATTCATATCATGAGAGGCACCGACCAGAAATTTTCCATCTACTAAAGAGCTTCTTTTGAGTGTGTGTCACCGTAAGTTAATTCGGGGTAGAATGGTGAGCTACCCAACCTCCCACCAATAGAAGCACTACTCTTTGATCTCTTGAGTGCTAATTTTGTCAATCATGAGGGTGACGTCCATGGATGAAAGCTTCCTTCTTGTAGTTCGATTTGCGAGTTAGCACCATTCTCTCTCGCGACAACAACGGATCCATAGAAACACATTCATCATCAACAAGGAGCGACATCAAAATCTACAAGGAAAGTTGGAAAAGTTTAAGGTTTACAAGCAACGGAATGAGAAAAAGAGCAAATTTCAAATACAAGTAAAGCAACATACAAAGAGCGGATTTTACATATATGTTGAAGACTTACACTACAATGAGGTAATTTTATATTCAAGTATGAAGACTTATTCATGAAAGCGAAGAAAATTAAAAGGTGAGAATTTTTGAAGTTTATGATTTTAAGACAATACAAGTTGTGAAGAATCAAGTGGTAAAATACTTCTTCCACGGCCATGGTTTATTTTGTATTTAATTTCTCTTGTTTTCAAAAAAAAAAAAAAAAAAAAAAAAAAAAATAAAAAAAAAAGAAAAGAAAAAAAAAGAGAGAAAAACAAGAGAAATATTTGTTTTGTTAATAAGCCGTGGGGAAGGAAAATCTATAAGAAAGTTTCAAGCGACAAGGATTTTTAAGGTAAAAAGAGTTACAAATTGTTAAGGATTTATGAAATTCAAGGGTTTATCATCAATAGTTGAAACCGAAGACCATGAAGATCAAGACAAGGAGCGGAAGACGTTTCTATTGGATACCGTGAGAGAGTGGTGTTATCATAATTGGCGATCGGATGTGAAGGTAAGTAAGTAATCTCATCCTCGATAATAAATGGTTGATTTCCTTTCATAGAGATCGTCAGAAAAATGGTTTTTCAAAATATTAAAAGATGTGGGTTTTTAAAAATATTTGGAAGTTGTCCTTCCCACCATTCAACGTGTTGCAGGAATTCTCTCTTCATTCCTACCTGCACACATGTGAGAACCATAAAAAAGCTGTCTTTTTGAGTGCAATTATCATAAAATCCTATTTGGTGAGGCAGAAGTCGAGGCGAAATGCTTATTGATCGTTTCTCAAACACATGAGTCTCTCATTATGGGATGGTTATTTCTCACTCAACATTTAAGAATGAGAATATGTTCTTTAGTATTTCTAACTTCTTATTACTAGCATGCGAAATTCTATGTCCTCATAACTCTTTGGATGCTTGTGACGCTTGAAGCGCTTTGAAGTTGTGAGTTTTTAGTTTGATTTGCTCGAGGACTAGCAAAGTCTAAGTGTGGGGGAATTTGATAGGTGTAGAATACACCTAATTTACTATCTAGTAGTTTATGCTTTCTTTGCTATTTTTCTTGTAAATTATGTATTTTACGCTTGTTTTGAGTTTTATAGTTACTTTGGAGTCGCACGGAGGAAAAGAAGAAGAAATCACTCAATTTGAGCAAAAGGGTAAAATTGTCATTTCACGAAGGAGGGAATACTATATGGAGCCCAGCCAAGGTTAAGGGGAGGTCAAAGAGGTGTCCCTTATCCAAAAGAAGGGAGTGAAAATATCACATTTTGGGTGTACTAATGGTGGGTGTCTGAATCCACCCACACCCTAAACCCGTAGACCCATACCCGTACCCGGATCCATACCCGCCCCATTTAACTTAAACCTAAATCGAGGAAGAGTTATTTCTCTCTTCAATCATTCTTCACCTGAGAGTTAGAAAATAACACAGCCATGGCTGCTGTCGGATCGAGAGAACTAAATCGAGAGAAATTCATGGGAATTGATGGTCGCCGTTATCGAGTTCGAATTAGGTTTTGCTGTTAATCGAGAGGGGATCAATGGCTTCTGTTGTTAAGACCCGAGATGAAATCGAGTAGAATTTGAAGATGATGAAGCTCGGTAAGATGGGATTGAGATTAGAACGATGATGGTTGTCACTGTTGTTGGTTGTATGACGGACGAGGCGAGAAGATAGAGATCGGAAAGAGCGAGATGGAATCAAGGTTTTGAGCTCAAGAAAGGATAAATCAAGATATCCATAGAATCGGTGAATTAGATAGATGAAGCAACATGGTTCGATCGATGGTGGTATACGAGATGGGTTCTCATTGTTCGATCTGTGAAGATGAGATTGTAGCAGATTGAAATAAAAGCGGCTTAAAGGTGGGTATGAGCAATTTGCAGGTCATATGGTGGGTGTGGAGAGTGTGCAAAGCTGAAGAAGGAGACTAAACCGAGTGGCGATTGAGTTACGAGATGATGGGTTTATTGTGTTGAAATTGGGTTGGTCTCAAATTCATGTTGCGGGGAAATGAGTGTGTGGAAAGTGCTCATTTGAAGAGGATGTAACTTATGAGTTGTGAATAATGGCATGGCGGGGTTATTGGTGGTTCAACTACAGATTGCGGGAGCGGTGAGCTTTTGGGGTTGAGTTGCAATGGGATAAATTGCATTGCGGTGGAGACAAGGGAATGGTGATGATGGCTGGCCTAGGATTGTGAATTGAAATGGCATTACAAGAGATGACCGAGATGAGGTCAGGGTATGATGCTTTTGGCTGCAAGCCGAGGCTAATTTGTTGATCAAGATGGGTTTGATTACGGTGAAGAAATTGAACTGATGTGATGCGAGAGATTGAAGAGGGCTTATGGAGATTAGGTCTGGTGATGTTTAGAGAAAAGAAGGAGAACAAGAAATGGCTCCTCATTTGTTTGAATCGAGATGTGGAAATGGGTTACGTGGCTGTTGATTTTTAAGGGTTAGCTGAAAATGGACTCACAAGGGGCTGTAAGGTTGTGGCGTATGAAGTCGAGAGAAACAGTGAAGAAAAGCGGTGATGGTGCTAATCGAGGTTGCGGTTGATTGTTGCTATAGTTGAAGAGAAAATGGAGCTTGAGATGGAGTCTTTGTGAAGTGACCCGAGATGGTTGCAATGAAGTATCTTCTTGTGCTTGATTTAGATTTATGTTGATGGTTGTTGGCAATTGCGGGGATCGAATGTGCCATGGAATTGTAGTGATTGAAGCGATGCTCGAATCACGCAGATTAGTAGGAGGCTTTAGAAGACAAGAATGGATTGTGAAATTGCGGTTGGTGGTGGTTGAGAAGAATTCGAAAAAAAAAATTGAATTACGGGGTGGAGTGCAATTGCGGTGATGTAGCCACTATGGCTGGGAGCAAGTTGTGATGCACCATCCTGGTGCAACACACAGCTCTGGCCAGAGCAATGGCTTATGCCATGGCAACTTAGCCGAGTCGGCCCGATTAGCTGGACTCGAGATCTTGAATCGGTTCGACTCGGTGATTCTCCTTGACCGTTGACTAACGTTGGTGAGCGGTTTGACTTTTGACCGTTAGTCCTAACGGAGGACCGGACGGAATATTCCGTCGAATATTCTCTTGACGGAGAAATTTCCAAGTGGCCGGCGGTGACGTTTTCCGGCCAAATTCCGGCCATAATCCCAGTTTTCCGGCGAGCCAAAAATTTCCAGAATTTTCTATGGACTTCTCTCATGGGTGTGAAGACTTGGGCTAGGAATTGGATGGAGAATTGGACTCAAATTTGGAAAGAGAAGGTGGAAGAGTTGAGAAAAGCTTGGAATTGGAAATTGAATTGCAAAAGGAAAAGGATTCTACTCCTTAGAAGATTTGGAGAATATTGAAGCCTATAAATAGAGAAGTTTTCTACAACTTCTACACACCTCTCTACACACACATCACTTGTGTTTTTGCTTGCTTTTCTAAGATTTTTCTTTTTAATTACTTGTGTGAACTTGAAAATTCTTCTTTTAATTATTATTATTTGTGTGAATTTCAAAAACATGAGTAGCTAAATTTCTTATTGATTGAGGATGAATTCCTAGTTCTTAACATGATTTGAGTTTTGTTTTCAAATTCTATCTTGAAGTTTTTCACATAATTATCGTTTGTTTTTACTAATAGGAGTGATCTTAAAGACATTCATGATTGATTGATAGATTGTTTGGAGTGCACGCTAAATTGATTTGTCGGTTCGATCTAAAGCTAGTGAAAGTTAGGAGATAAGTAATCGTTTCTTGACTCTTTACATAAGTAGCAAACACGAGACCTTGCGGAGGGATTCCGTGGAGCAATTGTGTGTAGAAACAACGTTAGCAAGTAGACCTTGAGCTAAGAGTCTAACTACTAATATCAACCTAAGAAATTCACAAAACTTAATGCATGAGCCAAGTTACATCTAGGTTGAGCTAATTCTAGGTGGCTTGGTATTAGAATCCGGTAGTCGAGAACTTCCGTGTCCGGTGATACAAGGGATTTAGGGGTTTAGCACTGAGCTAGTTGCTTTACCTACGGTTGGTGATAATTTGTGACTAATAACAAGTAGAATAGAACATAACTTGATTCATTGTTTCGTAACGAAGAAGGATTCCTTGATCTTCTCTCTCTTATTGCTTTCATCTTTCAACTTTCGATTTTAATTGCTTTGTTTATTTTTATTTTGCTTTTTACACCCCCCCCCTTTCGTGACAACTTTTACAACTAAGATCTCTTGCTCCTCGTGGGAACGAACTTGACTTCCATTATATTATTTTTAATTGAGTGGAAATATTGAATTAATTTGATTGCACCTACGACACGCATCAAGAAGAAACACTATAAATCGGATAGATGTGTTCTGCACAGCTAGCCTAGTATTCCTTGGAGTAAAGAACAGTACTGCTATTCGGGTGCATCATCGTATTTACCACAATAATGTTGCTAAAATGCATAATTAATCTGTTCGATCACAACAATGCTGCTAAAACCTCAAACTATTACAAGACTGCTCAAATGATGTCCGCCATACTGCTATACCCGATTAACAAAAGTTACATTCATTTGGCATTTTATACGCCCATATATATCTAAGTTTCAAAATACAAATAAAACCTGACATAAAATCGTAAAAGTGGTACATACTACAAATCTATCATTATGCTTGTCTAATAGTGCTTGGCCGGTGGTGGTGTCCTTAGTGAACATCCGAATGAATTACAGCTTACAGGGTGAGAAAGAAACGAGGAACACTCCATAAATGACCGCTGTAATGGCCTATATGGAATACAATTCTTTTTATCATCCTTGTCAGGCAACTTCAAACAGCTTGCAGGTTCGCCACAGAAATAATTGTACGAGTATGTGAAGTTCTCCAATTTAGGCAAAGAACAGATACTTGGTGGAATGTTTCCCGAAAACTTATTGTGTGCTACATTCAGCTGCTCCAAACTCTTCATATTTCCCATTGTCTCAGGCAATGGCCCAACCAAATTATTGAAACTGACATCAAAAACTGTCAACTGATTCAACTTGCCAATCTCTAGTGGTAAACAACCATTAAGTCCGCTGTTCGTGATAATAATCTCGTTCGGTGTTCCCGCCATCTTACCCGAGATCGAAGGGAAACAACCATTCAGTTGGTTATTCGCCAATACAAGCACGGAAACGGTGGAGTTGGCGAAGTTTTTAGGATAGTGAAACGAAATTTGTTGTCGTTTATGAAGAGTGCATCGAGTTTCATATCAAAGAGCTTCGAAGGAACATCCCCGTAGAATTCATTAAACCGAATATCTAGAAATTTCAGCGAAGACAGATAAAACACCACTGAAGGGAACTTACCCGAAAACTTATTATTACTGACATCCAACTCAAATAAAAGACGCATATACCTAAAAGTTTCAGGTATGCCTCCGTAGAAACGATTGGAATTGATGTGAAAAAGGGCGAGATCGGTAAGATAACCAAGTTGATATGGTAATGTACCAGCAATGTTTTGATGGTTGAGATCAATTCCTGCAACAGTTCTGATGCGAGGAGCATCAGGTGCCGGTGCACAATAAACACCATTATAGCTGCAGACATCGGGTCCGTACCAATTCGACGTAAACTTGTTAGGATCAGATACAATTGCATGTTTCAATGCTTGGAGAGCGACGAAAGCACTTCGGAGTCTGGGGTTTGGGATAAAAGCATCTCCTAGTTTAAGGTCTGGGATAGTAATATCATCTAAGAGGGATTGATGAGAGGATTTAGATAAGAAAAGAACAGTGAAAATGGTTAATAGATATAAATGAGGAAATGGGTTTCTCATCATTTTCGTTCTTCTAATTTGTCACTGATTTGATGTTGGAGCTAGATAGAGGGTTTGAGATTATATATAATTTTAGATGGTGTTGAGAAGAAGAGATTATGTTAAACTCAACAACAGTATAATTGTTTGTTATGGTTGGTGGAAACTACATTGACTCGGTTAATGTTTTTTTGTCTTTTTTTCTTTAGCAAAACAAGAACACGAAAGAAATAGGAAATTTGAGAAAAATGCTAAGATTATTGGGTGTTGAGTGACTCCTGTCTCTTGACTCTTGAGACGAGGTTATAAACTTATAAGACTAATGAAATCTTCGTGTTTACGCTTAACCATCGAGGCCATAAGAATGCAAAAAAGAATACTATCTGGAAAAAAAATGAATACGATATTTTTTTTTGTAGGTTTATATCATTTACAGGATGAACATTTTTGGGTAAACATTTTTCTTTCTTACACTTCAGACCCCCTTTGGGCTAAGACATTTTTCTCTTTTTATGTAAACAAAAAATCAATTAATTGATATTTCTTTCTTTTTCGCTTAACTTTTAAAATCTTTTTTAATTGTTATTTTCTTTTTCTCTTTACGTAATTGCATGACCAGTTCCAGATAAAACTAGATCACCGCTGCCACGGTGGGGAGGGCCGACCGAAGAAAGTCGAAACACCGTTATGCGTAACGGTGTTATAAGGCTAAAATTGATATGCATTTAATTTATAGTAGTTTACGTAAATTTTCACCATTTTTTATGCATTTTTTGTGGTGGTTTGCATCAATTTACCCCATGTGCTATGTATGCTTTGTGGTGGTTTACACCAATTTCCCCATGTATTATGCATCCTATGTGGTGCTTTGCACAATGACTATGCATTAAATTTTAAAAGTCACCATCGATTTTTTCGTAAAAACACTAAATTTTATATCGTTGTTTGTACTCGTTGTGTAGAGTTTTTAAAATCCTTTGCAATGATATAAAATTTGTAAAATTCTAAAGCACGGATTTTTAGATATGTTATATTAAAGTTTGATTGCCAATTATACCCCTGAAAAAATAGGATGTATAAGGAGTATAATAATTAGACTAAAAGGAGGGACATTTTAGACTTTTCATGTATCAAAAGACTACCACCAAAATCAATCTTTTTATCAAATTGTGTTAGGTTTCATTTGACAAAAAAGTGGCCATAGAAGGGACTCCCTCCCTACGGGCCCTTCGGGCCCTCGGTCGAGTCGGCCCAATAAGGATTGTTTGATACGGATCGTTCCTCAACATCATACACGCATCAAAATCAATCAAAGTCATTCGTATACATTCATTATTAAAGAAAAAGGCACAAAAAAATAAAATAGTTTTAAAAAGTTTAGCTGGGTAATGTAGAACACGCATTGACGAAATGCGAGTCTCTGAGCTGTAAAATGAAAGTCCATCTATACAAATCCAATTCAAATTCAACTAAATTAGATGATTAGTAGTTAGTAAATTTGAAAGATGGCCTGATTAAACAAAGTCTTTACATTTTGTAAACAAGCCACAGACAGACCCAAAATAAGGTTAGTGCAAACATCTTAGTCTTTGAAGTCTTACAACCAATCATATTAGATTAGTGTTTCATCAGCTAGAGAGCAATACTCAACAACCTTGGAATCGGTCTATTCAAGCAGCCTCTAAAATCATCTTTATCTTCTTTCTTTTTTGCTCAACCAACGTTAATTATTGTCAAGTTTTATAAGTCTACTTGCATGTGGTGGTTACTACTTACTTGGACGAGGTTTTTAAATATCAAAGTAAAGATTGAAAATTAGGGAAGATAAGAAGAAGGTCGTAATGAAGAAAAAGGAATAAGGAACAGAATCAATGTATAATTTATTTGGAAACATGCAGTTGCCAAAAGAATATGAGTCGTATGAAGCCAAATTTAAAGCTCGTCAAAATGGCGATTCTATTTGGTATTTATTTGTTTAATTTTGAGGAGAATTATAATTCGTAGTTCACTAATTGATTTTAAGCTCAAACTCATGTTTTAAAAGAACACATGCATGCTCGTAAACTTGACCTATTCAATAATCACAGGGTCTATATTTATTTATTTTAGAAAGAATTTATTTGTACACCGAGTTTTTACGGGAAGTAAAAATGAGAAACTAAAGAAAAAAAATTACACTAACCTAGAAAGAAAAAGAAAAAACCCTAGGTCGGAGAGATGGGTCGAAAAAGCACGTTACTTGGTGATGCCAAGTTCAATTTAAAGCTCCGCTTTACCTGGATTGCATCAACCCCACCTCCACTTACTAGTAGCATGGTAAATAACATTACTAATGAGCCTCTCGTGAAGCAAATTACAAAATGAACAACATTTATTACTGTTCAACTATCTTCATTGAATCGAAGGAGACTTAACGTCCCAAAACTAGAAGCAAACACACCTTGCCCGCCGTCAACCACCAAAATCAAAATCATCAACTCAGGATCAAAAGAAACCCTCCCAAAATCACGTATGTTGTTGGCATGTCGTCGTCGTCAACAAAACTATGTTGTTGAAGATCCATTACCATCAACAATAGTCATTACTATTCATACTACCTTGAATGATTTTTAGAAGATCCCGTTCTCTTCGATGTCCACAAATCAGAAGCAGCCAGACCTTGACTAGGGTACAACTCAATACCCAACGATGTCACTTTCATATTTTATTTATCGATTACATTAACTATTATCCACCCAAAAACCCCACCAAAATTGAATCACCTCCCTACATGTTTCATCGAAACCAGCAATTAGATCCACCACCATCAGCTCATGACCACTATTTTTATCTCTCATAAGTATTATTATTCCATTAAGTTTATTAGGGTTTTTGAAAAATAATAAATAAATAAGAAGAAAAAAAATCTGAAAAATTGACCTAGAGGTAAAGTTGAACGAGGTCCTTACTTAGACTGGCTACAATGGGATCCAGGATCCAAGATTGGACACTGTAGAAGTGTCGTAAATGGGTGAACAATGGCTTGGATCGAGAATGGGTCTCTGCGTTTAGCTTGGATCCAAGTTGGAAGTACCCAAAGGTACGCATGTTGAAGCTGCGTATGGAAAAAGCATAAAACGCAGTTTGAACTGCGTATGAAAGAAAAATCCATCGAATATTCTAACGCTTGCAGATTTTGAACTGCGTTGCGAGCATATTGAATCTGCGTATTCTTTAAACGTGATTACAAGCTGCGTGGCTGTTTTTATATTTGTTTGACCTTTTTTCCTACACCCGGTTTACCTTTGTAATGTTTAACGCCGAGTATTTTTCGTATACTTTCTCAAATTGAGCTTTGGTTGAACATAGCCGATTACGTAGATAAAAACACTCGTACGTCTCAACTTAGGCGTTACCACTAAGTCATCCATACACTTGTTTTGGATAACGAGACTTCTGATAGAAATCTCGTTATCATTATCAACACACTATAACGACAAGATTTTTAAGGGGATTTCATTTATAAATAATAATAATTTTTTCCTATAAATACACTCAATCAACCACTCAAAGAAACACACCATCAAACATAAAACGCTACTTGAATTTAGTAGGTCAAAAATGAATTCTAATCGCAAGGGAAAACAAATTGTGTGTGTAGAAGCAAACCAAATTTGTCCGCTCTGTTTCCTTGATGACCATTCATCCATGCAATGCCCTTGGATGTATTCCAAGTGCCCGAGAGAGGTTGTCCAGAATCAAATTGTTATTAGAAGCGGAACTGGAAAAAGTAGGTACCTTCGATGCCAGTTCGATAATTGTCGTGAAGAAGCTCAGTGGTTAGAAGATGCAATCAAGTCCAAAGATGATAAAAACATTAACGTACTCTGCAAAAACATCAAAGAGAAAGGTATGATTAAGGTTGAACATGAAAAGGGGGCGTCATGCCCGGTCCCCGGATGTAGGTTTTTTATGAAACTACATCGTTCTAAAGATAAGAACACCTATGGTAAACATTTACGGCAATGTCACAGGTGTAATTTGGTGGAATGGGACGAGTAATTATATTTTTTGTTGCTCTTTAATATCTAGTGTTATGTTATGTGTTTATCATGTAATGTTTAATCCCGTGTTTAATCGGGGTCAATGAGGCCCGTTCGATGTAATGTTTATGTTTAATGTATTGTGTACTTTTTATGTTGTTTATGTATGTTAACGTGTATTTGGGTTTGTTTATGTTTGAGTATTTTAGGACTTCCTTCTAAGTTAGGGAAAACGTGTTGGCAAACTCCCATTCGTGAATATTTCCACTTAAGTCGGTAAACTCCCCAACCACGGATCCCAAACCCCATTATTCCAGTCCACGTGTTTAATAATAAATCAAAAGGGAAAACTGCATAATTCAATGCTTTTTTTCAAACTTTTGTCTGACAATACAAGTGGTGGACAACTCAATGGGGCGTGTTCTGAAAACACAATGTGACGGGTGATAATTGTAGATGTCAGAGACTACTATTACACATCTAATCGGTAATAGTGTACAACAGTCTTTAGTTGCCTCCTCTTTCAAAGGTCATTTTCTATTTAACCATTACCCAGATTACAAAAATATATCACGCTACAGAAGATGACATGCAAAATAATGCCCGACAAATGATACGTACTCATGCTGCCAAGTTGCCAATATTTATAATTTATTCCTTTGTAGAATTTCAAAATTACATTTAAACCCATCTGAGAGTTTTAGTATAAATTTGTGAAAAACGCCTCACAAATCAATTATCTGCGAAGGTGTAATGCTCTGTAAAATCCACCAAAAGATAAAGTTTTTCAATCCCAAATTATCAAAGTTACATATCTTATTTCCACCACAATAATCAATCACGATGCCCCGTTTTTCGATGCATGAAGATATCGCTCTAGTGATAAGTTATTGTAAGGTTGCGGATATGGATCATGATACAGAAAATCCGGAGCGGGTATGGCGTTTTGGTTTCGAGTGAGGGAATACTTTTTGATTCAAATTGGGAATGGAAGCGTTTGGTATTCCGCCATACGTATCCAACACCGCGTTAGCATGCTGAAAAGTATTTGTGGTCGTTTTAGGCAGTATCACGTTCTTGCAAATGGCAATCGTGCTCAGGCGATGTCAATGTATGAAGCGAAACTAGGGAAGCCTTTCAGGCATTTCGTGGCCAATTATTTTTTTGGTACTCGCATATAAAATTGAATCTTGTTCTTGTGAGATGTTTATGAGTGGTTAATATTGTTAGTTCGAAATCGTCGGATTTTTATGATGTAATGTGTTTTCTTACTTATTGCAATGACGTAACGGACAACTTTTAAAATAACGACTTTCATGTTTAACATCGTATTACATTAGAACAACGTAATTAATAACCTAACTCACTTTCGTAGGAATCACGGTTACACTTAGCACGTGAAACAAGCCTTTAAACCCTTAGGTGACCCTAACGGACGAGTTTAGTCTCGTGAGGGTTGATAACAGACTAACCCACAAAGTAGTCACAAACATAGATTCCAGTTTTAGACTTCACCCGATGAAGTCGATGAATTTCCCGGTGATCCATACTCTGGGATTTTGGATACCATGAAATTATAGCATTCATCGAATGTGAATGCCTCACCTTTTTCCTCTAAATACCCCGTTTTAACCAATTCGTGCTACAAAAACACAGCGAAAATATACTCAACAAATTTAGAATCAATTAGTTAACCAATGGACGAAATAAATTATACAATACTTACAAATTGTCGGGATGACATTCTAATACGGCCGTGCCTGGTGAGTCGTTGTTGAATAGCTATAAAATCGCAAATGGCTTTTTGTATAATCTGGTACCTATCATGAATTTGTTGAAGACTTTTCTGTTTGGATTATAATCTCGTATATATTGGTTGTATATTTTCGCCCAAAAGGTTTCGGGCTCCAGCATTACCGGGAGAGCGGTTTGCTACTCGAGATTCTTTGTACCATGTTTTTGTGATTTTCAAATCTTCAATCGAATCAAATGATCCCATTGTTGTGTTCGTACAAAGAGTTAATTGAGGGGTAGAAATCCGTGACAAGTTTTGCAGTCTATGTTGTTTGGAGGTAGATAATACGATTTCCAAGTACTCGGTGTTTGAGAAGTACCTTTGGGTAAACTCGGATATTTATAGGATCCAAATTAATAATCTGCGTGGAAATTGTTAAAACACATCCAATTCACTTGTAAAAGAAAAACTGTTTACACACCCTTGTCACTTTTCACCGACAACCATTCTCAATTTAAAAAACACTTATCATGTTCACAAACGCCCTTTATTGTTTAAAACACCTCTTGGATGACAAGGAAAGACCTATCTCGGGCAAGAAGAGATGGTACAACGACCCTTGTTTGGGTTAAATCAACTTGTATATATGTTGTCAGAAATCAGGGTTGGAAACAGAAGAAGACTCTGAATCATGATTTGATCACTCAAAATAATGCATCAAAAGTTATGACAATTCATGGTGGAAATAAATCCAGAGATAATAATACAGACAATACTCAAATTATTAACCACCCACGAATCTTTATCCAAAAGTCATTTACTGTTACCAAGGGACACTTACTGTTTATATAGCGACCCTTACCATTTATCGATAACCCCTACATTGCATCGACACAATTTCGTGTCTTCCCAAAGTATCAACTATCTGACCCAAAAGCAGTTTGTGTGGTGAAACAAAACACAGGGGGACCCATGATAATATTTATTACCAAAGATATCGATAGTAGTAAATGGTTATGCGATGTTATTAATTTTTAATAAAACTAGCTTATTTAACGGTAAATAATCTGACAAATAAAATTAAACCGAGAGTCAGCGTTGGTTAAACATATACCATTATGAATAAATTGATGCTACCCTTAGGGATACATTGATGGAATGGTTACAGATCGCTAAACGATTATTCAAAACTAAACTTAGCTAACTTTCACCAAAAGCAAGGCAACACCTAGTGCCTGCGTCTAGCATTTAAACCGTTATGTGGCCATAACGGACGAAGTTTTGTCTCGTGAGGGTTTACAAAGAGGTTTGCCCACAAAACCATTAAATTAATATCATGGTGTTGATGCGGTTTTGTTAATCTTCGTCCCCATGTTGCGGAGGATTTGGTGGCGGTTGTATCGTGTTCGGTTGGGGGATGTTATCCTTCATGATTAAGTAGCATTGGTAAAACATGAAATCTTTGCCTGTATCACGAGCGTATTTCCAATTTGCATATCGCTCCTTTAGATAAATGGTTCATAACTCATTTAGTGTTCATGTTGAAGAATAAAACAAAGTGGTATGAGTAAAAAGATAAACTACTGACCCGAAGCTGTCCATAGAGGAGATTGGTTATGTGCTGTATAAATTTCTTTCTGGTATCGCACGTAAACCCTCACCCCCTTTTTTATTACTCCGAGCCTAGCCTTTACAGCAACTGCTGTTCTTTGATGAATATTTGGGAAGAGTTGTGTGTAATTTTCAAATACGCTGTTCCAAACCGTATTAGCCGGAACCCGGTGATGGTCCACCTCGGGAAGGGTAACAACACTTGCCCACGCATTAGTGATTGCAACATCCTCTTCGACGGTATACCTAGCCATAATAATATTGTTGTAGGTTTTGGATAAAAGTGACGAGATGAAACAATATTACTGGAGAAGCTGTAACTGGATGGATTTGAATATCTTATGTTTTGCACCCTAATTTTGGTGGCCGAAAAAGTTATTTTATATAGGACCTTGTGTAACAGTCCTTTCATGTAGCGATGAAAAAGACACCCAACTGTCAGACACTTTAGTTATTTGCCCTTAATTCATGGTAAAATAATAGGAATATTTAAAATGATGGTACTCTGTGTATTCCCAAAACATATATTTTGGTAAAATACAATGATGGTAAGAATTAAATCTCTTCGAAACATACTTTAATTTTCCTCATTAATTTAAAATTAGTACACGTACGGCGAAATGATTAAAAAATACAACGATAATAAATGCCCTACGAGCATTCAAACTGGTCGGTGACCCTAAAGGCCGAGTAGTCTCCCGGGAGTGTTTACAAGAGGTATACCAACAAAACCAGGAAGCATAGTGATGTTACATTAACCCATGTGCCTTGCTATCCACGACGGGTTGAACTCCTCCACGGCCTCCTTCAAAGTAAGGTAGCACTCATAATACTCAAATTTAATATCGTTTTCTTTTCGGAAGCGTACTTTCGTCATCCATTCCTACATACGTTCAACAATAAAACCATTAAATACCTCCTCAAAATTAATATTTTACAAATATGGAACGAAATCATAATACAACTTACGATATTATTTGTCTGGGAACCGGTGTCATCCTTCTAAGCAGCTTGGCTTGGATGATAGCATACATCCTAACATGCCTCAGTAATTTTTTTGACATGACATCTTAGATCAAAAATTATTCTTTGCTTTGGATTCAAAAAGTTTGCAACAAAATGGGCATGTACCCGTGGCCAAAAGTTATGTTCATCCTTTTCAACTCCTTCTACAACTGGAACAGACCTTACTGCGATCCATGACGCTATGAATGAATTTCTCTCCTCGATGGTAGATGTATAATCCATGTTGTTGAATACAATTTCAAGATTGGATGTAGAGATTAAATAAGATGTGGGGAGTTGTGGTGAGTAATTATCTATACAAAGGACTTATTTTATAGGATATTAATGGATTAGTCCTCCCTTCGACCCACTCTAAAAAAATATCTGACCGGGCGAATAGTATGACAGCGTCATAGACACAGGTTTCAAAATTTCCGTCTTTTACTTGATTAGTCTCTCTACTAGGGTTTGTCGGTGACATGTAATTTCCCATCATCCAAGGCGTGTTTCAAACAGTAGAGGGTGTTTATGAACATTAATTGACGAGTTTAAAAATTATTGTCCCGGCCCCCCAATAAGGAAAATCCTAAAAATGAATTGGTTTCCTTTACCCTACCGGATCCTAATCTGCAATGACTGAATTTGATTTCACCAAAGATCGGGCAATAAGGAAGTTTATAACAAAACTCGTCATTCTTAATGGGGTTCATGACCTCATTGCAAGAAAGATGAAACACACAATAAGTAAGACCATGGTTAACATCATAAACATATGTTAACCAAACTAAAACAAACGATAAAACGCGTATACCCAACGGGACATCTGCAACTTCAGCTTCGTTTAACTGTTGCGATTACGAGATCTATTATGGTGCAAGCCTATATAACCTCGTCGGATTGTACTCGTTGAAGGCGTCCTTCATAAGTAAGTAGCATTCGTAATATCTAAAAGGACGTCCGTTTCTTTCAAGGAAATATGCTTTGGTCATCGTTTCCTGCATGAAGCATTCAAATTATCATATGCTATATTATGTTTGTTAAAATTGGGTATTTTATAACGAAAACTGCTTACAATATCCATATCCTGCGTAATGACTGCCGGTGGAATGCATATCATTAGTCTACCTTGCAGGGCAACATACAATTTTACGTCTCTTTTTATACTCCCAATCATGTATCTTAATGCTTGGCTCGATCTACGTATTGGATCTGCAAATCTTTCGACAAACTTGGTATGTACCTGATGCCATATGCTCTAGGTGGGTCTATTAACCACTTTCAACCACCAAGGCATTTGTCAATACATCAATCCATGCTTTGAAACAATCGCAACGTCTTCCTCAACGGTGAATTCGGCATCCATCTAGAAAGAATAGTATAAAATACTAGAGGGAAAATTCTAATGATGTGTTAAATATTGTGTATTCCATCTTAGTTCAACGCATCTATTTATAGGGAAATGTCACACTTGTAGGAGTCCTCCGATACAAGTTTTGCACGAGCATGCAATGTCATTCAATGATGGTGTTGAACAAAAGGTGCTACATGTCTCCCCACTAAATTAGTGTCGTTGACCATTTTTTTGCCTTAAATGTTAAGAACTCAATGTCCATATGAAATTAAATTTTTATTTATAAGATGTGGACCACACTTTATAACTAGCAAGAATTTAATTGACCCCAGATACAAATACCCGCTGCGGTTACAACAGATACCAAAATTACAGAAACATTTTAAATTGATGTCATTGTCGTGTGACACGCGATTACACTTAGCCCGTGTAACAAGCCTTTCAACCACTAGGCGGCCCTATTGGACGAGTTTTGTCTCGTGAAGGTTTACATACAGGTTTACCCACAAAACCTTTAGACAATGTGTCGTTGTCTTAATCATCGGCTCCATCCTGAGGAGGAGGAATCTGAACTGGTTGTACATAGATCTCAGGATCATACTCAGCCGGAAAGTGTAATTTCATCACTTCATAGACTGCATGTAGACGCCATCTCTAGGCGAATTGTCCATCTTCTTCGTAAGCCCTTTTACCTTCCTCATACTGGATATAAAATTATAAGATGTGTTAATACCAGGGATTCATTAAAAGGATTTAAAATTAAAATAATTTTAAATTTTACTCACACATCGTGCATTGTTCCATCCATAAGGTACGTTCATCAAATAACGCCGAACACAAATAACATATCTTGTAACTTCCCTAACCAAGACCCTAACCCTGTTCCGCAACATGTGGTCGGTCCTTATTACCGTCCCATTAACCCATGAGGTTAGGTATCTTACTCTAACCCGGGACCAGAATTCAACGCTTTCTTGGTCGTGGCCAATTTCTGGATCTAATCTAACTAGTAACACCATGCACCAATTAGAGCGACGTCCTCGTTGCATGAAAATCTAGACATTCTTTTAAAACTGTTGAAGACTTGATAATAGGAAGACGATATACAGATGGATGAGATAAAGAAGAAGGTTTGTTTCTGCGTTTTATTTTAGATGAATGATACTATATTTATAGAGTTCTCAATATATGGCCTAGGTGGGGAATGAGGGTAACGTAGGGGACGCCTAGGTGGTCACTTAGGAGACGCCTATATTCAAGAAAATAAAGTGATAATAATTATGACAGGCACCATCACTCATAAATGAAAAATGAATATATATGTATATCCACCACAATACCAAATCACCACCAAATTTGGTTGGAAACCACACCAATTTATTATTAAATAATTATATGAGCGGTACGTGATAAAATCTAAACGGATGTCATTGTCGTGTGACATGCGATTACACTTAGCCCGTGTAACAAGCCTTTAAACCACTAGGCGGCCCCTACCGGACGAGTTTAGTCTCGTGAGGGTTTACATACTTGGTTTAACCCACAAAACCTTTAGACGTTTTTTTGTCGTGTCTTAAGCTTCTTCCCCATATCGATTTCCTTGCAACGGAGGAGGAACAAACTCGGGATCAAAGACCTCGCCAAATGTATCCTTAAGTATTTGAAAACCGTTCCGTGTGTCCATAATCTTCCCTCCGCCTCATATGCGTTTGTCCACAGGGATCGCGTGAAATTCATTTATGGTGTTAGTTTACGGATAATGTGTCCTAAAATAACGTAAATGAAAAATTTTTTAATAAAACTTACAGCCGTTCTTAGGTCATAACCCCCATCAGCCATTCCCGTACACGCTCTCTCACAAAACCGACGTATCTCTTAACATGTTTTTTCAACATTGAGACTCGACACTGTATTGACTTTGTGGATCTTGCATTGTCGTTGTGAATCACCGATCTATATTCTCCAAGGATTCGCTCCCAAAAACTCCTAGTATCCATGTCTCTCCCAATAATAGGATCACTGGCAACGCGACAATAAACGCGAATTAACACGACATCCTCTTCGTTTGAATATCGGCCATATTTTTGTATGAAAAAACTTAAAAACTTGGTATGTTATAATAGAAAAGGAGATAACGAAAGTAAGAGTAGTTGAGGGTGTTTCTGATTGACATAACACACAACCTACTTATATAATTTCTAAAAAGTGGTTGGTGACTATCATTTATCTCACGCACTGGGGGCAAAGAAACCCTTCATTAATACAAAGGACAAGCACTGGTCCAAAAAAACCCCATCATTTCTCAAGGGAGGATTACTGTTTTGCACACAATATATATAGGGACAATACTCAAATAAGGTGGTTCATTGAATCACGTGGGTAGGGATATGAAAAAAAGAAAATCATTATATATCTCCAAAAGTATGAAGATTCATATGAAGATGTGTGGGTTCAATATTAAAATAACCATCTTTGAACCAAAAAAGAAAAGACAAAACCAAAAATTGTTAATAATGCATGGAAAAATACAATTATAATATGTCCTTCTCACATGACACATCAACATATATTAACCAACCAAAAAGGTGAGTCACTATTACCACACGCATTCTTAAATCAAAAACAAAGTCCGGGCCCCAAAAAATGGAGGAAAATACTAAAACATAAAAAATTGATGTCATTATCGTGTGCCACGCGATTACACTTAGCCCGTGTAACAAGCCTTTAAACCACTAGGCGGCCTTACTGGACGAGTTTAGTCTCGTGAGGGTTTACATATTGGTTTACCCACAAAACCCGAATTTATGATGTCGTCACGCTTCACGACGGGCTAAAACTTGGGGGTTCATATAGGAAAAGTGATGGCTCATGCTGAGGTAGCAATTGAAATACATAAATTTCTTTCCCTTCCTTTGTAGGTACAACTGGCGCGCATCAGTCTCCTGCAGTTCGTTAGAATATATAGTTATGATAAGTGTTATTTAAGGAAACCAATATATTCAAACACATGTTTGCAATAACAAAGGGAAACCTACAATCTTATCTGCGGACCACCCTTCGGGAACAATGAGATACAGTGGAATGTGGATGGCAACAAAAAAATTCACCTCGTTCTTTATTGTGAAGAGACGTGATTGTAAGGATTTCCAAGTACGAAGGTTGTGATTTCCAATTATATCGGTAAACTCATGCGCAATGAGACATCCAAAACTCGTTTGATTTCTCGTCGGTTAATACGTCGGGATCATTAGAAACATTGCAGTAAGCCCTAGTTAGAGCTTCATCTTCCCGTGGTGTGTATTTGGTGGCCATTTCTTGGTTGATACTAGTATAAACGTTAAACCACAAAGATAATATATAGTTTGTAGTGGCAATTGTTTACACTGGTTCAAAGGGAGTGTATTTATAGGATAAATTTGACGCATCCGGCAACTGTGAAAACCCCTATTAATGTATTCAATAGTTGATATTCCCCACTGGTGACGATGTACCATACTTACAGCTAATAATGAAAAAAAATACAAAAGTAAGTGACCTTTACTTTTATGAGAGAGTATTATTTCTGTTTACAAATGACCCCCACTAGGGAAAAAAATCCAAAACTTATTCTCAAAGGCCATCCCTGTTCATAAACGTCCCTTTTGATGGTAACTAGAATTTTAATAATCACCCGATTCATTATTTGTTCTTAGGACATCATACATATTAAATTAATAACCTAACTCACTTTCGTAGGAATCACGGTTACACTTAGCACGTGAAACAAGCCTTTAAACCCTTAGGTGACCCTAACGGACGAGTTTAGTCTCGTGAGGGCTTACATAGAGGTACACCCACAAAACCTTTTATTATACTAACACACTGGAAAAGTTAAGAAAATAAAACATAATACAAAGGGGATCTTGGATATTATATGCGAGGACCGAATAATCCGTCCTCAACTAAATGTCTAAAAGGATGTTGTTGTTCAGCTTCATACATTGAAATTGCCGTTGCATGAATACCGTTTGCAAGAATAAGGTACTGCCTAAAACGAATACAATACCTCTTAATGGTGGTTATGCGTTGTTGGATACTCTTACTTGAATACACCTTGTTACCGCTGCTCATTTGGATACTAAAATCGGCAACAATCTGAGACCAAAAATGTCTTCCCATTTCGCGGTTTTCTAGAATTGGATTCAAATCATATACCCTACAATAACTTATTACTAGGGCGTTATCTTCTTCCATTGAAAATCTTCCCATCCTCCCTGTTTATTAAGGTAGGAAAAATTTGTAAAAAATAATGTTTTGTTTTTGCTTTGAGATTTGCATATGGTTGTCTGGTATATATAGTAATTGTTTATTTGATATGTCGGTAACTGGGACCAAGTTTGAATTTGTTATCATTACAGGATAATAAAATCGATTCGTTGAAAAAGGGATAAAGAGGATTCCCACAAGTAATAAAAATATCGGGGAACATGTCAGAAGCGTAGGGGACGCCTAGTGAGGTACTTTGGAAGCTTGTAATTATATATCGGATGTCATTGTCCAACACAAGTGGATGTTAAAATATCACAACACGCAAGTGGGTTGTTGTTTACCTCACCTTTTTTTGGTTTATATAAACCAACACTAGTTTACATAATATCCTTCAAAGTTGCTTCAGACAACCAATAGCCAACTAAATTAGTATCCATCTTTCCAAACATACTAATCATCCACAAATGGCCGACGCCGACCCATGGGAAGGTTTTGATGAAGACGAGCTTGCAGCGGTGTTAGATAGTTACTCGGATGCCACACAACACAGTTCCATGGAGTACTCAACAAACACACAAGATGTTCCTGCCATATCAAACCCATATGATAACCGCAATAAATCGGTTGTCGTTGATCTCACCCCATGTCCAGTAGTGAAAAAATCTGACCGTTTAATCCATATCTCTCGTGGTGCATCTAGTAGTAGAAAAATCATCCCGGGACCAGCGGGAGAGCTTCAAAAGTTACAAGATCACAAACATCGAAGGATAGTAACAGGAGAGGGAGATGTATCTACACAAGTCCTCCAACAATTAGTTAGGGATGGCGAAGGTGTTAACGATCTTCATTTTCAGACTAAACCTTGGTTCTTTGCACAACAATATTACTCAGAGGGGAGAACCGCGCTGGGATCTATTAAACCAATAAACCAAAGAATCTAAAGGTTGGTTGTATTGGTCGAGGAGCAACGACAATATTTTGGTGACTTTACTTTGAAAGTGAAGGTGATTTGTCCGTTTAGTTAATCTTTTTTAATTTCTTGATTAATTGTTGGATTCGATTACTCATTGTTGGGTTTCTAATAATATTGCAGGATCCAAGTGGTAAGATGCAAAGCAAACGTCAATCGCAAGGTTGTGGAACATCCAGACTATGGGAAGCATATTAGGGTGGGAGCGGTATTAGTTTTGAAGAAAGGTGGTAATATTTTCTCCAACGAAGAAAAACCATTGGATTAACATAACCCTCCCCAATATAGAAGAGGTATGTTCAAAAAAATACTCCTATCAGGTGTTATTTCAAGAACCTTTTTGAAATAAAATTATTAACTTCATTTATGTACTACATGCCATCCCTTCGGAATCCACAGTTGGTGAGACGCGTCGTCGACAAGTATGAGATATCGTTGATAGAAACCAAATCCGTTTTAATTTCAAGTTTGTTGTTATGATTGTACTACGTTGTTTAAGTATCTGAATAAAATGGACTTATTTAAGCATCATTTTAATTAGTTGTACTAGAAATTCATATTAATGCGCTATTACCCAATTTAAACAAACAATCACTTTAATTTGCGGCTTGTGTATCACGAAACCACAACTGGGAAATATAATATTATGTGTCTCCGGTACTACGGTGTTATACTCAATTTATAGAGTAAAAATTGCTTCATCTCTTCATATAACCGTTGAAGCCACACATAAGAATTTAAATACCATCTACCGACACCAACCATCGGATTCTTCCAACCGTTGCTGATCTAACGGTCAGTTAATGCACGAAATTTTAAATTACGTGCTACGCAGTTTTAAATTGCGTGCTACGCAGTTTTAACCTGCGTTTCACGCATTTTGAAAACGCGTACCATTTCTTAGACGTTGGATCACCAACGGATCGATTGATCCGATGGTTGCTAGCAGCGTCCCATTAATTATACCCAACGTTCGGATTCTCGCATGGACTACAAATTCAAAGTTGGTTGCACCCAAACCAAACACACCAAATACATTTGTATTTTCCATTAGAACAACCATATCTCCATCTCACGCTTCACCCATCCTTCAACATTTTCAGTCATGACAAAATTCACTAGAATGGAAGATGTAGCGGTAATAGGTGCATGGTGTGCGATAACTAGTGACCCGATTACAGGTAGGGAACAAGAGTCTAGAGAGTTCTGGTCTCGTATTGTTGAGGAATACAACGCACGGTGGCGGGAGAAACAACTGAGATCTCTCAAGTCGCTCCAAACGAGAGTAGCCACATTGAAAAAGGAAGTCAAAAGATATGTTGGTCATGTTAGAGAGGTTTTCGTGGCTAACCCAAAGCGGAAACGACCCGCAATCTATGGTGAGTATTGTAACATTAATTTATGCAAAGTATTTATTATATTTAAAAGGACTTATCACTAATCCACAGTTGGTGAAATTTAATTGCAGTACCGGGATGGAGAGGTACTCTACGAGGAAGATCCGAAAGATCCAAAACGTTGGAGACATCAAAAGGTTTTCGAAATTTTGAAGATGCACTTTCCCAGGGAATATGATCCATCCATCTTAGTTCCTCAAACTTGCAGCCAAGCCTCCCAACAGAGCCAACCTATGAGCGGTACGGAGACCAATGATGAAACGTTTAACGATTCTCAAACCACAAACGGTGAATCCTCAGACCAAGGACGAAGAAATGCATTTTATCGGGATCAAGGTCCCCGACGTGCACCTGGTAGGGATCAGTCTAAACGAGCTAGAGCGGAAGAGAGAAGAGTAATTGAAGGACTGAACCAGACATTAGCATATTTCCAACAAAGGGATGGACAAAGGTTTGAATGGGACCAAAAAGAGGCTGAGGATATGATGAATTTTCTACGAACAGACGACGGCGGTCCGTCTATTAGAAATTTGGCGGCGAGCACCGAGTTGTTAGCTAGGAACAAACAACGTGAGACTGACATGGAGATAATGAGAATTGATCTGCGTCAAATAACCGACGAGAGTGAAAGGGAGTATTTCGTCAATCTCAAAAATGAGATTATGATTCGCCAGGGGTCAAGTCGCCGTTACACCTAATGTGGAGCAGTTGGTTGCATTTAACTATTGTCAGGAATTTAAGTATTTACTTAATCGTGTCGCATTATGTAGTTTGGTTTTTTTTACATCCTTTTAGTTTTTAATTCCCCCATCGTTGTGGTATTTATTTTCCAATGTAGCAGTTACTTTATATGTTGTACCTCTTAATGTTATTTAGACTTTTCGATTCGAATGAAACCACCTTAAACTTAGTTGAAACATTACTACATATTATTATTAGGAATACATCTGAAGTATATAATCATTCCACATTGTATGCGGGCATAACGTCCTTTAGTAGCTCGTATAGATGATCATACATGAAAGGCTTATCTGAATGTGCACGGAAATCGATCCTGGCTCTTGTTTTCTGTAAAAAGTTAGTAAAAAAAAAAAAAATTTAATTATGCGTTCGTATTTATAATAATAGTGGTAACACTCGCTATTTATTGAAGGATATGCTTACTAACCCGAGCTTCGTATGATAGCGTAGGATGGCTTATGTTTACATGAAGCAGACATGCAACAAAAGCATCAACATCCGTGGTTATCAGACCAAATCTTTTTTTTTACCGAGGCTTTAGTGCGGTTGTTGTCGTTTCCGGTAAGATCTTCAAAGTTTTGAAAAACACGGTTCCAGAAAACTTTTGGATCTTCGTCAACCCCCCGCGCTGTTCCATGATTTGTTACCGCAATCCATGCTCCCACTACTCCTAAATCTTCATCACCGGTGAAGCGCATTGCATAAGTAATTAAAATTATGTAACACTATATCTGACACGTTAGGTTGGTGGACTGGTTTATCTGCAAGATATTAAACTTTGGACACAAAATTTATTCACTTGCGAATATAACTCATTCCATGGGATCGTTTTTCAAACTATATATTTTTTTAGCGAGGTTAAAGATTCTTTGGTGGAGTGATATTAAAAGGCATCCTTATCGACGATTTTATAGTGGTAGTCTGATGGAAAAGGTAATCTTGTGAACAGCAAAAGACGTTTTTAAGTGCGACAGAAATGGGTCATTTGTAAATAGTGAAAATGCTCTTTCCAAAAAGTTTAGGTCGTTTGCTGTTTAAGTGTATGTCGATTACTAGCCGTACATAGGCTCAATCATCACAGTTGGATTAGGCGAATGATACCCAGCATTTATCGGAAAAATACTGACGTAATCTAAAATGAATATTAGTAAGAGAAATATGAAAGCCAATTTTGTTACGAAAAATTAAATCTTAAAATGTCATAATTAATAATTAAAATTATAAAAACACAACAAGTCTTAAGAAACAAGTGCAGTAGTAGTCTTATAAAAGGAAACAATTGCGGCATCCTCACTTACGAAAGTAAAAGCCTGTGCATCCTACTCTCCGTTCTCATAAAAGTTATCATCACCCAATGGGTAAAGATCATCGTTTTCATCGACATCGGTAGTACCCGCATCGGAAGTGAGGATGCCATCATCCTCCTCACCGGGGCCCAATTCACCGTCTCGCAATCCTAGGAGGTGACGCTGCCAAATGTGCTCCGTGATATCGGTTTGCAAGAATCTCCAGCGGGCATGGCTCAGATAATACGCGCGGGCTTCTGCCACGTTACCTTGTACCAGATGTGTATGTTCTCGTTCATCCAAAGTCGCCCATTCCGTATCACGGTACTCATGTTCCACACACATGTTATGCATAATTAAACACGCTCTCATAATAGTGTGTATGTCACGATGAGACCAGTAACGACAAGGATTCCTTATTATACCCCATTTGGACTTTAGACCACCAAAAGCACGCTCCACGTCCTTCCTCTTTGCGTGGTGGTATTCATTAAATTTCTTCTAGATCGGCGGCATAACATCACGTTTCTTATAGCTATGGACCACCCCAGGCATTTCGTTGTAGATGCCGTCCACCAAATAGTATCCATGTTTGTACTCGTTGCCCATGATACGGAAATTGCAAGCAGGGGATAACGCGTCATTGTCTCTATCAAATAATCCCGACTGCGCCAACACATTCAAGTCGTTGTTAGACCCGGGCTCGCAAAAAAACAAGTGATGTAACCATCTATCGTACGATGCCTTTGCCTCGTAGAACAAGGTTTGGTTTCTTATGGTGTCCCACGTGTCGCCCCGCTTCTTCTTGAGGGACATAACCTCCACTCCCAATGGGTGCAATCGAGGCTTCCTAGCATTCCGGAAAACCACGAGCTGCTTTTTGAGCCAATAACCTCTTAGTATCTTCGGTTGTTGGCAGCCTCATGTAACGGTCGTTAAATTCCCAAAGTAGTGCATCCATAAACTTCTTAGCATACATGTATATTGTTGAAGCAACCATCCGGTGTAATCGTCTAAGCTATCCGCCGCCACCCCCTTTGCTAGGTGTTTCATGATGGCAAGCATTTTCATATGAGGAGAGTGACCCAGGGATGTTACACGCATCTCTCCGCTGCAAAAAATCGGGATCTCTAGCGCAAATTTGAGGCAATATTCTAAGAAAAACTTCTCAGGGCAAACCGTGACGTCCCTTAAAACGCTGAGGTTTGAATCTGCAACCGGGGTTAAAGTAGTCCTGCATCATCCTGGCATCCGCCTCCACACGATATCTGTTAACGGTTCTTCTAGTCAACACCTGGACCAGTTCGGGTTGGTGCAAGTCATGCGCCTCTTGCAAAATTTGTTGATACATGATGACGAAATCTCCATGGCTATCATCGTGGTACCGTTTCGGGTATGTCGCCTCTCTCCGTCGTCGCATATATCTAACGATAGCCGACTCCATTTTTCAGCTAAATATCAAATTAAATCATCATCTCAATGGATTTAAAACGGTGTATTGTTTTGTAAACGGAAATAATAAAATAAAAAATAACGCACTTAAACATGGGATATGAAGAACATAAAAAAGGGATAATACGAGGTCCAACATACATGAGGAAAAACTAAATATATCATACAAGAACTAAATAGCAAACATCTACTATGCCCTAGCTAATCAACACAATTTTAACCCGTTTTACTGGAGTCACCCAAAAAACTGACTATCTGGCACAACATCCATATCAGCTCCATCATCACCTCTCGGACCACTACCCTGCATACTACCATGCCAACTACCACCCAAGCTAAGCCCTAAAAAATCACTAGAGGTTGGTAAGTCACTAATCACCGGGGAGGCATGCTCCAATAACGGGTTATGCTCTACAGGGAGGTTACTATCAGCAGGCTGAGGAACATAATAAGCATTCGATGCGGAAGGGTCTGCAGCCGGACGCTTGCGACGGTGTTGGGTTTCCGGCAAGGATACTCCATCGCCATATGTGGTGGGAAATGTTTGTTCTTCCTGAGTTGAATAGAAGAGGCCTTCAGATATTCCGGAACTACTAAGGATTGTGGGGGTGTTATACACCGCTCGACGACGAGTCTCATCATATACCAACTGTCTGCTACTCTGAATCAGCCAGTATGCCTCCCCCGCAAACTTGCGTAACTCTTCCTAAAAAACAAAATAAAAGTTTTTTAAACAATTATGTTTAACAATGAAGAAACTCCAAATGAAAATGAAAATGAGATATAAAATGACTAACCTGCGAGACGTTGATTTCATAAAAATTGTATGGGTTCTCTCCTTCCATGGGGACTGGAACTAGCTCTTCAAACGAATCTTTGTAGAAGGGCATGTCCCATTGTAGGTTTGGGAGTTGCGTCATGGACTGTCCTTCTGGGTCATATCTGTATGTCCTGGGATGACATGGTAGGGGGGTGGGCGTTGGGGCATCAAACTACGGGGTATACCGGCGTGACCAACTCCGATATCATCATGTGTGTCTATGTGAGTTGTTTCTGTCCTAAGATCTCCCACGCTATGAGTTTTCCAAAATTTGGAATACACTTCATCAGGGACAGGAAGGAAGTGATCACTAACCTCAACCTCCATACCATCTAATACTTCCTCCAATCTAGGTGGGTTGCATGGGATAACTATCACACCAAAAACCTGCCTCATACACCTCTCAGCCAGATAAACTGAAGCTCTTGCACCGTCCTTGTCCTTAAAGACACATCTCCTCTTAGACATCTCAAGTGCGGTTTGGAATGCATCAGTGTGTTGGTGTTCACTGTCCCCGAACCAGGGGTCCCAAATAACCGCATCACCCATCCTAATATCTATCTAAGCGCGTGCATCTGACACAGAGTGTTTGTGAAGATCTTTTTGTCCCTTGTTCCTAAGGTTCAACGCATTAAATAGACTAATAGCCGGGTGTGGATCCAGTTGATCATCTCTCAGGTTTTCCTTCAAAACAGGTTGACAATTACGGAAATAAAAATAATACCAGAACTCTAAGATCATCGACATGCCACCCATATCCTTTTGTTTGCACGAACTCCAGTCATCCAGGTGTTTATACAAAACGCCCAAAGTTGGAGTACCCAAATCATAAGACCCAACAACATCCAAATTATCCAACACTATACACCATCGTTTATCTACTCTAACACTACAGTCGGCAAACAAAAAAGAACCAATACACCAAAGCAAGAACATTCTAGTCAATTCTTCGGCAATGCCGCAGTTGTCAACATTGTCCCTTCTTAAAATGAAATTAGCCAAGTGAGAAACTCGCATCGTGCATGCCTTGGAATCATAATCTCCAGTTTTCACATGCTGTAGTCTTCTATGTGCCATAACATCTAACACACCCCGGAAATACCTAGCATCCGTAGCTTCTAATTCTTGCGCCGTCATTGTTTCCTTTGGTAATTCTGGGATTGGCTTACCTCCTCCAATTGGAATACCAGTCAACCGATAGAAATCTAGAGGGGTCAAACCTATTTCAAACTCTTTGAAGTGAAAAGTTCTAGTCTTCTTCCACCACCTCTCACATATAGCTTCGGTTAATCCCTTATCCCCATACCTAAAATTAAATAGGAATATGGACTCTAAACCACATCATTGAAGAATTAAAATTGCACGGGGGTTGTTTCTCACCACTATCTTGTAAAATTTATTTAAGTTGGTCCAACTGATCCTAAATGTTCCATCTCGCTTATCTACTAAGTTCTCGGCCTTATGTTGTAACTCTCCGACACCTGGAGATAGTTGGGATAACTTCTCATACCTAGACCAATCGACATCCTCCATTATCTAAAAATGCAAAGAGCAAGGGAAGCACAATCAACATGTGAATAACAAAAATCAAACGCCTATATTAATCTATGCACAATCAACATATGAATTCACAAGTTCACATTCACATCACATTGAGGTATGCATATTGTTCATATGAAAATCTTCGTCAAAATGATACTAACTACATCAATTCCACCCCTTGAATCTTCTAAACATCAACACAAAAGAATACATGACTTAATCCTTAAACTCATTGCAAAATGCTCTAAACCACAAAATAAATTTCCAACAAAATAATATTAACAACAAAATCATATTAACAACATCAATTTCCAACAAAATCATATTAACAACATCAATTTCACCCATATAATCATCTCAACATCAACTAAACACTACATGAGTTAATCCTCAAACTCTATGGCCAAGCCTCAAAACAAAATTATTAACATGCTTATCAAATTAAAAAATTTCTAATACATTCTACCAAGCATAAACACAATTAAAACAATCAATCAATTTATTAATCAATCATGGATTTATGTTTCACCTAAATTAACCCCAAATAGCATAAACCCTAATTCCACATTTTATTTTTTTGAAATTAAATCAACAATTATCCTACTGCTCAATCAACATATTTAACATGATTTATTCAATAGCTTCTAAATCACACCATTAAAATCTAAATCAAAAACAAAAAATCAAATAAATCAATCAAAAAAAAAAATTTACCTACCTTGTGTGGAAATGCTTATCAAATCGCTCAAAAACACCACCAATAGTTTCCCCTCGTCTTCTACAACAAACCCTTGCAAGAGTACAGCCCCTTAAACACAAAATCGTCTTTAAAAAGTTGGGGAAATCATGTTCTTGCGTTTTTTTTGAAGAACAAAAGAGAAAAAGATAGAGAACAGATGCAGGAAGAGGCGAGTTCTGGATGTTTTAGGTGTTTACAAGAAACGCATTTTCAATCTGCGTATTGACCAGTCAACAAGGTCAATACGCAGCGCTTTTGATTTACCCAGTGAAACGCAGTTTCTAACTGCGTGCGACGCAGGTTCAAAAGGCATTTTATCTATGGATCTTGGATCCCCATTACGCCTAGGCGAGCTTGTTGGGTGACGTGGATCCAAGCAGAAGCTTGAATCTTGGACCATGATTAGAGCTAGCCTTAGACAGGGGAGATGGTGATTTCTATACCTAGGATTTAATGGGTTTGAAGAGAAAAGAAAAAAAGATGGGTATAGGAAAAAAAAAAAAAAAGAGGAGATGAATGCTGAGATGAACGTGAATGTTTCTAATAACCTAAACAAAAAGAAGAGCAGATGAATGCTGAGATGACCGTGAATGTTGCTAATAACCTAGAAGAGAAAACAAAAAAAGATGGAATAGACCTTAGAATCACTGAGTCGACCGTAAACATCATTAATTGTATGGTCAAAATAGATGTTAGGGGTGGTCATACTTTAATGTCCCGTTTATATGGTGCTCATCATGATGTTGCTAGGGATAGACAATGGGATTTCTTAGAGTTGCTACTAGTAATTATAATGGTAGTTGGACATTTATAGGTGACTCTAATTTTATCTTGAGTAAAGATGAAAAACTTGGTGGTGCTGAGATCACTCAAAGTCAAGTTGATGGGTTTATTGATCTTGTTAGCCAAGTAAATCTGTCTAATATTGTTATTCCGAGAATTTGTTTACTTGGTCCAATAAGAGACATGGGGTAGAACTTATTTTTGAACGCTTAGATAGATCTTTAGGTAACTCCCAATGGTTTGATTTGTTTCCCAATTCTCTGTTTTATTATCTCACAACCTTTGGAAGTGATCATGTGCCTATTTTGCTTACTATTGCTAGGAATGATAATTCTACTAGAAGGCCCTTCAGGTTCAATAAATGTCTCTTAAGGGATGAAACCTATAAAGATATTGTTACATATCACTGGTCTCATGATTTGTCTGGTTCACATGCTTACAAGCATTATAAGTCTCTACTTAATGTTAAAACTGACCTTAGACAGTGGAATGTTAGTGCTTTTGGTAATTTTGCAAGTCATATTAGGGATCTTAAAGATGAGATTAATCGTGTTAGTAGTTCAACTAATACATAGGATAGGTCTAGAAGGATGCAAAACTTGCAAGATGGACTTAAATATTGACTTAACATTGAGCATGATTACTGGCAACATAGGGTTAGAGACGATGCCTTAGCATACGACGATAGAAACACTAAATATTTTCATGATATGGATAATTATAGGAGAATAAAAACTCAAATCGAATTATTACAAAATAGTCTTGGTATTTAGCTCACAAATAGAGTTGATACTGCTAATACTCTAAAGGATCATTTCTCGACTATTAGTAGGTCTACTAATCCGATTATCCTTCATAATTCTATAGGTGAGATTCAAACTTGTGTCTCTGATAATTATAATTCTCAGCTATTAGCTATTCCTAGTGAATCTGAAATCAAGAACGTATTTTTTAAGATGAAACCTTGGACCTCTCCAGGTCTGCATGGGTTTCCTCTGGGATTTTATCAGAAAATGTGGGCCATAGTCGGTGAAGATACAATTAATATGGTACAAGTTTTTTTTTTTCTTTTCAAACACATTTTGAAGCAATGTTATCATGACTTTGTATCTCTGATACCTAAAATACAATCTCCTAGGAATGCTACGGATTTTAGGCCGATTAGTCTATGTAATACTTCATATAAAATAATTTCTAAGATCACTTCCAATAAACTCAGGCCTATCCTTAACAGGATCATCTCGCCATATCAGTCAGCTTTTCTGTAAAATATGCAGATGCCTGATAACATTGTTATCGCGCATGAGTGTGTAGATACTATTTTTTTGTACGTTAAAATGCATTCCAAAAAGACTAACTTAGGGAGTTAGCATCCCTTACAACAGAATGAGTAGAGCCATCTAATGTTAGGCTATTATAAGTACCCCTAACATTTGATTTATCTACTGCTATAGCTTGATTAATACAAGAGGGAGGAATAGTTCTCCAATTTAAAATGTTCTTGAAAGATTTAGCTTCTTTGGCTAATACATCTGCCACATTGTTTGCAGTCCTAGGAACTAAACAAAAACCCAAAAATTTTTTGACGCTGATAAAATTTTTCTTTGACTTCATCCATGATAGATCTATCCTGCCAACTTATTTGAGAAACTTTCCCATTTAAGTAATCGAAAAGATTCTTACAATCTCCTTCCACTGTGAAATTTGACAGCCCTTTGTCATCTGCCCAGTTTGCTCCTTATAGTAATCCTATGGCTTCCGCTTCTTTAGGGGAAGAGGCTGTGAACAATCCTGCCCTGCCAAGCTCGAAATCCCCTGCATCATCCCTAAGAATTAAAGAAAAACCTGCAGGCAAATCTATGGAAATCCATGCAGCATCAATGTTAAGCTTTAACTGTGAACTTTTAGGCAAAGACCGGTTTTGCATCTTCAATTTTCCTTTAGAGAACTGTCCTGAGGGCATATTACCCTTGTACCAGAATTATACAAATCTTTGTATTTCTAAGCCTAGTTGAGTTTTAGTTTGCTGTTTCTGTTCAAAAACTCTGTTCCATCTCTCTTTCCATATAAACCAAGCTTTTGTCAAGATCATTTCAATAGGTATTTCAGGCTCTACTCTCCCTATCCCTGTTTTACAGATTTCTAGAAAAGAGCATATATTATCTGAGTTAACAGCAATAGGAGTAGGCTCTAAAGCCCAAATAGATTTGGCATAAGGGCAAGCAATCAGAAGATGTTCTATGGTTTCAGCTGTATCACAACCAAATGAACAATTAGGGTGTACATCTTCCATAAATTTAGATAGTTGTGAATTTGTTGACAGTGCACCCTGTAAACATTTCCAAGCAAATTTTTTGATTCTTTGTGATACATTAAGTTTCCACAAGTTATTCCAAAAAGAAGCAGACTGTCCTAAGTTATAGAGGTTTGCTGTTTTTTCAATGAGTTTGTTGTACATAGATTTCACTGTATATACTTGTAGTTGCAGGAAATCCCACACTACACCCCTCACTATATTTTGTAGATCTAAATCTTATTAATGATATGAATTTCAAATATAAGTGCTAGAAATTTAAATAGACACATAAGATTTTTTACGTGGTTCGATCAATATGATCTACATCCACGATTCTTCACTATGATTATTGAGGTTACATTGGTATTACATTTACAATCTCCATTAATGGATATTTTCTAGAGCTCTAGATCTAGTTTTAGGGGAAGAAGATGATAAAGAAAATAAAGTTTCTCCCTCAAAAATATCTCTCTTCCTAAAGTGTCCCCCCTCTCTCTCTCCTGCTCTCCTCTTTATATAGGTGTTTTCATAGTGGATGACAGCTCACATATAGCTCATATTCTCTCGAGCTCTTTGATAATTTCGCAGGCTCTTGCTACCTTCTCGCGAGACATTCTCGCGAGTCTTGCTACATTCTCGCGAGTTATGGAAATAATTGAATCTCGCACGCTAAGAAAATATGTTGTGCGATATTTGAATCCTACATCTTGCCTCTTTTTCCTTGAATATTGCTTGAAGAGCATTCTTTAAGGAAAAATCCGTTGTTGATGTAATCTTTGATCTTTGTTTGATGAAGGAACGAGCGGAAGAATACTGGACTTGAAAAGTACGTACTTGCCTCTATTCTTTTGCGAAGTTCCGAAGCTTTGAGAAGTGAATAAGAAGTATTATCTCTTGAAGTATGCGAAGTATGAAGTATCTTTGAAGAAGTATAAGAAGTATCCGTCCTTGATTGCGAATAAGAAGTATTGCGAACTAATCATGCGAAATTAGAAGTATGAAGTATAAGAAGTATTAATCCTCGAAATATAAGAAGTATTTATCCTTGAATAAGAGTAGTAAGTATTGCCACTATTCATGCGAAATTATTACTCCATTTTTGGTGAGGATTCTTGCTATTCACTAGTGAACATCCACTTTGGAAAAGATTCTTGCCGAGAAGATGAAGAACATAAAATGTTTTCTTGGTTATCCATAGTTGCCTCTGTTCTTTATCTATGAGGGTAGAATCCTTGAGAAAGTGTTGATTGAGCAAATTATTTTTGCATTCTTATTTTTTCTCTGTCTCATGCTTTGTGCTCATGCGATAGTATAATCTCTTCAAGTTGCTTATCTTATCTTGTGAAATAATTGCATTCTGCAAAATTCTTAATAATTCTGCAAAATTCTGAATATCTCTGCGAAGTTTTGAATAATTCTGCGAAATTCTGAATAATATCTTGAGAGATTCTAAATGATATTGCTGAGAGATTTTAAATAACACTCTTGAGAGATTATGAATATTACTGCTGCGAGATTCTGAAATATTTTTCTTTGAACATAATGCTTGTGTAATGATTATGTTATGAAATGTGTATGCGATGTTTATGCCATGAAATGCTTATGCGATGCTTTCATGATGCAAGTATGATGCCTGTATGATGAGAATGCTTATCTACTGCAATGTATAACTAATGTTTGTGTTACTTAGCTCATTTTGCCGCTTTAAAATTGATGTAGCTTTAAATTGCTTCCATTCTTCATTTCTCTGGTTTTATCTTTAGTATATCCTTCTTCGCGTATTTGTTGTTCCTCGCAAGTTATTTTGCTTGTGCTTCATTTTTTCTTATTCTTGTGTTTCATCTTTTCTCATTCCTGCATTTCAAAATGTTTATGTTGAATATTGTCATTGCGACAAGATCGCAGGACGTCTTTACATTTTCATGTAATGACCCATTGGTCTTGCCTTATCTTTTTTCTTGTGTGGTCTTATTTTGCCTTCCTAGTTAAAGGTCTTATTTTGCCACCCCTCGTTTTTACGACAATATGACAGGCCTAAATATTCTTGCGAACATAAAGCCCCATGACATTGCCGTCTTGCGACAAAATCGCAGGACGTCGTTACACTTTCATGTAATGACCCATTGATCTTGTCTTATCATTTCTTAGTATTATTGCCTCTGCAGGATGTTTTAGTCGCACAACATATTTTCTTAGCGTGCGAGATTCAATTATTTCCATAACTCGCGAGAATGTAGCAAGACTCGCGAGAATGTCTCGCGAGAAGGTAGCAAGAGCCTGCGAAATTATCAAAGAGCTCGAGAGAATATGAGCTATATGTGAGCTGTCATCCACTATGAAAACACCTATATAAAGAGGAGAGCGGGGAGAGAGAGAGAGGGGGACACTTTAGGAAGAGAGATATTTTTGAGGGAGAAACTTTATTTTCTTTATCATCTTCTTCCCCTAAAACTAGATCTAGAGCTCTAGAAAATATCCATTAATGGAGATTGTAAATGTAATACCAATGTAACCTCAATAATCATAGTGAAGAATCGTGGATGTAGATCATATTGATCGAACCACGTAAAAATCTTATGTGTATATTTAAATTTCTAGCACTTATATTTGAAATTCATATCATTAATAAGATTTAGATCTACAAAATATAGTGAGGGGTGTAGTGTGGGATTTCCTGCAACTACAATACTGCAGAGGTTGTGAGAAGCCATCCCAGAGTGTCAGGTTTGTTACTAGCTATTCTAGTATTGATGATCCTCTTAGCAATGTGTGCAGGGAACATTTCGAAAATTAAAGTTAAATTCCACTTCTTTATGAGAGGGTCAATCAGATCCTTCACAAGTGTTAAAAAAGAGTTAGCAGGAGTTCTAAAGCTCCGAATGCTTTCTTCCAAATTAGGTATCCATCTATCATCCCGAATGTTAGTACTGTTACCATCCCCAATTTCCCAGATGTTATTTTGTTCAATTAAGTGGATACCTTTGCTTATATATTTCCATATCCAGGAACTAGTTGATGGGAATTTAGCTTTAAAAACAGAGGTATTTCTAAAGTATCTAGGCTTTAATTGAGACACCCACAGAGCATCTGGCTCAGTTAGTAATCTCCAAGCAAGTTTAGTTATCATAGCAATATTAAATTTATGGGCATCCCTAAAACATAGACCTCCTTTACTTTTTGGTTTGCAAAGACAATAATACGATTTAGGGTAGTAACCCTTATATTCTGATTCCTTGCCCCACCAAAAATCCCTTTGTAAGGCATCTATCTTATTAGTGATTTTCTTGGGTAAGATAAAACAACTCATTTGATATCTAGCCATACTTGCCAAAGTTGACTTATTAAGAATAAGTTTACTGGCTTGGGCAAGAATTTTACCCATCCAACCTTGAATCTTTTGTTCCATATTTTCTACTAAATTTTCAAACAGTTTAATTTTGGCTTTACTGATAAAGAGAGGTGTTCCTAAGTAGGAGTCTTTAGGATTGATTTTCTTGAATTTTAGGACTTTACTAATCATTCTCTGGTGTTTTGGTTGAACTTTTTTTACTAAAGAAGACCCCTAATTTCTCAAAATTAATTAGCTGACTTGAGGCTTTGCCAAATGATTCAATAAGAGCAAGAATGTTGTGGGATTCCTTAAAGTGAGCTCTGATGAATGAGAGACAATCATCAGCAAATAAAAGGTGAGAAAAAGGACTATTTTTAGGGGTAATCTTGACCCCATTGATAAGTTTTTCTTGTTCACTAGTTAGTAACAATCTAGAGAAAATCTCCATGCAAATGATAAATAGATAAGGGTAAAGGGGATCCCCTTGTCTAAGCCCCCTAGATGGTTTAAAGTATTCCCCAGGATAACCATTGAGTAAAACTGCAATGGATGAAGTTGAAATACATTGATGAATTAAATTACAAAAATTATTATTAAAGCCAAAAGCCTTCCCAATCTACTCTATCTATCAAATGCCTTAGACATGTCTATCTTGATACCCATTCCAACATGTTTCACTTTTTTTTTTTTTAAAGGAGTGAATTATCTCTTGGGCAATGATAATGTTATCAAAAATTTGCCTTTTAGATAGAAAAGCTGCTTGGAAAGGTGAGATGATTGAATTAAGAAGAGGCTTGATTCTGTTTGAGAGAATTTTAACTATTATTTTGTAAATAGTATTACAAAGACCAATAGGTCTGAAGCCACTAGGATCTTTAGGATGTTTGCTCTTAGGTATTAATAAAAGAAAAGTTTTGTTGAAATCAGGATGAAGTTTTCCTGATTCAAAGAATTGTTGAATAGCAAGGGTTACTTGTTTACCTACAGTCTCCCAATTCATTTTAAAAAAGCTAGCTGGAAAACCATCAGGACCTGGGGATTTATTTGGTTTAAGCTTTTTTATGACTAACCAAATTTCCTCAGCGGAGGGAATGGAATTTAAGGAAATATTCTCTGCAGGGGAAATACAATGATGAATATTTTGAAATAACAAAGAGTCAGAAACTAGAGGAGGAGAAGGAGCTGAGAAGAGTTTAGAGAAATAATCCAACAAAGATTTGTTCATTTCTTCTCTTTTAAAAGTAATATTATTATCACATTTTTTGAGGCACTCGATATTATTCCACTTCCTTCTCTTCATAGTTTTGGTATGAAAATATTTGGTATTTTTTTCTCCTAGATTAACCAAATTATCCCTGGATTGCTGTATTGCTATGGCTTCTTGAGTGGAATAAAGGTTTTCTAGGTATAAAAGTTTGTCTTTTATCTTTTCTTCTTTTTTGAACACAAAACTAGATTTATTCAGAGTTTCAATTTGGGATAAAGTTTGTTTTATCTGTTTGGAAGGAAGACCAAAAATGTTTTTCTTCCAAAACTCTAAGTTAGTTTGTAAAGTTTGAAGATTCAAAATCAGAGGCTCAGAAGGATTTTCTCTATTAGTGAGATCCCAGGAATCTTTGATAGTTTGAATACAGGAACTTTCCTTTTGCCAAGTGTCATAGAATTTAAAGGTATATGAGGATTTAGTATTATTAGTATCTAAGTTTAAGGCTATAGGGCAATGGTCAGAGCCAGCTGCAACTAGGTGAGAAAGCTCAGCCCTAGCAAACATGGCACTCCAATCAGTAGTAGCTACTGCTCTATCAAGTATCTCCTGTATATTTGCTCCTTCCTCTCTGTGGTTGTTCCAAGTATATTCACAACCCTTAAATCCTAAATCCAAAAGACCAGCTTTAGACAAGATGTTATGGAAGTACTCACTATCATTTTTCCTAAAGGGTAGACCCCCTAACTTGTCATCTTGACTGAATATCATGTTAAAATCCCCCAACAGAACCCAAGGCATAAAAGATTTGTCTATTTGGTAAGAAATTTCAGAGATAAAATCCCAAGCCTCTTTTCTATTGTGAGGATAAGGGCTACCATAAAAGCAAGTCAGCAACTATTTCTTAGTTTCTAAATTAGTTTGAACTAAAATATTGATCATGTTCAAATTCTATTGAACAATTTCAAAAGAAAAACCATCAACCCAAGCAAGGGCTAGACCTCCAGCTTGTCCTACATGATCAACTATATGCACATTAGGATAATCCTTAAGGAGATTTTTAACTAAAGATTTCTTAGATTTGGTTTCAGATAAGAAAAGGATTTCTGGTTTATTTCCATTGATCAATTGTTTAAGGTGATTTTGGGTAAGAGGGTTTCCACACCCTTGAACATTCCAAGCTATAATTTTCATGCTTAAGTAAAATCGAAAATCAATAAAACAAGTAAAAAAACAGGACTATCAAGAGGTAATCAATAGTCAAAACAATAAAGGTAATGACGAAGTAAATTGAGATTTTGAAAAGAATTAGGGTTACCTGGATTTCATCCATTTGCACAGATGGGGACTCAAGATTAAATGGGATTGGTGAATTCACATCTGTTGCCTGATTCTGCTCTTTGAGATTGGAGCCATACTTATCAATATTAAACTGATTGTCTGAATCAGTTACTAAAATTCTGAGCTCTTCAGAAGATGAAGATGATTGAAAATCTGGGACCGACAGCTTGAATACCAATTTTGGTTGAGTTAAAGGGGTATTCAACATTGGATGCAATGAATGCTGGTATGAATGTAATGCATTATCATGAGATGCAAAAAAAGATGATGCAATAGATTCAGAAGAAATCGGGGAAGAAAGATTCTCCAAAGCATCAACATAAGGCGGGGAAGAGAAAGAAAGCCTTTTATTAACTGGAATGGGTTCGGGTTCTAAGTCAGTATTGGACTGATTAAGCAGAACCGGATTTAAAACTGAATCTAAAGTCGTATCGGTTTCTATTTGATTCATTGAATCTAAAACTCTACGCGTCTCTGAGTTACCCGATCCTCTTGACTCAGAGTTATAACCATGAATATGGATGTAGTTTTCTGGTATATTAAATGGGTATGTTCTCTTCCCTAAAATAGAGTTAGATGCTTCCGGCATTTCTTCATCATAAGTAACCGGCCCAAAAACCTCATAGTTATGATCCACCATAGACGCAGCATTATTGTGTTGGCCAACCAGAGGATGTTCTTATCCAAACAACTCACGTAAGGTGTCTCTATTGCCTGGGATATCTAAGAAGGGTTTTATTGGTTCCATGGTTCCATGAGCATCCGTATTATCTTGAGGGTTCCAAATCTGGATAGGGGTGTCGTCTAGCCAAAAAAGATCATCAGCTGGATTAGGAGAGTGCATAGAAATATCATAGATGTCTTCCAACGGCCTGTGCTGAAGGATAGCACACTGAGAAATCTTATGACCAAAACAAGAGCAATGAACACAAAACTTAGAATGAAGGTTATGGTAAGTGAAGATGAGTTCTCTCGCCGGGTATTGTTCGACCCTTACCAAAAGCTTCATAACAAGGGGTTTTTCTATGTTTACCCAAACAAGAACTCTAGGTTCACAGTCAAAACTTCCTTTTTCGACCCGACTAACAACACCTATTTTGCTAGCAATAAGACCTAAGCGTTCTCCAGATCTATGCTCATGTCTTGTGTTTGAAATACTAGCCCAAAGAGGGATCTCTTTAACTACATCAGTAAATATTTGCATTCCTTGAAAAGCTGATCTTGCAGACATAACAATTCCATAAGGGTACCAAGGGCCATTCAAGGAAATCCATTTAAGGTCTTCAGCAGATCGGAAAGTAATGATAAAAAGATTAGGATCCAGTTCACGAATTTGAAAACCAATATTAAGCCCCCAGAAATGTCGCAGAACTCCTCTTATATCTTCAGTTTTGTACACCTTTGTTGAGAAGATCCTAGCCAAGATACTATTGTCTTTAATGCCGAACTCCCTCATTAAGGCTGGAGGAGTTGGTAGAATTCCCATATTCGTGTACTTAACATACCTTTGAGCCATAGAAAGACCACTTAAATGCTTGTAAAGATTGTTATTACTCATGAATGAATAAAAGAGAAACAATGAGGAAAGTTGATAAGAATTCAAGAACCATCAGAGGAAAGAAGAAGCGAAGATAGATAAATGGGAAGCCACAACTTAAGAAAGACTTAAATGCTGTGTTTGCTCAAAACCAACAACAAAAAAATCTCGGAAAACTAACCTTAAACAAAGGTAAAAAATAATTCAAAAAAAGATCCTCCACCAATCAAAATACGACAACACTAACTACGATAAAACATGCAAAAGGAGATCAAAATCAATAAATTCCTAGGAAACACATAAAGCAGACAATAAATTTTGACAAGGATTAGACGGCTGAAGCAGAGCAAGCAGGGATTTTAATATACTGAAAAGAAATTTCATACGTTTTCTACACTAGGTCAATAGATATAGAAATTATAGGAACCTAGAGCTAATTTTTCACACCGTTCCAAGGAATACGAGAAGTCTAGATGTCATAACATTTAAATTCAAATGACAATTCTAAAGGTCAAAACCTAGAAGATGAAGGAGACCCCTAAATGTATACATTAACCTGCATCTAATAAATGGAAATCAGGTCATTAATCAGGCTAATTCAGGGAAGCGGAGAATACAAGAAGATAAGACGTCTGAAATTAGAGAAAACCAAACATATAGAGATAAAGAGCATTAAACAAGAGAAGAAACTCAGATGATATATTGAACTATAAATTCTCTTTCCCATAGCAGAAAAAAAATTACAGAACAAAGAAAGCAAAAAAATCAGAGAGAAAGTAGAAATTTTTAGAAGCTATGGCCTATAACCATTTTAGAATACCATTAGGGGTACCAATTTCTTCTACTAGAGTCATACGCTGCCAAGAAGGGCAACTCCACCGTACGCAATATTATCGTTGCAATGTGTGTAATCAAGAGGCCTTCCTATATCCAGCACAATCTCAACGATTAGATTTGTGCAATCTGAGCAAGGAAGAGAAAGAGAGACTAGAGAAACAAGCTATTAAGGATCTCCACACTAGGCTTGCTTGGGAGGAATTCGATTCTCGCTAATTATTTTCTAGCAGTACCCTCCCGTAATGGACTATGCATATGTTCATGAGAAATCTGCAATTTACCACCAGGAGCGGAATGGAGGACCGATAGAAGTTGAAGATTCAGAAGAAGAAGAATAAGAAGAAGGGAAGGTTTAAAGAAAGCTTCAAGAAGTCCATCTTAATAGTTTAAGTTTTCTTTCAAGTTCTAAATCATCTAGAATGATTTAATTTCAATCTTGGTAGAAATATCGTGTCTGAAGTTGTCAAAATTAATGAAAATGGCTTTCTCTATATTAGTTTATGAAAAAAACCAGACCGTTAACAGAATCAATTAAACAAATCCCATAGAACATACTACCTTGCAATTTATACTCTAGGCTTTCTGCCAAACAAAAAGAATTTAGAATAGAACGACGTAGGTACTAATATCAGCGAAGTAGCAAAGGAATAACAAGACGACAGAGAACTCTACGAAGGATATGAAACTTGAAAGATGATTTGAAACGAAAACAAGGGTATGCAAGGATGAATGCAGAAAGATGCAAAAAACATAAAACATATGAGGATGATATGAATGCAGAGAAGGGACCCAGATTTTCCAACTATAGGCTTGAGCAGAATCAGAACAAAATAATTGATGCTAAGGATCCCATTTCTTGATCCCCATCTGGCGTTGGATGAAATCCAGATGGGGGAAATTACTCAGTAATCATAACAGAAGAGCGAATAGAAGCAAAAAGAATGAAGAAAAGATGAAGGAAAGTAGCCGTTGGGAGAGGAGAGAGGGCAGAGAATCAAAGTGTTTTTGCTAGTGCGATCGATCATCTCTTGTTGCATTATATTGTGTGTAGATACTATGAAAAGACAAAAATCCAAAAAAGGTCTTATCGCTATTAGGCTAGAAATGCCGAAGGCTTTCGACAGGGTCGAGTGGGTTTTGTTCTCTATTTTCCCATCTTCATCAAGAAGATCCATTCTCTCCTTATTGGTTTATACTATGTATGAAATATTTTTCTAAATTTTTATTAATTGCTGAACAAAAGGGAGAGTTGTATGGGATTAAAGTCAGCAAGAATATATAGTCCGACGATTAGACATCTGTTCTTCGCTGACGATTGTCTAATTTTTTGAAAGCCAGACCTAGTGAAGCTAGAGTATTTCATGACATTATAAGTAAGTTTAGTGCTTTATCCGGGCAATCCATAAACTTGGAAAATCCTGGTCTTGCATTTAGTCCAGAAATTGACCATAGAGCTAAGCATAGGATTGTTAATATCTTAGGTATCAAGACTATGGGTCTGCAAGAAAAATATCTATGGGTTCCTTTGCTTCTACAAATGATGCGTGTCGTGTGTGCAATCAAATTAGTGATCTTATTTACACTCAATTATAAATAATATAATGGAAGTCAAGGTCGTTCCCACGAAGAGCAATGAGTTTTAGTTGTTGAAATGTCACAAGGGGGGGTGGGTGGGGGGGTGGGGTGGTGGGTGGGGGGGGTGGTGGTGGTGGTGGTTAGATTTCAATGTAAAGAAACAAAGTAATTAAGAGATTAAGTTGTAAGCAATAGAGAGAGATGATCGAGGAATCCTTCTTCGTTACTAAACCGTCAATGAGTTAATATATTCATCAATTCATCATAGGTTATCATCAACCGTGGGATAACAACTAGCACATTGCTATCCCATAAAGTCCTTTGGTCACTGGATACTGAAGCGCTCGAATATCAGATTCTATTCGTCCAAGCCACCAAGTAGTAGCGCACTCAAGGTGTAACTTGGTCGAATGCTTTATGTTATATGACTTAAGTTAATCTTAGTAGTTAGACTCTTAGCGCAAGGTCCACTTTCTAATGTTGTTCTACACGCGATTGCTCCACAGAATCCCTCTGCAATGTCTCACGTTTTCTACTTGTATATGGATTATTCAACAATTACACGGATATCCTAACCCTTTACTGGCAATAGATCAATCAATAAACTACTATAGTTGGCCACCTAGAGCAATCAATTTATCAATCATAAACGTTAATCAAAGTATAAGAAAACGATAATCATATGAAGAAATCAAAATAGATGCATATATTGAACCAAATCAAGTCTAAAACTTAGAATTCATCCTCAATCAATTATGGGTTTAGCTACTCATGGATGTAGGAGCATCATGTTATACAATTGATAAAGAAGGCACAATTGGGGGATACTCTCACAAATTGGGGGATACTCACGGTTATATAGGGCTAAATTTTAGCTAAGGGGAGATTTTTAATTTAGTATCCCCCAATTATGCCTTCTAAATTGAAAACGAAGTAAATTCATCGTCAAAATCAATTGATTCTATACTGGTGCTTCTGTATATATATTCATGAATTCAATCAGTAGACCTAAGTTATATTTTCTCCCATTTCTTCAAGTTAACCAATTGCCCGTCAAAAAAAAAAAAAAAAACAATAGTTAACCAATCCAAATGAGACTTATCGATATAGATCAAACCTATAAACTGATCTAAGGACCCATTAACATTCATAATTAACATACTATTTGTTAGAGCATAGCTCGGTTGAACCCACCAAGCGTTGGTATGTCAAGTTTGGTTGTCATATTTTAGTGAACCAAAACTCATTTAAAGAGTCGCTTGATTATTTACTAGAGTCAACTTCGTATAGGTTAGCTTGAAAGTATTAGGATATGAGACATTACAGGTATTACGAAGACTTGAAGAAGTGAAGAAGTAAGGAGCTACAACGGCAACATCATCCTTCCACTTGAGGTTAGTGATATTTGACTTGAACTGTTTCATTCCCTAACGTATCTTTCAAGTCGTGCATATTGAAAACATAACTGCGAAGCATGAATGATTATACTCTAGTTAGACGTAGTATTAAGGAATAAAATACGAAGCATAACGCTTATCTTTTGAACTTCGTATAATAGTATATAAGACATCGACATAATCGTTTGAATGATATTGTGATTATGTATGGGTATGAGGTGAAGATTTCATCCTAGGAAACAGTTTTTTACATTCGTTTAAAGGAAGTAAATTCATGAACTTGTTTTGTGAATTGAAAGGGAAATCGCTAGGCTTATTGGTATTGTTATTCATTGCATATCTTTTGAACTACCAATATGTGTGATTAGTATAACCGCTCATGACTTGTTTATGTTCTTGGTAAAACTATTCACAAGGCCTGACTTTTGTATTGGTATGCTTTTATTAGTGAAACCGATCTTAAGTAATCACCTGAGATGGTATGATCGATTTAGTGTTATTGGTATGACCAACTCTAGGCAAAGGGGAACTGATCCTAGTAAGATGTGCAACCGATCACAAGAGGGGAATCGATCCTTGTAAGAGGTGCAACACGTTTCTAGATATTGGGAACCGATCCTATGAACATGTGCAACACGTTTTTAGATATTGGGAACCGATCCTATGGACATGTGCAACAAATACAAGTTAGATACCATATATATGTGGGAACCGATCCTATTACCTAGTCAACCTAATTTTGGAAAGCTAGTGTGACTAAATCCAGTACTCACATGGAGGTAGAACCGAAACTTGTTTTGGTAGAACCGTGAAACCCATGATTGGTGATTGAGTGTTCTTGATCAATCACATAGTTCTTGGAAGTCAGATGAACCAATTCTAAACTTGTTAGGAAGTGTGGCAAATCGATTCCAAGATAGTAAATATGAAAGATGATTTAATAAGTTAAGATGTCGACATACTTTGAACATGTGCAGTAACGCTTATCTTTTATTGTTCAAAGATATTCCTTAATAGCTTAAGGAAAAATCCCGAATCGAAAAATAAATTGAAAATCTTTCAATTAAGGTTTTTAATTTATTTTTGGAAAATGAAAATTAGTAATGTGCATTTACTAGTTGGAGATTTTCTAAGAGATTTTCGGCGTTTAGACAAAGCATTTCCAGGAATTATGGAAACCGAATTTGGAAATATATTGCATATCTTGAGAATATTTTCGGTTTGGAAATTCCTTGGTGTCCAAACTTCCTTGGTCTATAAATATCAAAGTTTGCATTTCGAGCAAACTAATCCCCAAAGCCAGCAAAACTACCTAGTTGTGTTGTTACTGGTGGAGCCGCCTATTCGGAGAGGAAAGTAACCTAATTAGGCGAAATCTCTTACGACCGCTCGGTTTAAAGACTTCTTTGGGATTAAAAAGCTCTATTAGTACCGTTGGTGGGAAACTAGATAATTGCGGTTTATTATTAGTTTTCGATTGATTTGATTGACTAACGGTTGTTGAACTTTGATTGCACCTAGTTTGTTTATGCTTGAGAATCTTCTCTTCTGATATAAGATTCACTCAAACTAGATCGAAGTTTCGACGGGGATCTTTAGACTGTTTGTAGATCTAAAGACATCTTGTGATAATCCATTGTTAACAGACTCCGTTCTATGCGTGATTGATCACAAGAGATTCAAGTTGATTGTACGTGCAGGTGTTTATTGAAGATCTAAGAAGATTTGAAGACAAAGAAGACTTTGAAGATTTCTGATTTGGGTTCATAATCTTTGGTGTACACAATACTTGTTTCGGTTAAAGAGGATCCAACTATAATCGGTTTATCCTTGTGGTAGATTGGATTGATTAGTTGAGTAGATCGGCATCAATACAATTCTTTGTGATTCAAAGTATTGATTGCAAAATTTTGACAATTAATTACTTAGATAGTTGTTATTAGATAGATCTAAGGACCTGACAAAGGAGTTTATTGGAATAAAAGGAAAAGAGCCTTGTGTCAAACTCACATCAATTGGTTGAAAAGAGTTGCTACCAAACAAATTTGTTTTTCCTTTACTGTTTGGAATACGAACCAAAGGAATTGTTCCAAGTACGTGACTTATTACAAGTTGGAGGCGTGGGAATACGAGACGTAACTAGGTGAAATATAGGTTTAGTTGCTTGGTCTCAACTATACGAAGTTGGTTTGATTTTGTATAGCGGCTTAATCTCGAGAGTATTCAATTCTGGACAAGGTCCCGGGTTTTTCTCGCATTTGCGGTTTCCTCGTTAACAAAATCTTGATGTGTCTTTTACTTTTCTATTTCCGCAATTATAATTGTTTTTATTATAATTAGAAGTAAAATACACAAACGTTAATTCCTATTTACTTGATAGTAATCCTATTATGTTTGGTTAAGTCCGAACCATTTATCAAGTAAACATACTTCGTTGTTGCATTGTCTCGATCTTGTATCCATAGTCAATCACACAAGTTATCTTGTTGTCGTATTGTCTCGATCTTGTATCCATAGTCAATCACACAAGTTATCTTGTTGTCGTATTGTCTCGATCTCGTATCCATAGACAATCACACGAAGTGTGAACCTATTAGTTGTATTGTCTCGACTCAGTCCATAGACAATCACTTTCGGAGAAAGGAATTATAGGTGGAAAAGTTTTAGATTGAGGTATATTTGGGTACCCTCGTCTTTTCACTATTCGGTCTAATGGATAATAAAATCCTGAGGTATTGATTAAACTTCAATCACCGGTCACATCCCACTGCAAGTCACCAGACAAGGTTAATACTAAAATGAAAAACCCTAATATGAACCAAATTAAAGTAAAGCAAAATGTAGTTGCAGGAAATCCCACACTACACCCCTCACTATATCTTGATAATAATTTCTAGATCTAAACTTGTTAATCATCTAAATTTCAAATATAAGTGCTAGAAATTTAAATAGACACATAAGATTTTTACGTGGTTCGATCAATGTGATCTACATCCACGATTCTTCACTATGATTGTTGAGGTTACATTTGAATTACATTGAGAATCTCCATTAATGGATATTTTCTAGAGCTCTAGATCTAATTATTTGGGGGAGAAGATGATAAAGAAAATAAAGTTTCTCTCTAAAAATATCTCTCTCTAAAATAATTTCTCTCTCTCCTAAAATAATATCTCTCTCCTAAAAATGTCTATCCCCTTTCTCTCTCCTGCTCTCCTCTTTATATAGTATTTACATAGTGGATGACAGCTCATGTACAACTAATATTTCCTTTAACTTCGGATTTACCTTGCGACATCCTCGCAAGAGTATAAATGTTGAATCTCGCAGACGCTCTAGTTCTCGCAAGATCTTCGCACTTTCTTCATGTTTATATCATCGCCATCTATTACGCCATCTCTGAAATCACTTTGCGACGGTTTCGCGACGTTGTTGATGAAGATTCCGCAAGTGTGTTGTTGTTGCGATATTTGGATCCTACATCTTGCCTCTTTTTTCTTGAATATTGCTTGAAGAGCGATTTTTAAGAAAAAATCTGTTGTTGTAGTAGTCTTTGATCTTTATTGATGAAGGAACTAGCGAAAGAATACTGGACTTGAAAAGTACGTACTTGCCTCTATTCTTTTGCGAAGTTCCGAAGCTTTGTGAAATAAATAAGAAATACCATCCCGAAGTATATGAAGTATGAAGTATCCTTGAAGAAGTATAAGAAGTACTTAATCCTCTAAATATAAGAAGTATTGCGAATCCATTATGCGAAACTCTCGCTCCATGTTCTTTGCCTCATGCTATGTTCTATTCTTTCGCGAAGTTCTGAAACTTTGCGAAGTGAATAAGAAGTATTAATCCTTGAAGTATAAGAAGTATTGCCTCTGTTCATGCGAAGTTATTATTCCATTTTTGGTGGGGATTCTTGTTGTTCATTGGTGAATATCTTCTTTGGAAGTGATTCTTGCTGAGAAGATAAAGAACATAAAATGTTTTCTTGGTTATCCATAGTTGCCTCTGTTCTTTATCTATGAGGGTATAATCATTGAAAAAGTGTTGAATGAGCGAGTTATTTCTTCATTCTTATCTTGCCTCTGTCTCATGCTTTGTTCTCATGCGATAGTATAATCTCTTCAAGTTGCTTATAATTGTGAGAAATAATTTGGCAAAATAATCACATTCTGCGAAATTCTGAATAATTCTGCGAAACTCTGAATAACTCTACGAATTTTTGTAAAATACTTGTGCAAATATAATGCTTATGTAATGATTACGTTATGAAATGTGTATGCAATGTTTATGCCATGAAATGCTTATGCAATGCTTTCATGATGCGAGTATAATGCTTGTATGATGAGAATGCTTATCTACTGCAATGTATAGCTGATGTTTGTTTTACTTAGCTCATTTTGCCGCTTTAAAATTGTTGTAGCTTTAAATCGCTTCCATTCGTTATTTCTCTGATTTTGTCTTTAGTGTATGCATTCCTCTTCACGTATTTATTGTTCCTCGCAATTTCTTACTTGCACTTCATCTTTTCTTATTCCTGCACTATTAGTATCGCGAGATAATATGATCACAATATCAAGTGTGCGACATTTGCATTGCCTCAGTCTCATTATTATGTACATATTTGCAAGCTTATCATTTAATCATTTTCTCAAGCTCGCAAGCTTATCATGTAATATTTTTTGCGATGAAAAATCTCTGTTACTTACATTCAAAATGTTTATGTTGAATATTGTCATTGCGACAAGATCGCAGGACGTCTTTACATTTTCATGTAATGACCCATTAATCTTGCCTTATCATTTATCTTGTGTGGTCTTATTTTGCCTTCCTAGTTAAAGGTCTTATTATGCCACCCCTCATTATTGCGACAATATGACAGGTCTAAATATTCTCGCGAACATAAAGTCCCATGACATTGCCGTCTTGCGACGAAATCGCGGGACGTCTTTACACTTTCATGTAAAGACCCATTGATCTCGTCTTATCTTTGTCTTTTGTATTATTGCCTCTTCAGGATCATCGCACAAATATGACAAGCCTAAATTTCCTTGCGAAAATAAAGCCTCATGACATTTGCGTCTTTTGACACTTATCAGCTCCCTAATGGAGGGTGCCGCCCTTATCTTCTCCCCTGGTTGCCCCTTCAAGGAGGCGTACATCGGCCATACAAGACTAGCTCCTCCCATCCGGTCTTAACAAGCAGCGTTGTTTTCGCAGCCTCTTATCCCTTATACCTATAGGGCTTATGGTTACGAGACTGCACCCTAAGTGGAGTTTTCTTCGGGCCGAGTGCAGCATGTGCCAAGACTTGTCAAGAGTGGTAAGGAAGTTCCATGCTCCCCGCACTCTTGACTCAACCGTGTACCTCAGCGCCTTGGTCATACACTGACTCCTTGGAAGAGACCCTCGGTCATCCAACCAGGGTATAAACTTATATAGTTGGAAATCCAAGGTATCTCTCCCGGATAGGCTTTCATGGGCCCCAAATCTCCATGACTCAGGTTCCAGGAGCGGTGTAACCTTTTCCCTGAGCCATGTCAAGAGATACCCCTTATATGACGCACTTTAGGTCTTACATTTGCCTCTTACGAAATATCATTCGCGAACTAGGGTGTACGCCATAAAGGTTCGTCCCATTCACCCACTCATTCATTTTTGTCAATTCGTTCAATCATTCTCATAATATCATATCATTTGAAGTAAAGTAAATATTCAAGAGAAATATATAAATTAATCTGCGAGATTTTTCTCAAATCTTTGAAATCTTTAAAATCTTTGTAATTTTGAAATCTTTGTAACTCTTTATAATTTTGAAATCTTTGAAATCTTTGTAAACTTTTTTTTTTTTTTTTTTTTTTTTTTTTTTTTTAAATCACATCAAAAATCTTTTATTTTCTGTAAAAGTAAAATGTTCAAAGAAAGTGGTACTTAGCTTTTATGTGATTCGTTGCTGTTGTTGTCTCTTGCGAAGTATATGATTTGCTTGCGAATCTAGCATCCTTGAAATGTATAAACATCGCACAAAATATAATTATCTCGCAGCAAAAAGAAGTATGAGAAATGAGATTTGAACCCTTGACCTGACTCTTGCATATTCTCGCACCATACCAACTGTTCTAACCCTCTCTTGCGAAATTAATTTGCGAGATAGTCATCAACTTTCTTCTTTGAGAAATAAGCAAAGTCCTTGCGAAATTTCGCATAACAAAAATAAATATGCGAGAAGCAAGAATTGATCCCGCGACCTTATGCTTGCATAAGTGCCTCCTAACCAACTGTGCTAGCCTTGCCTCTGCGAAGTGTTTCTGCGAAATAATCACTTACTTTCTTCTTGCGAGATACTGTTGCGAAAAATCCATGCGAAAAATACATGTTTGTTGGGATTTGAACTCGCGACCATGAACTCATTAATTTCGCAGGTGACCAACTGTACTGCCTCTTGCTTGCGAGATAATGAAACAACCTTGCGAGATTATCCATTTTTTCCCCTCTTTGCGAGGCAAAAAATTCTTTGCGAGGAAGAAGATTCGAACCCGCGACCTTAAGCTCCTCATGTTCGCTCGTGACCAATTGTGCTATCCCTCTTGTGCGAACGGATCGCAGAATGCTAATACATGATTTACATTCACCCTTTGATACTCAAGGAAAAAGTTGATAAAAATTCTATGCGAAGGGGAAGACTCGAACCCGCGACCTTATGTTTATACTCTTCGCCAGTGACCAATTGTGCTAGCTGCTGTTTGTGAAAGAAATACATATTGTCACTCTATTATTCTTCCTTCCTTTTCAGCAGTTCCAAAAAGTGTGAAAAACTATGAGCTTAGCGAGAATTGATCACGCGAACTCTAACTCTTATTCCGAGTCCCTAACCATATATGCCAGTTTCTGTTTGTGTTAGAACGCATACTGTTGTAAGTTTATTCTATTTCTTTCCCCTTTGAAGTTCAAAAATATTTGAAAAATTTTGTGTGGCTGCGAATTCGAACCCGTGACCTCTGGTTTGCATACTTCTTCTCTGACCATCTGGGCTACTTGCTGCTTGCGAGATAATGAAACAATACTGCGAATATACTCATTTTCTCCTCTCTAGGCTGTAGAAAAAATGTGAAAAAATATGACTGTGGCGAGATTCGATCTTGCGACATCAAGCTTCTTCGCTCCAACTCAAACCATCTGTGCGAGTTTCTGTTTGTGATAAAAATCACAGCGTTTTATTCTTATCTTTTTCTTCGTTCTTCCTTTATTTCCTCCAACAATTTTCCTTTTGATTTTTCTCCTGAACACGAAATTCTTTCATTCAAACTTTAATTTTCTTCCTTGAATTTCACCACAACAACTAATTTTTTCTCTTCTTCTTTTCATGTCTTTAAATTGCTGATGCTGTTTACTCCCTGAAAGTGTGATTTCTTCCATGAAATTTCCATTTTTGAACCTAAACTTTGTAGATCTAGAAAAATATGAACAATAACTAATTTCATGGAAATTTCTTGATCCCACAAGTTACAGGAAGGAAAAAATCCATTATTCTGTCCCTGTTTCTAGCGCATATGTAGTTGCAGGAAATCCCACACTACACCCCTCACTATATCTTGATAATAATTTCTAGATCTAAACTTGTTAATCATCTAAATTTCAAATATAAGTGCTAGAAATTTAAATAGACACATAAGATTTTTACGTGGTTCGATCAATGTGATCTACATCCACGATTCTTCACTATGATTGTTGAGGTTACATTTGAATTACATTGAGAATCTCCATTAATGGATATTTTCTAGAGCTCTAGATCTAATTATTTGGGGAGAAGATGATAAAGAAAATAAAGTTTCTCTCTAAAAATATCTCTCTCTAAAATAATTTCTCTCTCTCCTAAAATAATATCTCTCTCCTAAAAAAATGTCTCTCCTCTTTCTCTCTCCTGCTCTCCTCTTTATATAGTATTTACATAGTGGATGACAGCTCATGTACAACTAATATTTCCTTTAACCCGGATTTACCTTGCGACATCCTCGCAAGAGTATAAATGTTGAATCTCGCAGACGCTCTAGTTCTCGCAAGATCTTCGCACTTTCTTCATGTTTATATCATCGCCATCTATTACGCCATCTCTGAAATCACTTTGCGACGGTTTCGCGACGTTGTTGATGAAGATTCCGCAAGTGTGTTGTTGTTGCGATATTTGGATCCTACACAAAAAGTATTGGAACCTATTTCCCTAGACACACGATTGATGGGATTAAACAACACAGTGGGTGGGGAACCTGTTCATAAAAGAGAGAAACAAAGATGACGTGTTCTATTAAGCAGAGGACATCTTAGTTTAAACCATGATGGTTTTCTGTATGCGAGAGACTCAATACGAACCTAAACTTCATGAACGTAAGAATATAGAGCTTTGTTAACTGTCGGCATTGTTAACGGCCATGAATGCAATACCGACTGTAACTATCGGTATTGCTTTGCTATGAAACCAATACCGACTGTGTTAGTCGGTATTGTCGGGTAACACTTGCCATCGCCGATTGTTAATACACGTATTTAAGGATAATTTAGTCATTACAAAAATCATTTGGATAAGGGGTTTTTAAATTTAGTATCCCCCAATTGTGCCTTCTTGATAAACTAGAGAAGAAATTGTTATGATTGATGAGAACCACTCCGAACCCTAGCTTTTCCTCTGTTATGTTGTTCCCCTCCTCCAAGACTTGCAAAATAATGTCAAAGATCCCCTTCTCATTGTTATGGAAGTCTTATTATATAGTCTTCACGAGATCTAAGGCTTAGAATCCATCTGGGACCAAGTTTCCTTGATTTAGAAGTCAAAACGCTTCAAAACTCTGTCCCAAAACTCGCTTGTTCCGGCATGCTCGAATCTGTATGAACTGTGCCGATTCTGGACTTTAAAAACTCAAGTTTTCTGTATCAAAAAGTGGTGCTGCCGGAATTGTTGATCCCATAGTGAACCATGTTCTTATTGGACCAAAAGTGTACAGGAAAACTATCCGAAATAGTGTGATTTCCGGCATGGTTAGTAACTGTGCCGATTTCCTGTAGCTCGTCATTTTTCGTCTCGGCTGTTTTGCCCGTAACTTCTTCGTTCGAACTAGGAATGACCTCATTCTTTCGCCGTTCACTTCGTATTCTCGTTATCTTCAAGAGTATATTAAAAACTCCTGGATTTGGCTGATTTGAACTTGGTGTTTGGATCTTCTCATGACTTTGAGAATTCTTTGTTCCATTTCGTCGCATTTCTTCCACTTATGGACACTTGGATCTTTGGAGAACTTCACTTTATAGATATTTTTAAGCCTTTTCCATTGAATTTGAATGATTCACCTAAAGATACAAATAAAATGGAAAACAAGAGTAATACAAGGATAATATGCAAGAAATCTAACTAAAACAAGCATGGAATCAACACTAAAATCATGTGAATTATGCACTTATCAAATTCCCCCATACTTAGCTTTTGCTAGTCCTAGAGCAAACTACCTAAATAAATACAACAACTCCCTTTCGTTGAGAAAACGGATGCACTTAGCTAATGCAACATGCCTTTAAACCGCTAGGTGTCCCTAGTGGACGAGTTATAGTCTCGTGAGGGCTTACAAGAGGTATACCCACAAAACCTGCTCCAACTTCAAAGCGTTCCAGCATCCCAAGCATCCATAGAGCTATGAGGACATATAGTTTTTGCATGCTAGTAATAAGAATGTAGTGGCAGGAATTCCCACACTACACCCCTTACTCGATTTTGCTTAATTAATCTCTTGAAAGATGTAAGATCAAGAATATTTATTGATTGAATTCATGAAGTGTTTACACAGAAAAATAGAATTACACTTAGAAGTTAAAACACTCTTAAACTTTCTCTCTCCTAATGACTTGCTCAACCATTCCCAAAAAGATCTCTCTCTTACAGACTCATTTAGCCCTTTATATAGGGTAATACATAGTGGATGACAGCTAAGCTCCCCTTTATTTTCGGGAATGTCTCGCGAAGTGTCGCAGATGTACAAACATTCACTCTCGCGACACTTCTTAACCCTCGCCAGTCTCACGTCTTCTTTATGTTTTGCATGTCGTTATTCATTGCGTCGTTTATTTTAGATCCCTGCGACTCCCTCGCGACGCCGTCGTTCATTAATCCCGCGAGCCTTGTACATTGCGATATTATGATCCTACATCTTGCCTCTTTTTCCTTGAATATTGCTTGAAGAGCGATTTGAAGGAAAAATTCATTGTTGTCATATTCCTTGGTTTCAATTGGTGAAGGAACGAGCGAAAGAATACTTTTCTTAAAAAGTACGTACTTGCCTCTATTCTTTTGTGAAGTTCCGAAGCTTCTTTGTAATATATATCGCATAATATTACAGAAAATAATCAATTTCGCAATTTCTCCTCGCCTATCAAGAAATACATTGTATATTTGGATTTTACTAAAGTTCTTTCCGTCATGTTTCATTGGATTTAGCAATGACCGCTTACACGTGTTTATATTTACCTCTTTTACCGGTGCATTTAATGTTATCCGGTCATAACATTTTTCTCATCTATTTATAGGAGCATCCCTTGTGAAAAATTTTCCTTTTCCTTTTCATCTTCTTCATCGTCTGCAAGTGTTCTTCTTCTTCATCGTTCTGCAAGTGTTTGCTTATTGTTGTCTCTTATCGTCTTCTTCACCACCTTAACTATTTCCTATCAGTTGTTACTCTCATGGCGTCCAGGTTTGTTAATTTTGCCACATCTGGCTGATTTTGTGGTTGATCAAATTTGAGATTAGCTTTCTTTGTTGAAATCATACTGGTATGATTAACTTTGCGATTTTCTTTCTCGCCATTGTTGTTTAGCAAGAACCAACCCGAAATAAGTTTATCGTGAAGGACCCTCTTCTTTCTTTGGGCTCGCCATCGAAATCTACTTCGCAACAAGAATCCCTCGCACAACCAAAGCTCACTTCGCGAGCAAAATCTATGGCTTCAAAAAGACAGTCTGCAAGTGACAAGGTATTCAAGAAACATTTATTTTTTATCAACAATACATTGTTGCCTCTGTTTCTTATCTAATTTGTCATTCGCAGGATGATAAAACTACTGGTCATGTTCCCAAAAAGCCTCGCTACTCCAAACCTGTTACTCCCGACGTTCCATTTCCTTCATTCACACCTTCATCTCCTGCTGCGAAATCTTCGCAAGATAATTTTGTGCCCCCTTCCCCTGGTAATACTACCAACGACGATATTTCTATACCTCAACTCCTCATAGACCAAGTTCCTTATAACTGTCCTACTACAAACGATCTTATACCTTCTCCTGCTATCAATATCCCTGCTATTTCTCCAATCACTTCTCTCCCTGAAACCTCCTCTTCTCGTGAGGTTCCTTTGACAAAGGACGACTCGTCTTCTTTGTTTGAACAAATTCCTCTAACTGCGGAAAATTTGGAGGGGATAGATGTGGCCTTTAAGGTCCTTTCTGATCTCGTAAATGATGCCAAAAAGACTTCTACTGATCCTGTCAAATCGAATGTCTGCGAGATTTTAAGTAAGCATCTTGGTCCTGAGAGGATCTCGCAAGCACCTTTAGTTCAAGAGATTAATAAGCTGAAGGATGATCTCCAAGTTATGGCTGTGAAGTGCAATAACCTCCACCTTGAAAATCAAAAATTTCTCAGTATCTCACTAGATCGTGATAATCTTCGCAAGAAGAATGAAGAATTAAAAGGTATGCTCTCACCATTCCCCCATTTTTTTTTTTTTTTTTTTTTTTTTTTTTTTTTTTTTTTTACAACTCAAACCCTTGTTCGGTCTCCAAGTATTAAACCAGAAACGAATAATGGAGATATATCAGACGGAGTCTATCGTTGAAGAAGTTTGAGTTGAAAGAGATGCTTGGATGGAGCAGTATAATCTCTTAGATAATCTTCATACCTATGCAACTGATCAAATAAATAACTTGTCTAAAGAGAATTTTGATTTATCGCAAAAGCAAGACTCATTAAGTAATGACTTATCTCGCCTCTCTTATGCTTTGACTAAAACTAATTTGGAGTTGGAAACTTTATCAGATGAGAATCGAACTCTTTCTCAAGAGAAACGTTCTCTGTTGAATAAGATGGCGAGCTACTCGCAGCAGTACAATGCTTGTCAAAAGTTATGCGAAGAACACGAACAAGCTAAACATACTTTGAAAAACCAAATTGAAGAAATTCTCACGAGAGAGATAAACTTATTCAAGGAAGAATAACGTTGAGTGTAAAAACGAAGCAATTCCAAGAACAATGTGTCAAATTAGAAAAATCCAACTCTACTCTGGCGACCGAAAACTCCATACTTGTTTCCAATGAAAAGAATTTGCGATCTCGATTGAAAGGCTTAGTTGGAGATTCATTTGATGATGTCATGGACCGCTTGGGGAATAATTTGTGACTTTAATTCAACATCTTACTTCTCAAAGGAAGGTAGTCAAATTATTTGACTATCTTAATTTATGTATTTATTCCATGAATGCTTTATTACCCTGAAAATGTCAATAATGTTCGATAAGAATTTTCTCTGATCTTGTGTATTTGTTATGCAGACTCTGAGAGAAAGCTTCGCTCCTTTGTCTCCACCCTCGTGTCCGATTATTCTAAAATTCGCAAGGAAAACGGACTACTCTCCGCGTCTCTTGCTCGTTCTCGCGACCGTGCAGAGCGAAGATTTGATTATATGTCTTATTGTAAGGACATTGATAGTAAGAATCGTCAAAAGGCATTGCTTCGCCAATTCCCTCTTAAAGCGGAAGTTCTTGTGAATAATATTTTTGCTGTCCAAGTCTCTTGATCCTATACATGTTGATCCTCCGGAAGTAAGTGATGATGAAGTCCCTAATCCTCCCGATAGTGATTATGACTATGAAAGTGGCGAAGATCTCTCGATAAGGAAATCGTCGATGAAGATCCGAATAGCAAAATTTCGATGAAAGTCCAAGAATGGCGAGAACAAAGGTGATGAAAACATTTCAAGAAAATCCATCAATCGGCGGATGTGAAGCCGATAAAGGCGCAGAAAAGCCTCAACCATCCTCTGTATTTGATAATGCGAGATGTAGAGAGTTAAATTCTCTTTGTAATTTGTTAGAATTCTTTGTTGTTTGAGTGACTTAACTCTTTTGATTGAGTAACTTCCATATTTCTTTCTTCCTTTCTTAGTTAAGACCACCTTGCGAGCATGTTCGCTCATTGAATCTTTTATTAAGTAAATCCATCCCAATCGAGGATTTGATTTTAATTCTTCTCAACTGCGACAAAGTCGCAGAGCCGCCTTTACATTTTCATGCAGAGGCCCATTGACCTTGCCTTATCATTTTGTGTGGTCTTCCAAGTTAGACCTCCCTAGTTAGAGGTCTTCCCCGCCACCTTTCATCGCGACAAAATCGCAGGATGGGTCTTTACACTTGCATGTAAAGACCCATTGATCTTGCCTTATCATTTTCCAAGTATTTTTGCCTCTGCAGGATGTTTTAGTTGCGACAATATGATAGGCCTATATATCCTTGCGAACACATAGCCCCATGACATTGCCGTCGTGCGACGAAATCGCAGGACGTCCGTACACTTTCGTGTAAAGACCCATTGATCTCGCCTTACCCTCGCGTTAGTATTATTGCCTCTGCAGGATCATTGCACAAATATGACGAGCCTAAATTTTCTTGCGAAAACATAGCCTTATGACATTTGCGTCTGTTTTGACACCCCCCCTAATGGAGAGCGTCGCCCTTATCATCTCCCCGGTTGCCCCTTCAAGGAGGCGAAACATCGGCCATACAAGACTAGCTCCTCCCATCCGGTCTTAACAACAACCAGTTGTTTTCGCAGCCTCTTATCCCTTATACCTATATGGTTTATGGTTACGAGACGAACCCTAAGTGGAGTTTTCTTCGGGCGAGTGCAACATATGCCAAGACTTGCCAAGAATGGCCGGGGGTAGGTTCATCCATCCCGGGCACTCGGCTCAACCGTGTACCTCGGCGCCTTGAGCATGCGACTCCTAAGAAGAGACCCTCGGTCGCCCAACCAGGTATAACCTTATATATATAGTTGGGAATCCAAGGTATCTCTTAGGATAGGCTTTCATGGGCCCCAAATTTTCATGACTCAGGCTTCAGGAGCGGTGTAACCTTCCCCCTGAGCCATGTCGAGAGATACCCCCTTATATGACGCACTTTAGGTCTTACATTTGCCTCTTACGAAATGTTATTCGCGAACTAGGGTGTACGCCATAAAGGTTCGTCCCATTCATTTATTCTTTTATTCGATCATTCTTCATCATTTGCTATTTTGCTTGCGAGATATTCGCTGATTCATTCATTTAATCATTCATTATCTCTTGTTGTTTTGTTAAGCCATTCATGACTTTTTTGTTATTCTTGTCGCGAGATCTTCGCGTATTTTCTCTGCATTTTATTGAATGTCGCAAATATCTTGCGAAGAAGTACTTCATCTTGATTCCTTTTTCCTCTCTCATTTTTACGGGTAATATTTCTTTAGATATAACCTATTCCATGGTCTATCCAACTTTTGTCCCACATCTCTTCCTTCGGGATCCATCAATCTATATGCCCCTGTACCAACTACTTCTTTGATGATATACGGTCCATCCCATTTTCTCGCCAATTTGCCTCCACTTTCACGTTGATATATTGGGGTTTCTCGCAACACCAAGTCTCCTGGTTGGAACTCACGTATTTTGACACGCTTGTTATATTCTCTATCCAAGTCTTTGATAATTCTCCATGTGTCGCAAGGCCTTTTCTCGTTTTTCTTCCAATTCATCCAACTTGATTAGAATGTTGCCTGCACTAAGATTTTTCTCCCAGACCTCTTTTTTGGTTGTCGGAATCATGACCTCTGTTGGGAGTACTGCTTCCACTCCGTAAGTTAAGCAAAAAGGGGACATTCCTGTGGCTTCTCTTCTAGTTGTATTATAAGCCCATACTGCATTGGGTACTTGTTCGCACCATCCCCTATTGTGTCCTTCCAACTTTTTCTTCAATATATCGGCAATTGTTTTGTTTGTTGCCTCCGCTTGACCATTAGCTTGTGGATATAATGGAGTTGATTTTCCACATCTTATCGAAATGCATTGAGTAGCAACTCTATATTTTGCCCTTCAAACTGCTTAGTTATCGGATACCAATTGTGCGGGAATCCCAAATCTGCATATAATATTTTCAAATATGAAAGTAAAAACATCCTTATCGCGAATGTGCTTTGGACCGCTTTCACCTCTGCCCATTTTGTGAAGTAGTCTCATTGCGACAATTAAGTATCTTCTTTGTCCTGTTCCGGTAAGAATGGTCCCACAATGTCTAAACCCCATTTTCCAAAAGGCCACACACTTCTTGAAGAATTTAGCTGTGCTCCCGGTGCATGTATCTTCTTCCCATGTCTTTGACAATCTTCGCAGCGCCTGGATATTGCTCTCGCGTCTTCATGCATATATGGCCAATAATATCCTTGCGTCTTTGCCTTATATGCCAAAGATCTCCCTGGTTTGTGATTTAGGCATCCCCACTATGCAGCATCTTCAATATGGTTTCTCCTTCTTTCCTTGATAGACATCTTAGCGAGGGTCCCTCAAAAGAACGTCGATAAAGCACGCCATCTCGTAATTCATAATTCGTCGCCCGGCTTTTTAACTTGTGTGCTTCCAATCTATTTCTTGGTACCTCGCCTTTCATTAAGTACGCGTGAAGTTCCACTCTCCAGTCTTCCTCGCGACCTTGCATTTCATCTACCACCATCATTATATCTGCTTCTTGTCCCTCCTCTTTATTAATTGATGGCGCCAGTAGCGTCTGTATTTTGATATTCCTCGCAGTTGGGTCTGTCATCATACTTGATATAAAGGCAAAAGCGTCTGCGAGTCTATTATCTCTCCTTGATATGTGCCTCCATTTTATTTTTGGTATATGTCTTGACAACACTTCTACAAGCTTCCCGTATTTCTCAGTAGAGATGGATCATTTGTAGCATACTTCTCGTTATCGACAAATTGCTAATTGCGAGTCACTTTGGTAATCCTCACATTCTCCAGTTTCATTTCTATTGCGAATTGTAGAGCATGTATTATAGCTTCATACTCCGTTTCATTATTGGTAGACTCAAATTCCAATCTAAAAGCGAAAGCTAACTTATTGCCTTCTGGCGAAATCACAACAATTCCCACTCCTTTACCTTCTCCATTGGATGATCCATCCACTAATATTTCCCACCGATCTGGCTCAGTTAACAAATCTTTTGGATCTCCATGCTCTTCTTCTACATCCATCATTTCATCCACTGCTTCATCTTCCTCCAAAGGAAATTCTGCCAGAAAGTCTGCGACAACCTGTGACTTTGTTGAAGATAATATTTCATATTTCAGTTTGTAATGGCTTATTTGAGCATTCCACCTTTCGACTCTTCCTGATCTTTTTGAATTTTTCATTACTGACTCAATTGGTACCTTTGTTACCACTTTAATATGTGCACGAAAATATATGCGAAGTTTAAACGACGCATAGACTAACGCCAGGATTAGTTTTTCAATCTTGAATAATTTCTTTCTGCATCATTAAAAGTTTTTTGATATAATAGATTGGTTTTTCTACTCCTGCGTCCATTCGCGGTAAAACCGCACTTAAGGCATGCGATGTTGTCGCGAGATATATTAATAATTCTCTCCACGGTTCTCGCTTTTCCGCATAATGGATATATCCATTAAATGCTCTTTGATCCCTTGCAAAGCCTTTTCACATTCGTCCGTCCACTTAAATTTCGATCCTTTTTGAGAACATTGAAAAAGTGTTTACACTTATCGATGACCGCGAGATGAACCTTCCTAGTGATGCTAGTAACCCATTCGACTTTTGAACATCCTTTCTTTGTCGCAGTGTCGGCATATCGCGAACTGCTTTTACTTTCTCCGGATCAACATGTATTCCTTCCTTTGATATAATGTAACCCAAGAACTTTCCTGACGCTACTCCAAAGGTACATTTTTCTGGATGACTTTGATGTTGAAACGCCTCATTTGTTCAAAAATTTCTTTCAAGTCTCGCACATGATCTTCTGCCTTTTTACTTTTTACTAACATGTCATCTACGTATACCTCTAGTGTTTTATGTATCCATTCTACGAATACCTTTTCTACCATCCTCTGATATGTTGCTCCAGCATTTCGCAAACCAAACGGCATTTTAGTATAGCAATATAATCCTCTTGGAGCGAAGAAAGCAGTATGCTCCTGATCTTCCTCGGCGAGGGGAATCTGGTTGTAACCTTTGTATCCGTCCAGAGATGATACTCTCTCATTCCCGGCTGCTGATTCGACTAGTTGTGGAATATCTGGCAGTGGAAAACTGTCTTTAGGGCAAGCTTTATTTAAGTCGGTGAAATCAATGCAAATCCGTATTCCCTTGTTCTTCTTTGGAACTATAACCATATTCGCTATCCATTCAGGATATTTTGCTTGTCTAATAATTCCTGCATCCAGCATCTTCTGCAGTTCTTCTTCTATCTGAGGGTGATATCTTTGTTGCTATCTTTCTAATTCTTTGTTTAAATGGCTTCACATTTTTATCAATTTCTAACTTGTGACAAAGCGATCGACGGATCTATACAGGCATTTCATCCATATCCCACGCGAAGATGTCTTTATAATCTCGCAACAGATCGACAGTTCTTTTTTCTTCATCTGCTTCCATGCTAGTTCCAATCTTTAGCATCTTGGGTTTTTCCTTAGTTCCAATATTCACTTCTTTAGTTGGTTCTGCCGCGACGTAACTGGCCTTCGGTTCTCCCATAGGGGTTGGTCCTTTCGCAAGATCATCTTCTTCTCCCGAGATCTCGCCAGGTATGCCTTTTCCTTCCTTTGCTCTTATCATGTAAACTCTGAATTCTTCTTCTTTCTTAGTTGCCCTCGCCATCTTTTTGCGGTATTTTGATATGTTCTTTCGCTTGTTTATTTGTTCCTCGCAACACTTTACTTCATTTTGATAATATATTCTTCCTTTGGCAGCGTCCCCTCTCCGATCTCGCTGATTCCAGTTGGTGTAGGGAACTTGATACATTGATGAAGCGTCGACGCCCATGACTTTTATTGCATGTACCCATGGTCTTCCTAGTAACATGTTGTACGGTGATTCCATATCCACCACACTCAATGTCACCTGTGTTTCGATTCCTCCTAATCGAATACGTATTTTTATCTCCCCTTTAACTTTTGTTATGGATTTACCAAAACCTTGAATATTGTATGCCGCGAAAATCATATCTTCGTCTTTATATCCCATCTTTTTGTAAGCGTGATAGAACATGATGTTCACCCAGACTTCTGATCGATTAAAACTCCATTCATCACCCATGTTTTCATCGTATTCTCCGATTTGTCTCCTTCCTTATACGCGTTTATTGCAATCACCAGTGGAGACATGTGATCCAAGTTTTCTTTTGATATTTCCCCCGCCGTGAATGTTATCTCCTGCTTTTCCCAATCCTTCAAAGGTGATGCCCTTTCTCTATCCATAATCTTCTTTCCTTCAAAATCCCGTTTGTGTATTTTTCCTCTGATATTTTCATGAAATTCACTAATCATTGCTCTTGTGTTGTCTTTGCATGCCATATCTTTTTCGTCTGTCTCATCCGATTTAAGATATTCCTTTCTCATTTTCTTGATTTAAACAACTTTAATTGCGATCTTCTCTCTTTTACCAATGATTCGTCCCTGTTTCTAGCGCATATGTAGTGGCAGGAATTCCCACACTACACCCCTTACTCGATTTTGCTTAATTAATCTCTTGAAAGATGTAAGATCAAGAATATTTATTGATTGAATTCATGAAGTGTTTACACAGAAAAATAGAATTACACTTAGAAGTTAAAACACTCTTAAACTTTCTCTCTCCTAATGACTTGCTCAACCATTCCCAAAAAGATCTCTCTCTTACAGACTCATTTAGCCCTTTATATAGGGTAATACATAGTGGATGACAGCTAAGCTCCCCTTTATTTTCGGGAATGTCTCGCGAAGTGTCGCAGATGTACAAACATTCACTCTCGCGACACTTCTTAACCCTCGCCAGGTCTCACGTCTTCTTTATGTTTTGCCTGTCGTTATTCATTGCGTCGTTTATTTTAGATCCCTGCGACTCCCTCGCGACGCCGTCGTTCATTAATCCCGCGAGCCTTGTACATTGCGATATTATGATCCTACAAAGAAGTTAAAAATACTAAAGAACATATTGTCATTCTTAAATGTTGAGTGAGAAATAACCACACCATAATGAGAGAACGCATGTTTGAGAGCGATCAATAGGCATTTCGCCTCGACTTCTGCCTCACTTAAAAGGATTTTTATGATAATTGCATTCAATAAGACGGATTTTTTATGGGTCTCACATGTGTGCAGGTAGGAATGAAGAGAGTAGTCCTACACATGTTGAATGGTGGGAAGGAAACCTTCCGAATTATTTCTGGAGACCCCACAAGATCGTGGAAAATAAAAATCTTTTTCTGATGATCTCTAAGAAAGGAAATCAACCAATATAGCAAGGATGGGAGTACTTACCACCTTCACATCCGATCGGCAGTGACGAAAGCACCACTCTCACAACATACAATAGAAACGTATTCTTCAGCTCGTCTTCTTCATATTCTTGGTCTTCGGTCTTCAACTGTTGATGATAAACTCTTGAACTTCGTAGAACTTCAAAAAATTGTAACTTTTTTCCTTGCTGCTTGAAACTTCTTTATATATTTTTCTTCCCCATGGTTTTATTGAACAAATAACAACCTAAATGCATTTTTTTTTTGAAGATTGCAACTACAAAAATTAACATGGCTATAAAAGAAGTATTTTCGCACTTGAATCTTCACAACAACTTGTATAGTCTTCGTATCATAACTTCAATAACTCTCATCTTTTGATTTTCTTCACTCTTGTAAATAAGTCTTCAACTTGGATATAAAATTCCGCTCCTTATTTGTAAGTCTTCAACATGTATATAAAAATCTGCTCATTGTAAGTTGCTTTATACTTGGATATGAAATTTTGCTCTTCCTTGTATTGTTGCTTGTAAGCCTTAAACGTCTTCAACTTTCCTTGTAGATTTTGATGTCGCTCCCTTGTTGATGATGATGTTGTGTTTCTATGGAGCTGTTGTTGGCGAGAGAGAGAATGCTGCTGTTGATGGTGGTTTTTAGACAAGGGGTAAAATCGTAAAACCCCATGACCTAGTGTTACCCGCAACACATTAATAAGAGCATTTAACTCAGGTGTAAATAATTAATAGGGGTATTTTTTCAAAATACCAGATTAGGGTTTTCAACACAGAACCCTAATTCCAAAACCAAGCCGCACACTGCGCACCATGGCAACAATGCCAAAACCAAGCCGCACCCTGCGCACCATGGCAGCAATGCCAAACCAAGCAAAGACATCTTTGCGCACCATGGCAACAATGCCAAACCAAGACGATATCTGCGCACCATGGCAACAATGCCAAACCAATCCGCATATCTGCGCACCATGGCAACAATGCCAAACCAAGCCGCATATCTGCGCACCATGGCAACAATGCCAAACCAAGCCGCATATCGCGCACCATGGCAACAATGCCAAACCAAGCCGCATGCTGCGCACCATGGCAACAATGCCAAACCAAGCCGCATACTGCGCACCATGGCAACAATGCTAAACCAAGCCGCATACTGCGCACCATGGCAACAATGCCAAATCAAGCCGCTATGCCTTTGGCCCACGCCCAACATAGCGCCCTAGGCTTGCAAGACTTGCAACTAGGTCAACATGGCCGCACGTGCCATTGGCACATGCCAACACGTGCCGCAAGCCATATTTCTAAGCCGCTATGCCTTTGGCCCACGCCCAACATAGCGCCCTAGGTTTGCAAGACTTGCAACTAGGTCAACATGGCCGCACGTGCCATTGGCACATGCCAACACGTGCCGCAAGCCATATTTCTAAGCCGCTATGCCACTGGCACACGCCCAACATAGCGCCCTAGGTTTGCAAGAATTGCAACTAGGTCAACATGGCCGCACGTGCCATTGACACATGCCAACACGTGCCGCAAGCCATATTTCTAAGCCGCCATGCCTTTGGCCCACGCCCAACATAGCGCCCTAGGTTTGCAAGACTTGTGTAGTAGCGGGAAATCCCACACTACACCCCTTACTCAATTTTGCTTAATTAATCCATTGAAAGATGTAAGATCAAGAATATTTATTGATTAAGTTCATGAATTGTTTACACAGGAAAATAGAATTACACTTAGAAGTTAAAACACTCTTAAACTTTCTCTCTCCTAATGACTTGCTTCCCAATTTTCCAAAAGATTCCCCCTTACAACAGACTCATTTAGCCCTTTATATAGGGTAATACATAGTGGATGACAGCTAAGCTATCCTTTATTTTCGGGAATGTCTCGCGAAGTGTCGCAAATGCACAAATATTTATTCTCGCGACACTTCTTAGCCTTCGCCAGGTTTCATGTCTTCCATTTGTTTTGTTGGTCGTTGTTCATCGCGTCGTTTATTTTAGCTCCCTGCGACTTCCTCGCGACACCGTTGTTTATTAATCCCGCGAACCTTGTCCGTTGCGATATTATGATCCTACATCTTGCCTCTTTTTCCTTGAGTATTGCTTGAAAGGCAATTTGAAGGAAAAATTCATTGTTGTAATAATCCTTGGTCGCAATTGGTGAAGGAACGAGCGAAAGAATACTTTTCTTGAAAAGTACGTACTTGCCTCTATTCTTTTAGCGAAGTTCCGAAGCTTATTTGTAGTATATATATGAAGTTCCGTCTCCTGTCTCTCCTTACATATCCTCTGCGAGGGGGAGAATATTATGAGAATCAATATTTTGATTTGCCGCAACTACTGATCTTTATCTCTGTTTGACTCCGTGCAATTACCTGATTTTGACTATTAAAGTCTTTTCTTGACACGTCTCTTCCACCCATTTATTCTCGTCCGTTCATGCCTCTTCTCGCATTAAATGCCCTCGTTTTTCTCAAGAATCTTTTTTGATTTTTCTATATATAGCTTTCTTTTCCTCCTCTTTCCTTCTTTTAATTTCTCTCTGCAACTTTTCTTTACTCTCTCCTTCCGCAATTTGCGCTCCTGCTACTGTAACTCTTTTCTTCATCCCTTCTAACGCTGATCCTAATCTCCAATCTCCCATCCATTCCCATACTGATAATGGCTTTCATCAGTCGTGCATATAAAGCTTCTTTTGAAGAAGTTCAACAGAAGTTGCTCGAGAAGGGTTTTACTCTATCAACCATTCCTGATGAAGAACCTTCATCTATCCTTTCTGCAAAGCTGTTTTCTGATCATCAATGTGATGATCAAAAAATTATAGTCTCGCTAGGTAAGCTTCTCGCAGGACTTCCCATTCCCTTATACAATCCTGAGATGCCCTTATTTTATGAAATCTTGGCCCATGAAAAATTCTCTCGAGCTGTTTATCAATTATGTGGCGATTGCATTCGCCTAATGCTTGAGTTCGCGAACCGTGGTCTTTGGCAAAGGATCTTTATACCCTAATCTTGTTAGAAACCCCGAATTCGCAGACTTGGAAATAGATCTTTGAGAAATACACTTTAGAGAACTTTTTTGAAAATTATTCGGTGATAAAGATGAGAAACGCGAAATCTCATTTGGGGCATTCGCCTGAAAAAGAAGGATAATGTCCCTGAGGATAAATTACTCATGCAAGATATTGACTGGCATCCGGGCAATAACACTTCTCCTCGCCACTCCAAGGATGAGAAGTGGTGGGTTGTACCCTTGATTTTGAATGGCCCTTACATCGCGGGCTCGCATATTCTTCCTGCGAATCTCGCAGGATATCATCCTTGGGAATTCAAATGGCCTGATAAGGCAAAAGAGGTATGTTTTCTACTTCAAATCTTCCCTTGCAAATTTCTTTTTATATTTCTTTGATTTTTTGGAATTTTGGATCGCAGATTGAGAAGAAGTTACAAGGATGACTAGTTGGAGAGTACTCTGACGATACTTGATCGCTTACGAGTGAAGTAAGAAACATTTCCTTTGTTATTTTGTTAAACAATATTGTTGCCTCTGTTTCTTATCTTTCGTTAGGTTGCCTCTGTTTCTTATCTTTAACCGTATGCGAAGGTTGAAAGTTGAAGAAGCTGCAGCCGTGAAGATTAAAAGTAAGGGTAAAACCGTCGTTCGCAAAGGTAGATCTTCTGCTCCCTTAACTAAGAAACGAAAGACTCAATCTTCTTCTCGCCTTAGCTCAAGCTCCGAATCTTATGACGAGGATAATCGTGATTCGAATCCCTCTCCTACTAAAGAGATTCCATTGGCGGTTCTTCTATGGATCGGTTATCTAGCATCTTCTCGGACTCTTTCCAAGGAATGGGAAATGCTCCCTAGCTTCCCTTTGCGGGGTTCTCGCAAATGTGTGTAATCTTTGCTTTACTAGAGGGCAATAATTCTTTCAATGGAGCCTCTAGAAGCTGTGTCTCTGACTTCTTGAACGCACTTGGGTCTTTGGTATGCATGTAGTCATATTTCCCTGTTAATTTTAAATTTTTAAATATATATGCATTAACGATTTTTCTATCTTCTTTCATAGGTTGGAAGAACTTCTTTTGTAGTTGCCTCAGATCTCGAGAGAAGACGCAATAATCTTGAAAAGAGAAATTTACAATTGAACAAAAAGACCCAAGAGTGGAAGCTTGAAGTCGCGTCATCTCGCGATAGGGTTCAAAAATTAGAAGCCGATCTGGACTCCCAAAAGGATAGAGTATCTACTCTTCAGAACTCAAATCAGCAACTTTACGGTATAGTAATTTTCAATTCTCAAATCCTTGTCATGTTATCTTCTGTCTTTCTTTGTCTGACTATTATTCTCGCAGACGTATATAATCTCTCCGAAGAATCCATTCTTCTCCATTCATTTCCCGAGCCTATGAATGATGATGTCCTTCTTACTTACCTCAATCAATCTCTAAGTAGTTCCTCAAATAAAACTAACCTCCTTTCATTAAAGGATCTTCAATCCAAGCATCATCTCTTAGAAATCGAACACGAGATCTAGTTTAAATTTAACTAATCGCTTTAAACGAATGTACCTTGATTCCGAGAAGAAAATCAAGACTTTAAGGAAGAAAATTAGTGATCTCATAGATGAGAACGATCGCATTACTAACGAGAGGTGCACGGGCGTTAGCGAGAATTCCACAAATCTCTTCTTGGTGTGCAAGTTGAACGAGATGAACTCCTTCATCAAAATACCATACTTAAGCGGTGAGAAGAGCAAGTTCGTTCTCTTCTTGTTATTAATAGTGATGATGAATTCGCACGGGCTGCGAAAGTTTTAGATAATGCCGGGAATAACCTAGGTGTTGATGTTAGTCTTCATCTTTGAGCATACTTCCTTGATTAAGGATATGATATCGATAGAGAAGGTTATCTATTATACCTTCTTGCTTCTTACTTTTGTAATATTGCTTGTAAATTATTAACTTGTTGTTGCTTATTTGCGAGAATGCGAGAAGAGGCTTGATTAGAATTAGAGAACTTGAATCGAAAAAGAACATTTCATAGGGAATTTTCAGCGAGAATTGAAGAACTCGAAGGCGAAAAAGAACGGCTCGCAAAGAGTCTCTCCTTCGCGAGAATAAATATTTCAAGTTGAAGAAACAATTTCTAACGACGGTGGAGAACTTTAATAATGATCTTTGTTCGTTTTCGTAATGGAGCCATGGAGTATGTTTGTAAGGACCACAATATCCCTCTGCATTCATATCCCTGGCTTCTTGAAAAGGTTCGAGAATGCCTGTCTCGGACGTTTCGATAGTGAGATGGCGAAGAAGAAAATTCTGGCGATGAGAATAATCAGACTGAAGAATCAGATGAAGGAGAAGAATCACCAAAGAGATAGTTCTTTTTGTTTTCTTTCACTGTCTGTAATATCTATACATTTCTGTATCTCTTTATTATAGTGTATTTCTTGGACTGTTCCCCTCTAAATTCAATCTTTACTCCCCTTTTTTGGTAATTCTTCTTTGTGATATAATTGGCTAATATTATTGATGTATAACTTTTTCATCAGAAGATGAATAACAATATTCCATCTTTTCTATTCCCATACTTGCCTCTGTTATTTATCTTCAGATGAAAGATTTTAGTTGTCATCATGTATTTTGCCTCTGTTATTGAAATATATCGTTGCGACGAGGTCGCGGGTATCTTTATAAATCAAGAATCCTACTTGTCTCGCCTTACCATTTCGGTAGTCTTTGTTTTATCTTTTCTTGTTGCGACAAGGTCGCAGGCCGCCTTTACATTTTCATGCAATGGCCCATTGACCTTGCCTTATCATTTTTGTGTGGTCTTCCAAGTCAGACCTCCCTAATTAGAGGTCTTCCCCTGCCACCTTTCATCGCGACAAAATCGCAGGACGTCTTTACACTTGCATGTAAAGACCCATTGATCTTGCCTTATCATTTTCCAAGTATTTTTGCCTCTGCAGGATGTTTTAGTTGCGACAATATGACAGGTCTAGATATCCTTGCGAACATAAAGCCCCATGACATTGCCGTCGTGCGACGAAATCGCAGGACGTCCGTACACTGTCGTGTAAAGACCCATTGATCTCGCCTTACCCTCGCGTTAGTATTATTGCCTCTTCAGGATCATTGCACAAATATGACAAGCCTAAATTCTCTTGCGAAAACATAGCCTTATGACATTTGCGTCTGTTTTGACACCCCCCCTAATGGAGAGCGTCGCCCTTATCATCTCCCCGTTGCCCCTTCAAGGAGGCGAAACATCGGCCATACAAGACTAGCTCCTCCCATCCGGTCTTAACAACAACAGTTGTTTTCGCAGCCTCTTATCCCTTATACCTATAGGGTTTATGGTTACGAGGCTGCACCTAAGTGGAGTTTTCTTCGGGCGAGTGCAACATATGCCAAGACTTGCCAAGAATGGCCGGGGTAGGTTCATCCATCCGGGCACTGCGGCTCAACCGTGTACCTCGGCGCCTTGAGCATGCGACTCCTAAGAAGAGACCCTCGGTCGCCCAACCAGGGTATAACCTTATATATATAGTTGGGAATCCAAGGTACCTCTTAGGATAGGCTTTCATGGGCCCCAAATTTTCATGACTCGGGCTTCGGGGAGCGGTGTAACCTTTCCCCGAGCCATGTTGAGAGATACCCCCTTATATGACGCACTTTAGGTCTTACATTTGCCTCTTACGAAATGTTATTCGCGAACTAGGGTGCACGCCATAAAGGTTCGTCCCATTCTTTTACTCATTCATATTTGTTAAATCATTCAATCATTCATGTTTCATTACTTGCTGATATTGGTTTACGAAGTATTCGCACAATTCTGTTTTATTTGTTGTATTTTCATTTTTCTTTCTTAATTTGAATTCTCATATATTCTTGGGTGCGAGATTTCTCACATCATTTCTTCAATTGCTACTTTTTCTCCTGTTTTTGTTGATTATTCACTTCTTATGCCTTTTGTTCCTCACATCCTTTGCTTCTTTATTACCATAATATTTGCCTGTCTCTAGGCATTCACCTCGCGAGGTATGTTCAGTCCTTACTTCTATAACGTCCACCATCAATTTTTCCTTTCTCTGCTCATCTCTCACATGTTGCTTCCAACCTTTTCTTTTGGCATTTCTTTCTTGTGACTTTCTACATCGACCTCATGACATTGTTGCGACTCCTTCCAATCTCCCTGTATAATACCAATGCCATTTGGATGTGGAAATTTTATACATTGATGATATGTTGATGCGACTCCCAAGATTTCATGAAGCCATGGCCTCCCAATCAGCGCATTATATGGAGATTCCACGTCAACCACACGAGAATAAGATATCAGTTGATAATCCTTGTAGAGGTATTCTCATGTGAACCTCTCCCTTTGGTTTGTTTGCAGTGCCATTAAAGCCATATATCTTGTATGTCGAGGGGATCAAATCCTCATCTTTTCCTCCCATCGTCTTGTAAGTATGGTAAAAGAGAATATTCACCGAACTTAGGTGTCGATTAGGATTCGGTTGATCGCCCGACAAGCTTACGCTTCATCATCTTCCCCATCAACTGGTTTCGGGTTAATCTCTAGTTTCACCACCAACGGGCTATCATGTGTTTCTCTTCCTTTTGGCACTTCATCTGCAGAGAAAGAAATAGTCTTCACTGCCACTTTTCTAAGCTGCGTCGTTCTCGCCCGGACTCATTATTTCTTTATCGTTAGCATCTCTCGCAAAGACTCTCCGAGCACGTTGTCATGAAAATCTTCGATTGTGCGATAAGAGTGGACGATAGAGTTGCAATTCAAATTTTTAGCTTTTGTTCCGACTTCTATCACGAATGTTTCCTTTCCTTTTCTTGACAACATTACGTGCATCTCGGTGGTGGTGGTAATGTCGGCCTTTTTCTTCTCCCTTTAGAAAGTGATTGACTTCCCTTGATCAATCATCCCGAGAATAATTCTCTTTACGTTTCTGCGAGTCGTTTGTTTGATGTCCATGGAAGCGATGGTAAGAACAAAACTCATGACTTACGTCGCTTTGGCGGTGGTTCCATTCCCACGTTCCAAGGTCTTTGGTACATCTTCCATCACAAGTATAGCTTCCCAGATCTTTTCCACACTAGCATTCAGTGGAGGCATCTTAATCTGTTCCCATACTATTCTGCGACTTCTCTGCCCTCCATGGTTATATTGCCTTCGTCCACCGTAAGTTTCTTGCACATGATCTAGCCTCTGAATCTTATTATTGCTATTACGGTTATAGTAGTTCTTTTCTCGTTCAAACTCTTCTTGGTCGTGGCTTCCCATGGCTACTATCTCCGCTGTCCCTCATTGACCTTCCACGCTTGCTTTGTCCTTGCGAAGTGCTCGCCATTGTATTTATGAATTGAGGCAACAAGCTTGCGTTCGCAAAGCATTCGAGTTTGTGTTCGCGATTTGGATAAGAATTCATTTCATTTTGTCTTTCTTCTAAGGCGATATATTCTTCCTGTAACTCTCGTAGTTCTGCCATCGTGATTGTATTTTTGACTCTAAAAATTTGAATGTATAACAAGTTAGTCGCGAAGAGAGCATTCACAAATGAGAGGATGAGATATCTTTCCTCAACCCGTCCTGCCATTTCGCTACACATGGTTCTCCATCTTATTGTCAATGCCTTAAGCTCTCGCCAACCCTTTGTTTCAACCCGAATACATCTTCAATACCTGGTCGTGAAGAGTTGTTACTTATGTATGCTCCCAGGAATGTGGCTTGTAAATGATTGAATGATGTGATTGTGTTCCTTGGTAGACCCTCAAACCATTTTAGTGCTTCTCCAATTAGGCTTGATGCGAAATATTTGCACAGTATAGCATCATGATTCTCCCACTGCAACATACACCTCATATAGGCCTTGATATGTTGTACCGCGCAGGTTGTTCCATCGAAGATGTTTGTTAATGCAGGAAGATTGCACTTAGGAGGTATTCCTCCCATCTGTACTTCTAGCGTGAAGGGATTCTTCGCAGCTTCTGCGATGGCTTCATCCAATTGTTTCCTTCCTCCTTCCCTTCTATTGTTCAGCAATCCTCTCATTTCAGCCAGTTCTCTTAAGATTTGTTCATTTGCCTCAGAATTTGATTCTACTGGTCTTTTTAGCTCTGCTTCTCTCCTTCTTCGCTCGTGCCTGTTTTGACCTTCTTGCTCGTTATTTTCTTCTCTCCTTTCCCTGCGACGCTCTTCTTCGTTTCTTTCTTCAATTCGCACGCCATTATATCGGTTGTTCTCTCTTCTTGGCTGTCTCTCAGCTCTCATCTGCGCCCTCTCATATTCTTCATTAATATTTCTATTGGTACGATTTTGTTCCCTCCTTCTTTCTCGGTTATCATGGTTATTCTGCCGGATCGCCTCTTCCATCTCTTGATTTTCCATTTATGCTCTTATCCTTTCTCTCTCGCGAGCTAACCGTGCTTGTTCAATGTAGTGCCTCTCAATGTCATCCTCAATCTCTCGGTTTCTTCTCAATTCTTTCTCCCGTGCAAGATTATTCTTCCTTGCCATCTGGGTCATTCGGCCCTTGGAATTGCATGTTTCCTTGATTTTCCCTATTCCGCTCATCTCGAAGATTTTCGGGCTGAGGAACATAACGATCTTCCATCTCCCCTCTTCTCTCGCCATGCTCCGTGCTTGGATTTTGTGTTTCTTGTTGGTTTTCTTCTTCGGTACTTTCTGTTGGCAAAACTCTCCTTCTTTCTTCCCTAGTCGACCTTGAACTTGATCTCGCACTACTTCTTGATCTCCTATTTTGCAATCTCATATTTTCCATTCTCAATTCATGGTTCTGTCTTGTCAAGTTTGCTCGTTCCTCTGCCTCTAGTCGTCTCTCTTCGTGTATTGTTTGTCTCAATCTTTCTAATGCTGCGATTTCTTCGTTTTCTGGATTCATTTCTCCATTCACTCCTTGCTCTTCTCCTCCTTGTCCATTACTCACCATCTGCTTGCTCCTCTTCTCTCTCGTCTTGAATCGGACCTCCAAGTATGTACACTTACTCTATCATAATCCACAACCGCGTTTGCTCTTTTGGTGAGATCGGTGGCTGATTTTGATTTTCTCCATCATTTCTCATACTCATCCTTGATGATTCTCCAGTTTCATTCCTCCTTTCTCCAGCAAGTCTCCCACTTCTTCTTACAATCGTTGGTTGCCTTTGTACGTTTCTTCTTCTAGCCATTTCTCTTTTTCAATGGATTCTTGAGTATCTCTCCAAATTTTTTCTCTGTTAATCTAAATTCTTTCCAATTTCTTCGTCAATTTCTGCTCATCCCTGTTTCTAGCGCATATGTAGTAGCGGGAAATCCCACACTACACCCCTTACTCAATTTTGCTTAATTAATCCATTGAAAGATGTAAGATCAAGAATATTTATTGATTAAGTTCATGAATTGTTTACACAGGAAAATAGAATTACACTTAGAAGTTAAAACACTCTTAAACTTTCTCTCTCCTAATGACTTGCTTCCCAATTTTCCAAAAGATTCCCCCTTACAATGAGACTCATTTAGCCCTTTATATAGGGTAATACATAGTGGATGATGACTAAGCTATCCTTTATTTTCGGGAATGTCTCGCGAAGTGTCGCAAATGCACAAATATTTATTCTCGCGACACTTCTTAGCCTTCGCTGAGTTTCATGTCTTCCATTTGTTTTGTTGGTCGTTGTTCATCGCGTCGTTTATTTTAGCTCCCTGCGACTTCCTCGCGACACCGTTGTTTATTAATCCCGCGAACCTTGTCCGTTGCGATATTATGATCCTACAACTTGCAACTAGCTCAACATGGCCGCACGTGCCATTTGCACATGCCAACACGTGCCACAAGCCATATTTCTAAGCCGCTATGCCATTGGCACACGCCCAACATAGCGCCCTAGGTTTGCAAGACTTGCAACTAGGTCAACATGGCCGCACGTGCCATTGGCACATGCCAACACGTGCCGCAAGCCATATTTCTAAGCCGCTATGCCATTGGCACACGCCCAACATAGCGCCCTAGGTTTGCAAGACTTGCAACTAGGTCAACATGGCCGCACGTGCCATTGGCACATGCCAACACGTGCCGCAAGCCATCTTTCTAAGCCGCTATGCCTATGGCCCACGCCCAACATAGTGCCCTAGGTTTGCAAGACTTGCAACTAGGTCAACATGGCCGCACGTGCCATTGGCACATGCCAACACGTGCCGCAAGCCATATTTCTAAGCCGCTATGCCATTGGCACACGCCCAACATAGCGCCCAAGGTTTGCAAGACTTGCAACTAGGTCAACATGGCCGCACGTGCCATTGGCACATGCCAACACGTGCCGCAAGCCATATTTCTAAGCCGCTATGCCATTGGCACACGCCCAACATAGCGCCCTAGGTTTGCAAGACTTGCAACTAGGTCAACATGGCCGCACGTGCCATTGGCACATGCCAACACGTACCGCAAGCCATATTTCTAAGCCGCTATGCCATTGGCACACGCCCAACATAGCGCCCTAGGTTTGCAAGACTTGCAACTAGGTAAACATGGCCGCACGTGCCATTGGCACATGCCAACACGTGCCGCAAGCCATATTTCCAAGTCGCTATGCCTTTGGCCCACGCCCAACATAGCGCCCTAGGTCTGCAAGACTTGCAACTAGATCAACATGGCCGCATGTGCCATTGGCACATGCTAACACGTGCCGCAGGCCATATTTCCAAGCCACTATGCCTTTGGCCCACGCCCAACATAGCGCCCTAGGTTTGCAAGACTTGCAACTAGGTCAACATGGCCGCATGTGCCATTGGCACATGCCAACACGTGCCGCAAGCCATATTTCTAAGCCGCTATGCCTTTGGCCCACGCCAAATAATAGCGCCCTAGGCTTGCAAGACTTGCAACTACGTCAACATGGCCGCACGAGCCATTGGCACATGCCAAACACACACGCTGGCAACCTAACTTGCAAACCGTGCAACCTACCACCAAGGCATTCCGCACATGCCATTGGCACATGCCAAACACACACGCTGGTAACCTAACTTGCAAACCGTGCAACCTACCACCAAGGCATTCCGCATATGCCATTGGCACATGCCAAACACACACGCTGGTAACCTAACTTGCAAACCGTGCAACCTACCACCAAGGCATTCCGCACATGCCATTGGCACATGCCAAACACACACGCTTGGTAACCTAACTTGCAAACCATGCAACCTACCACCAAGGCATTCCGCACATGCCATTGGCACATGCCACACACGCCACTAGCAGCGCCACTTGCACTCAAGATGCAACCAACACTCGAGACATCGACACAAACGGGGATGCTTCTTTAGGGTTTTGGTTTGGCGGTCACAAAGACATGCAGGCGTACACTACGCTCACATTAAGAAAGCGTGAAAAGGAATAAAGCGGTCAAATAAAAGAGGAAATAATGGTGAAAAACGTTTTCACCCATTAAGCCATGCGGTTACCACCTCCTCCCATTATTTCACCCTTTACTCTCTTCCTTCATAAGGCCGTGGTACGTTTCAATCTCGACTTGTATAAATAGGTCTTACCTATTTCCACTAGAGAACAAGTCTCGGTCAGGAGAAAAATACTACACTCTCAGAAAGGCAACTTTGCAAGCTCTCCCAAAAGCTTTCATCTCTTGCAAGCTTCCCAAGCTTCTACTTTCTGATACAAGTCGAGATACTACTCTCCAGCACTATTCTGGTCTCAACACCTTTCTTTGCTTCCCTCCCCAAATCAACCATTCTCCTCCACTTTGTGACCGAAGCAAGTCCGGAACGGCCATTTCTTGGTTTAGGCCGGACTTTGCATGCATTGATCTCTCGAATCTATAAAGTGCTCACGTGCAGCACATTTCTTTAGGGTTTGAATCAGTTTCTCACTCACCTACCGAATTTATCGAAATCGGCGTAAACGATTTTTACCCATAAACAATTGGCGACCACAGCGGGAGGATCGATCTATCGGATACAATGTCAGACTATCGATCTCGTTCTTCGACCCAGATGTCAAGATGGTAGGGGAAGGCGACTCGATCCGAATCAATCCAGACAACCCGGTTATCAGTTGTTAAAACTACACCGTAAAACGGGGACTCGCTGAAGACGCTACCAAAGAATTGGGGACTTGCGACTCGGTCCGACTCGGACAACCCGGTTATTAGTTGTTAAAACTACACAGAAAACCGGGGACTCGCCAAGACGCTACCAAGAATTGGGGACTTCTTTGGCGATGCTACCAAGAAAGCCACCAAGAAAGAACCGCCTTTTACATGGAAAGGGGCGTGTTCGCAAAACCTATGAAGTGAGTAAATTCAGACTGGGCAAGATATACAATATATCTTTAGGTTCTTAGTAAAACCGTTGTACTACCGAGTCTTATGCCTATTGCTAGCACACACTTTCATAAAAGCAATATTCCTTTCCCAAGACATAATCAGAATCATATTATCAAAACCATTCATCCCAGAAATAATCCAATACCCTAAAAAACTACCAGCTGTCTATCAAAGGTCAAGTTTTGAACCATACATCCAATATGTCTTTCAAAAAAAAAACCTAAATGAAAGTTTAAATGGAGAAACATTCAAGGAAAATCATCCAACAGAGGTCTGTTCTTCTTGGAGAAGGTCAACTTTGCATCTTCAAGAGCCGCTCTCTTCATAGTCAACATCTTGGAAAGTTTTTCGAGTTCTACCTCATGTCGAGCAATCTCCTCAGCGGAAAGGCTTTTGACTGCTGCATCTTTCAACTTTTGGATCTCTGCAAGGCCTTCGACAAACCACGAAGTGTTGAACTCCTTTTCTATGCACACGTCGCGATGGTGCTCCCAGTCGGCAATAACATCTTCAGAAACGGTGTGACCAGTCACCTCACGCATGTCCTCGATGGAAGATAAAGCCTCTTCCACACGCTTAACCAGCGCAAATCGACTAGTGACTTTCTTGGTTGTAGCCATATGTCCGTATTTCTCCCAGATTCTGGTGTACAACGCCTCGTGCTTAGCCGGCACGCTAAAGCCGCCAACCAAAGACATGACCGGATAAGGAACCAAGTACGGAGGATCAAAATGGCGCCCGCACCTGGCCTCACGACTCGCAGAGGGTTTTCCTCCATGTCTACGGCAACAACCATCGAGAGAATCATCCGCTGTTTGAGCCACATCTCGTGCCTGTAATTGGCTAACGCTCATCTCCAAGTCACCAGCGGTGGTCACCAAAGGCAAGTTTTCATGCGGCTCTACCCCAGAATCATCCTCCGAACCGGATTCCTCCTGCGAACTCGAGTCAGATATTTCCCAAAAGAGGAAACGAAAGGACAAAGAAAAGAAGTGCGAAACTCACCGAACCACTTCCCGAAACAGAACCAGTGTTGCCGGAGGAATCACTCTCACTTGTTGAACCTTCTTCTCTCTCTGACTCATCATCGCTATGAGAAGGCTCAATGCTGCTGGAGTTCCTTGAAGAAATTGCCGTCTCCTGGCAACGTGCAAGAGCAGCGAAAGCATTAACACTACCGAAGCCCTGAAGGAAACAAGACACATATTCTCAGCCGAAATTCACGTGTTTTGAGACAAACCAATGAAGAGGCGACACATACCTGGTTATTGGAAGAACTGAAAGACACAAGAGCCGTGGGAGGATCTTGTGAAACCGTCCGGAACCCGCCAGCACGATTCTTTGTTCTCCGTTCCTTGGCCTGGGGGCTTTCCGAATTGTTAGGCAACTTTCGCCCGGGATCTCTCAACATTGGATACTCTTTCGAAGCTTTGGGGAAGGTTTGCAACGAACGTTTTCCACCACGTTATTCACAAAATCTCGGATCATAGTAAACTCGTCGCACCAAAACTCATTATAGCCAAGGTCGTCAAGTTACTCTTCCCATTTGAAAGAAGGAAAGACGGATACCCGGCTTAAGGGTATCAAGGCGTCAAGGGCGACACGCAATGAATCCTTAGGGATCACCGGGCCGGTAAACAAGAGGCACCCCTTGATCGAAACCCATGTGATGAGCAAGACGGTCAATATTGTGTGGCTATCTGGAAAGACCCCACGAAGAAAGACGGCATATAACCGGCAAACGGCTTTGAATGAACAGTTTTTCACCAACGCTCAAAGCGTCATCGAGAAGACAAAGACATGAGCGGGAGCGAGAAGCAAAAGTGTCAATTTGAGTCACCGACTTATGGACCGACACCCATGGACGAAAATTGATTTCATGCAACTTATCAAGAAAACTAACCAAGCTCACCCCAACTCACGGGAAGCGAAGGCAGCGGTTTCGGAGCATACTTCTCGAAGTGCTCCCATAGACAGACTTGCAGAAAAGCAACGTGCACATATGAATCCACTTTCATGAAACCATTCGAAACTTGCATGTTCGCAACTAGGTGATCCAGATGCACATACTGGGAACCAAGGAACAAACTTGCCAATGGGAAGAACTTCACCCTTTGCCAACTTCACAAAGCAATCTCTAACAGCTCAGGTCTTATTCCTTTCTTGCCGAACCGTCATCAAAAATGTCTGGATAACCAAAGAGCCAAAAATGCTGCGACATGAAGATCATCGCTTTCACATTCGGGCTCCAACTCGTCCGGAAACCATTGAGATATCCACCAACCGTAAGGGCACCTTTCATCCTCTTTCCGGGCAGAATCCTTCGACTTCGCAATGGAGTCTTTCCGAGCAAAATCCCCCAACTTAGTGGCCAGGTCATCCCGCATCTTCACCTCACTTTCAGATAATTGGATTCTAAGATTCCCAGTTACCGGAAGATTCAGCAAGAGAGCCACACTCTCCAAGGAGAAAGTTATCTCACCCCATCTACATATGATTGTATGGGTGTCCGAACACCATCTAGAGATGAAAGCAACCAAGCCTGGGATGTCCTTCCTAATCTGGAGATTTACTGAAGTCTTGACAAAGCATCAATGACCCGTGCTCGAGTCAAGTTGGTATTTATACGCTCCTCGCTCACCATGAACTCAACCCATCTGTCAAAAGAACGCAATGGACTTGACACATCCTGAAGTCAATATTGGAAGAGGAATATACCCCTTTATGAAGACAGAACCGAATGGTGCTCTCGGGCGAACCGAACGTGTCTTCCTGTCATCCCAAAGACCGGTTAGCAAAATTGGCACGAAACACGGGTGATTCTTCCGAGCAGGGGCGAGGGCTCTAGTGAAGAATTCATCATCTGTGTTCGGTTTGGAATTATGAGCATCCTTCGACGAAGTGAAAGTGGTTCAGGTAACATCTTATCGAATTCCTTCATAACAATTTGGTAATAAGATATCTGCACAAAACAAACGGAGAAAGACGAAGTTATCTCCCTGACACATGATCGTACCCAAAAAAAAAAAAAAAAAAAAAAAAAAAAAGAAGAAGAAGGGGGAAGGATGACGTATTTTATTCGGTTTCAAGACTATATACACAGTATTTTATTCGGGTTCAAGACTATATACACAGTATTTTTCTTCGGGTTCGAAACTATATACGCGGCATTCTATACGGGTACAAGTGTGTCTACAGTATCCTTCTTCGGGTTCAAAAATATATATGGAGCATTTTTCTATTGGTTCAAATCATGCGCGTGATACTTCTTCCAAGAAGCAAAATCATATATGCAATATTTCCTACGGGTTCGAAGTCATATGAAGCATATACACAATATTCTTCTTCGGGATTCATACAGGGTTTTCTACGGGTTCGAAATACACAGGCAGTATTTTCTTCAGGGTTCAAATATTTCTTTCGGGACCGAAAATTCATATATGCAATATTTCCCACGGGTTCAAACAATATATGCAGTATTCCCTTGGTTGCATACGTGCAATATTTTCTACAAGAGGCACGCCAAGGAATCATATGCAAGGATTGTGGAAGCGCCTACTCTTAAGGTTTATACCTATGTAAAAAAAAAAAAAAGGAGAGAGAAGAGTACTCGAAGACATACCTGGAAGCTGGTTTCTCTTTGCCGCTAGTATGAAAAGAGGAAAGAATAAAGCGCAGGATGGGGAGAAAGGGGCTTTATATATATATATATAGGCGTGAAAGACTTTGAAATAGGGAAGGATTTCCCTTTTTTCACCAGAATCACGCGTGTAAGAAACGGGCCCACAAAGGGTGCGACTTCCCAATGCCGCCCAAGTCACGCCTGCAAGCATGGTTTCCAAGTTGCACCGGCCCCACCAATTGCGACTTCCCAATGCCGCCCAAGTCACGCCTGCAAGCACGGTTTCCAAGTTGCAGGCCCCACCAATTTGCGCCGACCTCCCAATGGTCGCACAAGTCACGCCTGCAAGCACGCAAGACTTCCACACTTTGCGCCGGTCCCACCAGCTAGCACACTCAGTTTCCCAATTCACGCCAACTTCCCAACGTCGCCTAAGCCGCATCGGGCCCACCAATTGTGCCGACCTCCGATTTGTGCAAAACTACCGAGAGGCAAGGATTCCAAATCCTATTTATAAAAGGTCGACAAGCCTCCTTCATTTTTTTCTTTACGGTTTCTTGTTAATAGTTTGTCACCATCTTATGCTTACCTCGCAACAAAGCCCCTGTTCCGAGCTAAGCGGGGGACTTAATGTTGATGGTGGTTTTTAGACAAGGGTAAAATCGTAAAACCCCATGACCTAGTGTTACCCGCAACACATTAACTAAGAGCATTTAACTAGGTGTAAATAATTAATAGGGGTATTTTTTCAAAATACCAGATTAGGGTTTTCAACACAGAACCCTAATTCCAAAACCAAGCCGCACACTGCGCACCATGGCAACAATGCCAAAACCAAGCCGCACCCTGCGCACCATGGCAACAATTCCAAACCAAGCCGCATGCTGCGCACCATGGCAACAATGCCAAACCAAGCCGCATACTGCGCACCATGGCAACAATGCCAAACCAAGCCGCATACTGCGCACCATGGCAACAATGCCAAACCAAGCCGCATACTGCGCACCATGTCAACAATGCCAAACCAAGCCGCATGCTGCGCACCATGGCAACAATGCCAAACCAAGCCGCATACTGCGCACCATGGCAACAATGCTAAACCAAGCCGCATACTGCGCACCATGGCAATAATGCCAAATCAAGCCGCTATGCCTTTGGCCCACGCCCAACATAGCGCCCTAGGCTTGCAAGACTTGCAACTAGGTCAACATGGCCGCACGTGCCATTGGCACATGCCAACACGTGCCGCAAGCCATATTTCTAAGCCGCTATGCCTTTGGCCCACGCCCAACATAGCGCCCTAGGTTTGCAAGACTTGCAACTAGGTCAACATGGCCGCACGTGCCATTGGCACATGCCAACACGTGCCGCAAGCCATATTTCTAAGCCGCTATGCCATTGGCACACGCCCAACATAGCGCCCTAGGTTTGCAAGACTTGCAACTAGGTCAACATGGCGGCACGTGCCATTGACACATGCCAACACGTGCCGCAAGCCATATTTCTAAGCCGCTATGCCTTTGGCCCACGCCCAACATAGCGCCCTAGGTTTGCAAGACTTGCAACTAGGTCAACATGGCCGCACGTGCCATTGGCACATGCCAACACGTGCCGCAAGCCATATTTCTAAGCCGCTATGCCATTGGCACACGCCCAACATAGCGCCCTAGGTTTGCAAACTTGCAACTAGGTCAACATGGCCGCACGTGCCATTGGCACATGCCAACACGTGCCGCAAGCCATATTTCTAAGCCGCTATGCCTTTAGCCCACGCCCAACATAGCGCCCTAGGTTTGCAAGACTTGCAACTAGGTCAACATGGCCGCACGTGCCATTGGCACATGCCAAACACACACGCTGGTAACCTAACTTGCAAACCGTGCAACCTACCACCAAGGCATTCCGCACATGCCATTGGCACATGCCAAACACACACGTCGGGGTAACCTAACTTGCAAACCATGCAACCTACCACCAAGGCATTCCGCACATGCCATTGGCACATGCCACACACGCCACTAGCAGCGCCACTTGCACTCAAGATGCAACCAACACTCGAGACATCGACACAAACCGGGGATGCTTCTTTAGGGTTTTGGTTTGGCGGTCACAAAGATGCGGCGTACACTACGCTCACATTAAGAAAGCGTGAAAAGGAATAAAGCGGTCAAATAAAAGAGGAAATAATGGTGAAAACGTTTTCACCCATTAAACCATGCGGTTACCACCTCCTCCCATTATTTCACCCTTTACTCTCTTCCTTCATAAGGCCAGGGTACGTTTCAATCTCGACTTGTATAAATAGGTCTTACCTATTTCCACTAGAGAACAAGTCTCGGTCAGGAGAAAAATACTACACTCTCAGAAAGGCAACTTTGCAAGCTCTCCCAAAAGCTTTCATCTCTTGCAAGCTTCCCAAGCTTCTACTTCTTCGATACAAGTCGAGATACTACTCTCCCGAATTATTCTGGTCTCAACACCTTTCTTTGCTTCCCTCCCCAAATCAACCATTCTCCTCCACTTTGTGACCGAAGCAAGTCCGGGAACGGCCATTTCTTGGTTTAGGCCGGACTTGTACTGATTGATCTCTCGAATCTATAAAGTGCTCACGTGCAAGCACATTTCTTTAGGGTTTGAATCAGTTTCTCACTCACCTACCGAATTTATCGAAATCGGCGTAAAACGATTTTTACCCATAAACAATTGGCGACCACGAGCGGGAGGATCGATCTATCGGATACAATGTCGACTATCGATATCGTTCTTCGACCCGAGATGTCAAGATGGTAGGGGAAGGCGACTCGATCCGAATCAATCGCTGCACAACCCGGTTATCGGTTGTTAAAACTACACTTAAAAACTGGGACTCGGCCAAGACGCTACTGAAGAATTGGGGACTTGCGACTCGGTCCGACTCGGACAACCCGGTTATTAGTTGTTAAAACTACACCAAAACTGGGACTCACCAAGACGCTACCAAAGAACTGGGGACTTGCTTTGGCGATGCTACCAAGAAAGCCACCAAAGAAAGAACCGCCTTTTACATGGAAAGGGGCGTGTTCGCAAAACCTATGAAGTGAGTAAATTCAGATCGGGCAAGATATACAATATATCTTTAGGTTCTTAGTAAAACCGTTGTACTACCGAAGTCTTATGCCTATTGCTAGCACACACTTTCATAAAAGCAATATTCCTTTCCCAAGACATAATCAGAATCATATTATCAAAACCATTCATCCCGTAAATAATCCAATACCCTAAAACTACCATTTGTCTATCAAAGGTCAAGTTTTGAACTGGACATCCAATATGTCTTTAAAAAAAAAAAACCTAAATGAAAGTTTAAACGGAGAAACATTCAAGAAAATCATCCAAAGAGGTCTTTCTTCTTGGAGAAGGTCAACTTTGCATCTTCAAGAGCCGCTCTCTTCATAGTCAACATCTTGGAAAGTTTTTCGAGTTCTACCTCATGTCGAGCAATCTCCTCACGGAAAGGCTTTTGATCGCTGCATCTTTCAACTTTTGGATCTCTCGCAAGGCCTTCGACAAACCACGAAGTGTTGAACTCCTTTCTATGCACACGTCGCGATGGTGCTCCCAGTCGGCAATAACATCTTCAGAAACGGTGTGACCAGTCACCTCATGCATGTCCTCGATGGAAGATAAAGCCTCTTCCACACGCTTAACCAGCGCAAATCGACTAGTGACTTTCTTGGTTGTAGCCATATGTCCGTATTTCTCCCAGTTCAGTGTACAACGCCCGTGCTTAGCCGGCACGCTAAAGCCGCCAACCAGCACATGACCGGATAAGGAACCAAGTACGGAGGATCAAAATGGCGCCTCGCACTGGCCTCACGACTCGCAGAGGGTTTTCCTCCATGTCTACGGCAACAACCATCAGAGAATCATCCGCTGTTTGAGCCACATCTGTGCCCGGTAATTGGCTAACGCTCATCTCCAAGTCACCAGCGGTGGTCACCAAAGGCAAGTTTTCATGCGGCTCTACCCCGTAATCATCCTCCGAACCGGATTCCTCCTGCGAACTCGAGTCAGATATTTCCCAAAAGAGGAAACGAAAGGACAAAGAAAAGAAGTGCGAAACTCACCGAACCACTTCCCGAAACAACCAGTCTTTCAGGAGGAATCACTCTCACTTGTTGAACCTTCTTCTCTCTCTCGACTCATCATCGCTATGAGAAGGCTCAATGTCTTTGGAGTTCCTTGAAGAAATTGCCGTCTCGGCAACGTGCAAGAGCAGCCGAAAGCATTAACACTACCGAAGCCCGAAGGAAACAAGACACATATTCTCGGCCCGAAATTCACGTGTTTTGAGACAAACCAATGAAGAGGCGACACATACAGTTATTGGAAGAACTGAAAGACACAAGAGCCGTGGGAGGATCTTGTGAAACCGTCCGGAACCCGCCAAAGCACGATTCTTTGTTCTCCGTTCCTTGGCCGGGGCTTTCCGATTGTTAGGCAACTTTACTGGGATCTCTCAACATTGGATACTCTTTCGAACTTCTTGGGAAGGTTTGCAACGAACGTTTTCCACCACGTTATTCACAAAATCTCGGATCATAGTAAACTCGCCGCACCAAAACTCATTATAGCCGAAGGTCGTCGAAGTTACTCTTCCCATTTGAAAGAAGGAAAGACGGATACCCGGCTTAAGGGTACTGGCGTCAAGGGCGACACGCAATGAATCCTTAGGGATCACCGGCCGGTAAACAAGAGGCACCCCTTGATCGAAACCCATGTGATGAGCAGCACGGTCAATATTGTAAGCGACTATCCGGAAAGACCCCACGAAGAAAGACAAGCATATAACCGGCAAGCGGCTTTGAATGAACAGGTAAGCCACCAACGCTCAAAGCGTCATCAGAAGACAAAGACATGAGCGGAGCAGAAGCAAAAGTGTCAATTTGAGTCACTGACTTATGGACCGACACCCATGGACGAAAATTGATTTCATGCAACTTATCAAGAAAACTAACCAAGCTCACGCCAACTCTTGGACGCCATTCACCCATCGAACCCGGGAGCCACCCCAACTCACGGAAGCGAAGGCAGCAGGTTTGAGCATACTTCGAAGTGCTCCCATAGACATGACTTGCGAGAAAAGCAACGTGCACATATGAATCCACTTTCATGAAACCATTCGAAACTTGCATGTTCGCAACTAGGTGATCCAGATGCACATACGAGGGAACCAAGGAACAGCTTGCCAATGGGAAGAACTTCACCCTTGCCAACTTCAAAGAATCTCTAACAGCTCCGGCCTTATTCCTTTCTTGCCGTAACCGTCATCAAAAATGTCTCTCGGATAACCAAAGAGCCAAAAATGCTGCGACATGAAGATCACGAAGCCGTTCGTGCTCCAACTCGTCCGAAACCATTGAGATATCCACCAACCGTAAGGGCACCTTTCATCCTCTTTCCGGCAGTAATCCTTCGACTTCGCAATGGAGTCTTTCCGAGCAAAATCCCCCAACTTAGTGGCCAGGTCATCCCGCATCTTCACCTCACTTTCGATAATTGGATTCTAAGATTCCCGATTCTGGGAAGATTCAAAGAAGAGAGCCACACTCTCCAAGGAGAAAGTTATCTCACCCCATCTACATATGATTGTATGGGTGTCCGAACACCATCTAGAGATGAAAGCAACCAAGCCTGGATGTCCTTCCTAACTGAGATTTACTTAAGTCTTGACAAAGATCAATGACCCGTGCTCGAGTCAAGTTGGTATTTATACGCTCCTCGCTCACCATGAACTCAACCCATCCGTCAAAAGAACGCAATGGACTTTGACACATCCCCGAAGTCAATATTGGAAGAGGAATATACCCCTTTATGAAGACAACCGAATGGTGCTCGGGCGAACCGAACGTGTCTTCTGTCATCCCCAAGACCGGTTAGCAAAATTGGCACGAAACACGGGTGATTCTTCCGACGAGGGCGAGGGCTCTAGTGAAGAATTCATCATCTCGTGTTCGGTTTGGAATTATGAGCATCCTTCGACGAAGTGAAAGTGGTTCGAGGTAACATCTTATCGAATTCCTTCATAACAATTTGGTAATAAGATATCTCGCACAAAACAAACGGAGAAAGACGAAGTTATCTCCCGACACATGATCGTACCCAAAAAAAAAAAAAAAAAAAAAAAAAAAGAAGAAGAAGGGGGAAGGATGACGTATTTTATTCGGTTTCAAGACTATATACACGTATTTTATTCGGGTTCAAGACTATATACACGTATTTTTCTTCGGGTTCGAAACTATATACGCGGCATTCTATACGGGTACAAGTGTGTCTATTGTGATCCTTCTTCGGGTTCAAAAATATATATGGAGCATTTTTCTATTGGTTCAAAGCGTGATACTTCTTCCAAGAAGCAAAAATCATATATGCAATATTTCCTACAAAAGTCATATGAAGCATATACACAATATTCTTCTTCGGGATTCATACGGGGTTTTCTACGGGTTCGAAATACAGATATTTTCTTGTGGTTCAAATATTTCTTTCAGACCGAAAATTCATATATGCAATATTTCCCACGGGTTCAAACAATATATGCAAAAGATTCCCTTGGTTGCATACGTGCAATATTTTCTACAAGAGGCACGCCAAGGAATCATATGCAAGGATTGTGGGAAGCGCCTACTCTTAAGGTTTATACCTATGTAAAAAGAAAAAAAGAGAGCGAGAAGAGTACTCGAAGACATACCTGGAAGCCGGTTTTTCTTTGCCGCTGGTATGAAAAGAGGAAAGAATAAAGCGCAGGATGGGGAGAAAGGGGCTTTATATATATATATATAGGCGTGAAAGACTTTGAAATAGGGAAGGATTTCCCTTTTTCACCGTAATCACGCGTGTAAGAAACGGGCCCACAAAGGGTGCGACTTCCCAATGCCGCCCAAGTCACGCCCGCAAGCATGGTTTCCAAGTTGCACCGGCCCCACCAATTGCGACTTCCCAATGCCGCCCAAGTCACGCCTGCAAGCACGGTTTCCAAGTTGCACCGGCCCCACCAATTTGCGCCGACCTCCCAATGGTCGCACAAGTCACGCCTGCAAGCACGCAAGACTTCCACACTTTGCGCCGGTCCCCACCAGCCTAGCACACTCTGGCTTTCCCAATTCACGCCAACTTCCCAACGTCGCCTAAGCCGCATCGGCCCACCAATTGTGCCCGCCCTCCGATTTGTGCAAAACTACTGTGAGGCAAGGATTCCAAATCCTATTTATAAAAGGTCGACAAGCCTCCTTCATTTTTTTTTTACGGTTTGCCGTTAATAGTTTGTCACCATCTTATGCTTACCTCGCAACAAAGCCCCTGTTCCGAGCTGCGGGGGACTTAATGTTGATGGTGGTTTTTAGACAAGGGGTAAAATCGTAAAACCCCATGACCTAGTGTTACCCGCAACACATTAACTAAGAGCATTTAACCTGGTGTAAATAATTAATAGGGGTATTTTTTCAAAATACCGATTAGGTTTTCAAATACGTAACCCTAATTCCAAAACCAAGCCGCACACTGCGCACCATGGCAACAATGCCAAAACCAAGCCGCACTCCCCCGCGCACCATGGCAACAATTCCAAACCAAGCCGCACCCCGCGCACCATGGCAACAATGCCAAACCAAGCCGCATACTGCGCACCATGGCAACAATGCCAAACCAAGCCGCATACTCGCGCACCATGGCAACAATGCCAAACCAAGCCGCATGTCCGCGCACCATGGCAACAATGCCAAACCAAGCCGCATACCGCGCACCATGGCAACAATGCTAAACCAAGCCGCATCGCGCACCATGGCAATAATGCCAAATCAAGCGCATCTGCGCACCATGGCAATGCTAAATGTAGTAGCGTGATTTCCACACTACACCCCTCACTATATTTTGTAGATCTAAATCATATTAATCACCTAAATTTTAAAATATAAGTGCTAAATTTAAATACACATAAGATTTTTTACGTGGTTCGATCAATGTGATCTACATCCACGATTCTTCTACTATGATTTGTTGAGGTTACATTTGAATTACATTGGAGAATCTCCATTAATGGATATTTTCTAGAGCTCATGATCTAATTATTTGGGGAAGAAGATAAAGAAAATAAATCTCTCTCTAAAATATCTCTCCTCCTAAAAGTGTGTCTCCCAAAATTGTCCCTCCCTTTCTCTCTCCCAAGCCCTCTTTATATAGGTGTTTACATAATGGATGACAAACACATACGCCCTATATTCTCGCGAGCTCCTTTAATGATTTCGTGTGCTCTGCTACCCTTCTCTCGAGACATTCTCCGAGCCCTTTAATGATTTCGGGCTCTCGCTACCTCCTCTCGAGATATTCTCTCGAGTCTTGCTACCTTCTCTCGAGACACTCTCACGAGTCTTGCTACCTTCTCTCGAGACACTCTCATGAACATTGCTACATAATGAATCTCGCAAGCTCTTCTCGCGAGTTAAGGAAATAATTGAATCTCGCATGCTAAGAAAATATGTTGTGCGATATTTGAATCCTACATCTTGCCTCTTTTTCCTTGAATATTGCTTGAAGAGCGATCTTTAAGGAAAAATCCGTTGTTGTAGTAATCTTTGGTCTTTGTTGATGAAGGAACGAGCGGAAGAATCTTGGACTTGAAAAGTACGTACTTGCCTCTATTCTTTTGCGAAGTTCCGAAGCTTTCAGAAGTATATATGAAGTATCGTTTCTTGAATTATGCGAAGTATGAAGTATCCTTGAAGAAGTATATGAAATACTTAATCCTCGAAATATATAAGAAGGGTGAAGTATCCTTTGAGAAGTATAAGAAGTACTTAATCCTCTAAATATAAGAAGTATTGCGAATCCATCATGCGAAACTCTCGCTCCATGTTCTTTGCCTCATGCTATGCTCTATTCTTTTGCGAAGTTCCGAAACTGTGCGAAGTGGATAGAAATATTAATCCTTGAAGTATAAGAAGTATTGCCTCTGTTCATGCGAAGTCATTATTCCATTTTTGGTGAGGATTCTTGTTGTTCATTGGTAAACATCTTCCTTGGAAATGATTCTTGCCGAGAAAATAAAGAACATTGCCGAGAAAATAAAGAACATAAAATGTTTTTTCGGTAATCCATTGTTGCCTCTGTTCTTTATCTACGAAGGTAGAATCGTTGAAAAAGTGTTGAATGAGTGAGTTATTTCTTCATTCTTATCTTTCCTCTATCTCTGCGTTGTGCTCATGCGATAGTATAATCTCTTCATTGCTTTATGTTGAATTTTATCATTGCGACAAGATCGCGGGACGTCTTTACATTTTCATGCAATGACCCATTGACCTTGCCTTATCATTTTTGTGTGGACTTCCAAGTTAGACCTCCCTAATTAGAGGTCCTCCCCTGCCACCTTTCATCGCGACAAAATCGCAGGACGTCTTTACACTTGCATGTAAAGACCCATTGATCTTGCCTTATCATTTTCAAGTATTTTTGCCTCTGCAGGATGTTTTGTTTGCGACAATATGACAGGCCTAAATATCCTTGCGAACATGGAGCCCCATGACATTGCCGTCTTGCGACGAAATCGCAGGACGTCCGTACACTTTCGTGTAAAGACCCATTGATCTCGTCTTACCCTCGCGTTAGTATTATTGCCTCTGCAGGATCATTGCACAAATATGACAAGCCTAAGTCTCCTTGCGAAAACAAAGCCTCATGACATTTGCGTCTGTTTTGACACTCTCCCTAATGGAGAGCGTCGCCCTTATCATCTCCCCAGGTTGCCCCTTCAAGGAGGCGAAACATCGGCCATACAAGACTAGCTCCTCCCATCCGGTCTTAACAACAACCGAGTTGTTTTCGCGACCTCTTATCCCTTATACCTATAGGGTTTATGGTTACGAGGCTGCACCCTAAGTGGAGTTTTCTTCGGGCGAGTGCAACATATGCCAAGACTTGCCAAGAATGGCCGGGGTAGGTTCATCCATCCAGGGCACTACGGCTCAACCGTGTACCTCGGCGCCTTGAGCATACAGCGACTCCTAAGAAGAGACCCTCGGTCGCCCAACCAGGGTATAACCTACATATATAGTTGGGAATCCAAGGTACCTCCTCCGGATAGGCTTTCATGGGCCCCAAATTTCCATGACTCGAGGCTTCAGGAGCGGTGTAACCTTCCCCCTGAGCCATGTCGAGAGATACCCCCTTATATGACGCACTTTAGGTCTTACATTTGCCTCTTACGAAATGTTATTCGCGAACTAGGGTGTACGCCATAAAGGTTCGTCCCATTCTGGTTATTTTATTGATTCTTCTTCATATGCAACAGGTACCCCCTACTACGACGCACTTTAGGTACTTTTGCCTCTTGCGAAATTCTGATTTCGTCATAGTAGGTTTGCCTCTATCCAATTATTTTGTTGATTCTTACGCATATAAGCTCTTTTGTAATTTCATTGATCTTTGATAATCTCTTGTCATTTTTTATGCGAAATTTTCGCATGTTTTCATTCTTCCATTCTTTTCTTCATTTAAGTCATCTCTCATTCATTCTTTCATTCTCATAATATCATATCATTTGCGGTTTGCTGCTGTTGTTGTCTCTTGCGAAGTATATGATTTGCTTGCGAAGCTATCATCCTTGAAATGTACAAACGTCGCACAAAATATAATTATCTCGTAGCAAAAGAAGTGTGAGAAATGAGATTTGAACCCTTGACTTGCTTCTTGCATATTCTCGCACCATACCAACTGTGCTAACCTTCTCTTGCGAAGTATCTCTGCTAAATAATCATCAACTCTCTTCTTGTGCGAAATAACCAAAGACTGTGCAAAGTAAACATCTGTATGAAGTAAGTGAATATTTGCGAGGTGTTCCTTTGTGTTGCGAACGTTCGCAAGGCAAGTGAATATTGATATAAACATTCATGACGCAAAAATCTTTTGCGAAGGGGGAGATTCGAACCCCTGTTGTTAAGCTTCCTTTCTTCTCTTCTGACCATTTGTACTGGATTCCCTTTGCGAGAATAAGCCTCATGTCCATCCTTTTATCACAATCCTCTCTCTGGTTTTATATAAAATTTTTCAAAAAAGTATGCATGTGCTTGTATTCGATCGCGAGTTCTCTAGCTCACCAGACATTCCCCTTTACCAAGCTGTTCCGACTTTCGTTTTACGATCTCTCCTCACAGGCGAAGCCGTCGCACGATCATTGTATTTCCATTATTGCTTTCTTTGTTGATGTCGTTGTGTAGATGCCAAGTTGTCTAGGTTTTGCTAAATTACTTTCTTCGCTGCGGCAACCTTCTTTGGAACTTTATGTCTTCGCAGGAGAGTTTTATGTCTTCGCCAGGTTCATTCCTTGTTGAAACGAAGTTCCATGATTCTCTGCTTTTATCCCTTATGATGAAATCCTTTTCATGCATCCCTTCATTGTTTAATTTCGCAAGTTAGGCTTATCCCTTTGTTGTTTATCTTTTATCTTCTCTGGTGACCACAAAGTTGTTCTTTCTTTGGAACCTCTTCTTCATTGTCCTAATATTGGCTTGGCTTCGCTAGTTTTCTAATGAAGTAAGCATTGCCTTCGCTTGTTCTTCAAAGTTTTACTTCATGTAACTTTGTCTACTATCCTTGAAGTGGGATGGACGTTCTTTGATCTTTTTTTGTCTTTGTTGGAATGGTTGGCTTAGCTTGCTTCTTCGTTGGTAAAGTTGGACGAAACAAAACTTGGGTTCTGGTTCTTTTCTCCAAAGTGATTTGTTGTTGATGCTTCTTCGTTGCTTCTTCTTCATCTACCATAGCTTTCACGAAGTACCTCTACTGTATCTCCTTTTAGCTGATGCTCCTCTCGGATTTGGCCGAGATATTGATCTTTCACAATTTATTGTGACTTCCCTAAGGTTATTGGGATGGCTAACTCCTCCCACGAGTTGTCCTTCTTCACGAAATAGTTGATTGGTGAAGTCGATTCGTTGCTTCATACTTTGGCTTATCTTCTCATTATATAGTTTACGAAGTGTGCTTTGTTGATTTTGTTACCTCATTGTAGTCTTTTGACGAATTAAACTCGATTAAGTTTCCTCTTCGCGAAGTTGTTTCTTCCAAAGATATCTCAGTTCTTTTATTCTTCATCTTCCCTTAGCTGAATTGTTTAGATCCCAAAGACAGCATAACTAATTTGCCTTAATCTCGTTACTAATTTTCTTGCGATTTCCTTTACGTTCCTGCGAAGTTTCCTCATTTGCTCGCTACAAAATAATTCTTCCCTGCAAAATAATTCCTCCCTCTATGTTCGTTATGCGAAATAATCCTTTGGCCTTTGTCTCCTTTATAAGTTTTGCTGACATATCTTTACTCAACCTGTAATATTCGTACAAATGTAATTTCTCCTGGGTTTATGTCCGTGACGATCTCCGTTGTTAGCTCAAACTCTTTTGTCTCTCGTTTTTTATTGTTTTCGTTTGCTTTTATGCATCTTTCGATTGTGACACAGGAGCTGGCACCATCTTGGTAGTCTGTAGCCTCCTCTAATTTTAATCGAACTGTTGAGGTAATTTGGCTGCCCCCTCTCAACATATCTCCATATCCGTATTTCCTGTATAGTTGATGACGTTGGTTTGTATGTTCTTTTGTCTTCGCATGAAAGCAGGTCCTTTTACTCGCGGTAAAGCAATTCTTCCTTATGTTCTTAGCGTGCGAGATAATTCCTCCCCTTTTAGCCGCGGTGCTGATCGTTCTCTCCTGAATAATGAGATTATATCGTTTCCTTTTCGCTTCTCAAGTAGAGCTTATGCTCGTGACTAGGTTGGCAACTCTCTGAAGTTGATGATGAAGTGAACTAAGCTCTCACTTTCTTCCCGTTTCTCCAAAGTACTAAGTGTACTACTTCACTCGTATCATACATGTTTCTTCTTTCTGCTCATCCTCTATAGAGTTAAACTTCCTCTACTTCCTTATTTCACACAATGAGAATGATAAAGTCCTTATCTGGTACCATCTGCTTCTTCTTCTTTTTCATTGCTCTTACGCGAGGCGGGCTTGTCTTGACCTCTCTTTCCTTCGTGATTATTGCTTTGAGTGAGCTGGTGACGAGGTGTGTATTTCATGGATTCGTCTCGGTGGTGCCACTGGCGAGATAAACTTTGAGTTTTCTTCTTCACGTCTGGTATTTGGGGAAGTAGTAAACACCTATATCTTATCTTGCTTGCTTGGTAACTAAATCTCGAGTCTTCAATCTCGCATCTTCTTGGTAACTAAATCCACTCAACTATATCTTATTATTTATTTGTTGGAGTAATTTTGAATTCTTCGCAGTTGTTGAGTTGAATTTTCATGGTCTGTGCAATGATATTTCATGCTCCTGCAATTCTTTCTTTGTCTGCATATGTGCCTTTCTTTTCGCATAAACTAATGATCAACATAAATTCTATGAGTGAGCGAATTTTGTAAATGCCATTAGAGTATGATATCCTCCCCATCTTTTGTCTTTATTTGAGCACTTTATCTTCGTTATGCGAATTTCATGAATTCATCTCCTTGTGACCGATTCTTTTGATTATTTCTTCTCACTTGCAATCTTCTTTACGTTCTTGAATTTCCCCCTTTGTGTTCGCATGGAGGAAGTCCTTTATGTCCTTGTGTCTCACAGACCAGTTGAATTCATCATCGGCAGTAATCAATTTTTCTAAAATTTCTTGAACCAACAAGGATTAGGTCCCTGTTTCTAGCGCATATGTAGTAGCGGGAAATCCCACACTACACCCCTCACTATATTTTGTAGATCTAAATCTTATTAATCACCTAAATTTCAAATATAAGTGCTAGAAATTTAAATAGACACATAAGATTTTTACGTGGTTCGATCAATGTGATCTACATCCACGATTCTTCACTATGATTGTTGAGGTTACATTTGAATTACATTGAGAATCTCCATTAATGGATATTTTCTAGAGCTCTAGATCTAATTATTTGGGGAAGAAGATGATAAAGAAAATAAAGTCTCTCTCTAAAAATATCTCTCTCCTCCATAAGTGTCCTCCCAAAATTATTCCTCCCTTTCTCTCTCCTGCTCTCCTCTTTATATAGGTGTTTACATAGTGGATGACGGCTCACATACTGACTCATACTCTCGAGAGCTCTTTGATAATTTCGCGAGGCTCTCGCTACCTCCTCTCGAGACATTCTCTCGAGCCCTTCTCTCGAGTCTCTCGCTACCTTCTCTCGAGACACTCTCTCGAGTCTTGC